>CAJNRD030001119.1:5875910-5913528 GCA_905319865.3 Cotesia congregata
AATCGAAAATTCTTTATCTCTAGTTACATAATTAAGAAATTACCTTGTATCTTGTGAACTATTGACATTTTTAAAGATATAAGCTCATCCCGATGTTACACTCATTAAGACCTTTGATTCGAGGACCCACATCAATTTTTCATATATTTATATATATTATATATATGTATATATGAAAAATATATCAAAAATGCATGTGGGTACTCAAATGAAAGCTTTTGATGAGCGTAACATCAGGATGAGCTTATATCTTCATAAATGTTAATAGTTAAGAAAATACGGTGCAATTTAACAAAAATCATTATTTAATAAAGCAAAATTTTATTTATTTATAGTTCACAAGTCACATAGTGACTGCAAGGTTGCTAGTAATAATTAAGAAAATAAGGAAAATGTTGTCTCCGGCGTCTTGGTATGAAGATTTTTTTTTTTTAAGTTGAATTTAGTATCATTGAAAAGGTCTTGACCTAAATTTGTACCTTTTCAAGATTTCATACGGTTTTCAGTGATAGTTCATTTATTATAATAAGTTTTCGGAGTAGATATGAATAAATTAGAATGTTAAGCTAGATAAAACGTTCTCATTTATTTATAATGTTTTAGAAGGAATTTTTAAAGTTAAATTTGGTATTATCAGAAGTCTTAACATAAATTTTTGTCTTTTCACGATTTTATATATTTTTTGGTCACAGTCAATTTTTTGGAGGAGATTTGAATAGTTTGTTAGTTTTATAAGTTTTTTCTGTCACATTTTATATTAAATTATTGGTAATTGATCCTGCTTACAATATTATTAAAATTATTTTAAAAATAAATTACCTAAATTATCTATAATATTAAGACAAAGTTTCTTTACTCATAATTCGTAATTATTAACAGTCTCTTAGCCACTGCAGTTTATTAATAATGATTGTAAAAAAAAAATGTTTAAATATTTTCTAATTTTATTCTGAACATTAAAAATAATGACGGTACTAAACAATAATGATCTAGATTTTTAATGAGGTAAAATATTTAAGCGTGGAGTAATTTCTGAAATTGTTAAATGATTTACGATTTTAAATCCGTATTGTATGAACATGAGTATTATTAAGCATAACTTATATGAAAAAAAAAAAAAAAAAAATACAGTGAATTGAATATGTCCTTGCTCGGTTCCTGCGTTCACTCGTAGATATATCTATATGTATATAAATATGTCTCTCCGTTTATATATATCTATTACCGCTGTCTTTTGTGGAATTATATTGTCAGAGATTTTCATGCATAATCCATCTAGTTATTGTTTAAATGTAAACTCATTATCTAACATTTTTTATTGTTATTCATTTCATTTTAATGAACAAATTTTATGCTACATCATTATTATCAACATTGCATTGTTTATTTATTTTTTTTATTGCATAGCCTGCCGGATATTGACAATTTATTATTTACCAGCAAATTTATGACTTTCTCCTTTTTTAAAAATCATTCATTCGATCAACTTCACCCGCTAAAATAAAATGACCACTCAAGGATTTAAATGCCTCTTTTCATTACTAAGTCACGGTAAAGGCCACGGCCTGACGAATTATCGCGAATGCATCAGTATTGGTCAACGATAACGAGTGTAGCATGGAACTTGGCACACTTGATGAAACTGAAACTTCAGCAATAATTATTAACGCGATAATAGGACACCTTCGATAATTTTCTTTACGCAAAAAATTTATATGTATATTTAACGCGTTTATGAAAACATATGAAAAATTTATTTGACACATTTAAATATCCATTTTATATGTATTTTCTTTGAAAAAGTCGGTGAATAATTTTTTGAATGTATCATATTTATGGAAGTCATATTTTTTTAAAGAACAAAAATTACTATTGAAAGTCAATTAACCCGTTGAGGATACACGGGGTCCAGTGGACTCCACTCAGCAAAACAGTTCTAATTCGTTTCCTAAGTGATTTATTGACTTATAATTGGCACCAAACTTTAATATAACATTCCCTCTAAATATCTTAATAGTTGTTTTTAATTTCTAATAATTTAAAAATACTGAAAAATCGTTTAGAAAAAAAAACTTACGAAATAGAACTTTTTTGTGAAAAAAGTCACAGAAATTTTGATTTTTACAATATCGAAAAAAAGCCGACGCCATTTTATTCGGAAAACAATATATTTTAAGGAAAAAAATCAATATTTGATGAAGTTTGAAAAAAATATATTCATTCTGAAGTTTGAAGTTACGAATTTCGGTCAGTCGTTTAAAATGAGAATAAGACATTTAAACATGCAAAATAATATAGAAAGATTTAGTTTTTTGTCATAAAACTCTTTTATTATAATTATTACCATAAAAAGATAGAAATATCTTTAAAAATATCAATGAAATCAGTCCTAAATGACACTAAGTATGAGACTTATTTATGACTCATTTATAAATCTCCTTCTAAATTTAAAACTGCCTCAAAGTTCGCCTGGTTAGTTTATCATGTTTTGGGAAATCTCTTTAAAGATTAGTTCAATAAAAATTTTTTGGGATACACTTAAAATTTAAAAAAAAACTTCTAAATTCGTCAAAAATTGAATTTTCCTTTGCTTTTAAATTTATAGATTTTTAAATTAAAATCAATTTTTTTTCATCGGAGTTGCTCAAAATTTTAAAAATTTTCGTCTGATGCTTAATAAATATTTGTTAATTAAAACACAGTAGTAATAGTTGTTTTGTCTTACTTATATTAATGTCAAAGTGGTTTATTAAAATTTTTGAGTGATTTGTCCTACAAATGAATGCAAAAATGAGTATTATTTTCATACATAATGCATTAAAAAAATTTTTCATAAAAAGATTTGGTAAAAATACATACAAAATATGTTTATAAAAATTTAATTTTTCATTAAAAATTTTTCTGTTTAATTAGAGATGATAAAAATGATGTTTTTAATTGAAAATCTTTTATCTTGAATTAAATAAATATTTTGATCAGCGTCGAGATATATTTGAAAATAAATTTTTAATATGTTTGCCTATATGTTAAATGTTTATATTTTTTCGTGAGGATTATTGCTTAATTTTGATCAATATATCTGTTTAAAATTAAATTGCTCCAATTTTTTGCGATAAACGTATACTCAAAACTTCTAAGATACAATTAGAATAAATTATAAATCATTACCCGCTACTTAGTTACAATTATATCAATAAATTAATAATTGAATTAAATGACGTTGTGTAGTCACGCCTCAGTTCAATGAGAGGTGTGTCTTAACCGTTGCAAGAGCCGTAATCTTTTTTTATATTTATAACATTTAACTTTATGCGCATTTTAAATAAAAGTCGATCTGCTGCCTGTCTTGTGACCTTGTACAACTCAGTACTTGGATTGTCAGTACTACCATATTTTATTAACAAATTATCGTTATCAGCAAATATTTAACCTTTTTATAAAAAATAACAAATGATGATGTACACTTACTTATGTCGAGCGAAATATCAAACCAATTTCCGTGTTTTTAAATTGAATTTTCTTATAAGTACTGACAATTTATTAACTTCCAATTAATATATGTCATTAAAATAACTGACGTTAATCATCCAGGATATTTTGTCAATAACAGGATCTAGGGTATGTAAATTCTAATTGCTGATTTTCTATTTTACACACTGATAAATAAACCTCGGGATTATTTTTATTAAAGTTAATAAATAGTTTACCACGGTTAAGATCATGAATGAAAATATAATAAATACACTTGACCTTACAACTGAATCCGTAGTCGTAAAACTGTCAGTTTATTATGCGACGAAAAGTGCTCGGAGGACTTTTATTTATTTTTATGTTTTCAAAACATATAATGTCGGATTTATTAGCTTGATGTTTGCATCAAAAAATTATTTTTACTTTTGCTAACAATTTTTAAACAATGATTAAAATTATTATAAAATTAACCTAGGGTAATAATCGACAAAAATTTATTTTTTATCATTATATTTGTTAATTATTAAGGAGAAATTTCTTTAATCCCAAAATTAGTCATTTTTTATGTATTTTTATGTATGATGAAATAATCGTATATTATTTTATAGTTTAAACATGATTTCAAAACACAGTAGCTTACAATTTTAAGATTTTTAAAAATTTTTCTGGTTAAAAAAAAGTTAGCGCGCCTAATTGATAAAAAATTTGATTTATGAATAGAAAATACTTGAATATAAATATTAAAAAAAAAATACTTAAAATTAAGGTCTAAAAGTTATAAGAAATTCAGCAATACTAAAAAAATCAGGTATCAAAATTTTGCAGTTACTGTGTTGTAAAATTGGGCAGCCGCCTAACTTTGGTCAACTCAATGAACCCAAGCGCTAATCAAGACTGGAAAGCCTAACATTTACCGATGAATGGCAACCCAGACTCGAGCCAGAATTGGACAACCTAATTTTAGTCATTCAATGGGAAATCCAAACTTAATTAAACATTAAGTAATAGAATTTAGAACAGTAAATATTTATTGTTTAACGAATATTTGTTAGCAAATGCTAAAATAAAAAATTTATTATTTAAACAAAACAATTGCATATCGTCATATTTTGGGTTGAGACGATTTATTTGATATTTATAGAATTTTTAACAGGAGCTTTGTTTGGGCATTTCCGTATTTTTGGCCGAATGGATATATTTTATTTTAGTCAATTTTATTATGAAAAATGCTTATAAATATTTACAAAATAAATGTTAAAAAACTATTCAATAGTTCAAAAAATCTTTCAAAACAACAATTCAATAAAAATTTTACAACAAATACAACAAAAATATCACTCCCAAAAGTTAAATTATAAACAGAAATATATATGGACAAAATCTTTATCTTACACCGATCATTAAATCAATTAGTCAATACACTAAGGTCTCTATTAGATAAATACCAAAACAGTTCTCTAATAAAAGTATCAGGTAATTCTCGGTAAAAAATATCGCTAATAACGTCACGAGATTTTTCTAACAATTTTTTCCTGGCAATAGTTTTTTCCATTCGACAATCTATAATATCAGCATATAATGGAAACTGTAGTTCCAAATTTTCATCATCACAAATAGCATCATCATCAACATACTTAAAGCGCATTGCCATACTGTGTATAGAAGTATGTAATGTATCATAATAAGTTAACGTTGTAGTACCTACATTAATTGTCTTCATCAATGTAACTTCATCCCAACACTTAGCAAACAAATCATAAAATTCTTATCCACTGACAGCTAGTAAATTAACATCTGAAATCTTATAATCAGCTGCTCTAAACATAACAATCTTTTCTTGGATCAATTTCTTGATAATGTAACTAGACCTCAGTTTTTTGTTCGATTCATCAGCAATTACATCGTTAACATCAGCTCCATGATCAATAAGATACTTGATTATCTTGTGATTCTTAGTAGCAATCGCTAAATTTAATGGCGCAATCCCGGCGGAAAATATATTAACATCAACGCCAAACTCGATTAAGGATTCAACTACTCTAAAATTTTCATTTTTCACAGCGATACCGAGAGCTGTTTGGTCAGATTTCGTCACAGCTTTAATATCGGCATTATTTCTGATGAGTAATCTCGTTAATCGGTCATTTCCTTTTTGAACAGCAATGTGCAGTGCCTTTTGTCCGAAATATGTTGATTCAGGACTGCTGTCTGCGTTTACTTTAGCCCCACTTTTAATTAGATGTTCAACAACTCTGAAACTATTGTAGCTACTCTTGATAATCGCGAATTGCAAAGGAGTGACGTACCAGAAAAATAAATTGACATCTGCACCGACACTTATTACTGTTTTTATTAAATTAAGGTTATGTGTTTTTATAGCTCCACCCATACAAAGTTTGAAAACCGGCCCTCGGATGGCCCATCGACGGGCGAAGGATGATGATTAACGGCCGGACATTGGCATCTTTTAATGGCCCATCGTCGGCTGAATATACAAATGATAACCCCGGCCCATTAATGGTAGTTGATCATCGGCCGGTTAACGGCACCAGCAATGGGCCATGTACTATTTAAACTATCGGCCCATTAATAGTTTTTAATTATGCGCCGATCATTTCAACAAATATTGGCCCATTAATGGCAAATGAACGGCAAATAATAATAATAATAATAATAATAATAATAATAATAATAATAACAATATTTTTATATCATTATTATTATTATTATTTATGATATTTATTTATAAGCGACATTATTAATAATTTTTTAAACAATAATTTAATTATTTAATTACTTAATTAGAATAGTGGTTTGATAATTGCATAAAAATTTAACTGCCTGTCTGTATTAAAATTTTTATTATTCTAGATAATTCTTATTAAAGTGGAACATTATGAATAGATACTTTATTTTTACAAGTTGAAAATAACTTGATTCTTAGGTTTTTTGTTGTTATAAATTAAGAAATCAAAAATATTAAAGTAAAAAAAAATTTATGTCGAGAGAGATTTTTTTTTTGCCCATGCTCTCCGTCATAACACTTCATCACTTTCATCAATTGGCCCCAATGTATTATTCTGTAATTCATCTGTAAAATAAATTTATCAAGTTTATAAATTTAAAATATCTTATTCGTTTAATTAGTTTTATATAATTATTATTAGTAAATTTTTAAAAATATCCCAATCAGTAATTTAATACCCGTAGAACCAGAAAATTTTCAATATTCAAATAAATTTATCAGCTAGTCAAATAAAATTAAATTTGTAATTTAAATAATTTTTTTTAAAGTACAATTTTTTAAATAATGAACAAAATTAATTATGTTTTAATTAATTTTTTTTATCTAATAATTTAATTATATTTATTTTTTTTATGTAAGAAATCAGAGTTCGTTTTTTTTTTTTAATACAAAAAATACCATACCATTATTTAGTTTCTTCTTAAGAGAATGTTTTTCTTTACTCAGTATTTTTGGCTTCACTCTGCTGGTGTCCTTATTACTTTCGTCGTCCGTACTCTTCACGTCCAAAGTAGTAACCGCTCGATTTAATCGTCTTTGTCCTTGTTGATAACTATCTATTTTTACATAAATTAAGTCCCATAATATTCTTATTATAGTTGATATTAAATAAAAGTTTCTGATAAACAATAAAAAAAAAAAAAAATGTTTACCTGCGTAAGTCAGAATTTTGATAGTGTATGTTGACCAATTTTTTTTTGCATCTCGTCATTCACGAGCATAGTTTTACATACAACTTGTCATAATCATTAGATAGCGGATATTGGCAAGATAATCCATCACTTTCTTCTGTGATCCACTTGCTAGGTATCAGATCAATGTCTTTCTTACCATTTGGATCACTAGCTACAAACTCAACTACTGCATATTTTTTTCACTAACGTTCGTCATCTATAAGTAAATATATTAAATCAAATCATTAATATTATTTAAATCATTTTAACCTTACTAATTATAAATATTGCTTATTTGTTAAGTCAATTACTATTTAAGATGATAAGAAATTAGCAAATATCTAACAATTTAATATTTTTTTTTCATTAATTAAATAATAACTAACACAAATAATTTTTTTTAATTGCACTTATAATTAAAAAAATTTTTTAAATATGAAGTTTTTTAATATTAAAAAAAAAATTTTGAAAATCTTTAGATGTCGGTTAACCTAATTTTTATTTTTTTAAATTAGATAAATTGACAGAAAATGGATTATACGATAAATAATATGTAAAAACTCTCAAAAAATTTATTATTAATTATTTTACTTAATTATTAATCAATTTTACACTCACGTCATAAATTTTAGGTTAGAAAGTCGGCAAACCCGAAGCAATACACGACACACTAGACTGAGGCAAGACACTGGACACACACATTTACATATTACACTTGACGCTGCGTAACTTTTTTGTTTGTCACGAGCCGACTTTTCTTCAATTCTTGGAAATGAAAAAAAAAACATTCTTCGAAGTTTATGAATATTAATAAATTTTTTAGGGGATTGTAGTATTATTTTATAATAGTTATTAATGCTTAAATAAATTAATCTGCGATAAAATTAATTTAACCAATCAAATAAATCAAATTAATTAATGATGTTATTTAAATCAAATTAATTAATGATGTTATTTAAACTACGTACTAGAGTCACTGGTATCGTTATAAACATAAGTCACATCTTCCTTTTCTACAATTGCACTATGAATGTTTTGTTTTTGTTGTTAGCAACTGTTTTTCTTTAATGATTTTAGTACTTTATATTTTTTAATTCGTTGATATGCGCTTGACATAGTGATAGAATTAAAATTAATTATTATATTCAATTAAATTTTAAAGTAGTATTGGCTGCAACCTACAATGAGAAAAGTTAACAAATAAACAAATAAGTGAAAAACAGCTGATTTACAATGTACTGCGCTTGCGCAACGAATTATGGATTGCAGTATCGGCTGGAGCACAGCCGTTGATCACCCATCAATCAGTCCAAAGAAATGCTTTCTGCATTAAATACTTTTAGTGATAATTAAAGACTTGAAAAAATATTTAATGCAGATATTATGTAACCACCAATTTTATATCAGAAGACAGCGTTAAAAACTTTAATTACAATTTTTTTAAAAACATTTAATAATTAGTTGTTCATACGTAAATTAACTGAATTAATATTAGTAAAATATTTTTTACATTCGAATAATACAAAAAAAAAAAGTTTAAAAAAATATAAATTAAAAAAAAAATCTTGTCTAAAAAAATATTTTATTCATCATAACCATAAACGCCAGTAATCAACCAGGATTGGGCCATTACTAATAGCCAATGCTTGGCCGATCGCTGGCAGTTAGACATCGGCCGGTCTACGGCATTTTTTCCATCGACGGCAACTTCGTATGGGCACCAAGAGCCGTTTCATTGCGTTCTACATTAGAAGTTGCATTAATATCAGCCTTGTTTTTGATAAGCAGATGTATCATGTCATCGTCTTCAACGTCTACCGCATAATACAATGGAGTTTTACCACGATAAACTAAGTTCACGTCACCGCCATTTTTTATTATCAAGTCAGCCATTTCGTGATTTATCTTAGATATCGACCATTGTAACGGTGAAATTCCAGCAGAGGGATCATCGACTCTAGCGCCAGCCTTGATTAAATATTCCACTAATTCATAATCATTTTTTTTCACAGCTTTGAAAAAAACAGTCGCTTCATATTCATCTTTGACGTTTGGATTGGCATTGTTTTCAAGCAGCAATTTGATTATATCTTTGTTTTGTTGAAAGACGGCCTGGTGTAATAGTGATTGACGTGAATAAGGAATCGCATTGATATCAGCTCCTTGCATTGATATCAATTGCTTAGCGAGGTGATAATCGTTTAAATTTATGACCAACTCCAATAATGAACATTTACCGCTTAAGTAATTGATGATGGGAAGATGAGAAAATAAATCATGGTTTTCAAATAAGTGAATATTTTCTCTGAATTCATTGAACCGACTGAAAGTAACTTCTGCTACAGAACACTTAGTACTGCACTTGACACTTTTGACAACGTAATACAGTATAATGCGCATAATCAGGTCATAATCTTTAATTTCTAAAACATCTCTTAGAATATTTGTTTCTTTCTCCAAAGCAGATATGTATTCAGTATCGATTTTTATACCTTTGGCTATTAATTCATTACGAAATTCGCTGTGAAATATTTGCTTTCTCTTAGTCTTAGTGACTTTTTTTTTTAGGTAGACGATCAATCAGGGTGCCGGGTCGTTTTGTACCCCTCATTTTCTTGTCCGCAATGAATTCTTTGCCGCCTAAAAAAAAAAATAGATTCATTTTGAAATTTTCTTTTTCATCTTTAAAGTAAGGTAAAATACCGAGTAGTTAAACAGTTTTTAAAGTGAAAGTATTCAACCCTACTTTTAATAAATAAAAATTTAGTTGTTAGCTAAAAGAGGTGTGTTTCTCATGAAAATATAATAAATTATGCATCTATTAATGCGTAAAAAAATGCGTAAACATAAATAATTAAATATTTATATTTAATCTATCTCTTTGAGCTCAGAGAGCTCAAAACAACATGCAAATTGTATTTTTGAGCTCGAAGAGCTCAAAAACGTCATAAGTGCAATTTTAAGCGCCAAGGTATGGAATTAGCGGAGAGTTGCAGAGATGGCCTTCAATGTCAACCGTTTTCCTAATTTTTTTTCTTAAGGAGGTATTGCGCCAAGAAAAAGACACCAATAGATTATGGCTATTGGTTTCTTTCTCACGCAATAGAACTGCTTCTCTTTACAGACTATCGCACACTTACTTCCACTCACGTAAAATATCAAAAGTCACTAACTTCAAACACTTCTTATAAAAAAATGAATACCGCTCGTTTGTGTTATTTTTGATAAAAAATACTTAAATGTACGATTTTTAATTGCTAATATTTCGAAAATCAGCACCGCAAGGGCTATTAAGAAAAATTTATTCGTATAGAGGACACTCAAAAGTACGCGTATTGAAGAATTGAAGAATATTGTAAGAAAAGTGATTTCGCACAGTACCTCCTTAATGATTCAATTTCTAAAATAAATCTTAAAAATTATTTGATGTTTTTTCACTTTAACTATAACTTTTTCGAAATTTAATTTACTATTATTATCCTCTTACTCAACAAAAATTCTGCTACTTTTAGTGCGTACCATAAAAATATATGCAAATATATAAATAACTATTGGGTTATTCCTCCATGTGGATGATCAAAACATTGCCGTGTACATACCTAAAAGTAGGGTTGGTTCTTATATTCTTATCTTCCTAAAGAATAATTTTAAATGATTTAATATTAGGCAATAACACAGATGTACTTCAAATTTCTCAACTTTGCACTATCTGTACTCCAATAAAATAATTTAAAAAAAAAAACTTTATTTACTCACTTCTTACACTACTCGATGATAATTTTATTCAACGTAAGTTCACTCAGTACCAAGTGTATTCGGTGATATCTCGACTCAATAGTATAGCAGAAGTGATGTCGGGCTTTTAAAAATCTCTATTCAATATTTTTTTATTCAATAATATGATTACTTTGAATTCACGTACGTAAATAAAAAAAAAATGATGTGGTGTCATAGGACACCAGGTAGGAACGAAGAACCAACACAATTTGCAAAAAAAAAAATGAGTTTTTAATGTGGGTATACACCACGTGCTTAGACAAGAAGTTCAAATATGTGTCATGGTAGAAGGAGAAAGATAAAGAAAGAATGGCGCATGCGCGTTGATTGTACATAAATTCATTTCTTAGCGGGAAATTAAAGTTCAAAATTTTTATCATTCTGTTCAACATTTGTTAATCCTCAAAAAAAAATTTTTTTACACGAAATCGGTAAAACTTACTTTAGGTATATCCTTTTGATAATAATATTGAGAAAATCAGAATATAATTTCATCCAAATCGATCAATAACTATTAGAGTTACAGCACGAGCAATTATTCAAAATACAGTTTCGATAAAATCACGTTTGAAGTTTTATTACGACAAATTATTAGATTTCTCGAATATGTGCATTAACTCCGTAAATATTCAATATTTAAATTTTTCTTGTCAATATGCTCTCGATATATTACATTTGCTAAATATAAAAAAATTCTACTTTTTGAAATTTCCAAAGAATTATTTTCTTCAATAAAAAATTGATCATTTGCTCTGTCATTAGCAGAGTAATTGAAGTTTCTATATAAAAAAAGTATTCGTTATGCTCTGAGACCCATCAATATTTGACGCAAGGTCGGTAAATATTTAAAAAAAAAAAAACGCGACGTAAATAACCGGTCATTACTATTTTTTATCTCGAAAATAAGCCGTGAAATTGTTTAACATCATTGTGATAAATATCCTCACATTTAAAAACAAACATAAATATTTAAATCTGTTTGATTCGTTATTAGCGCTTGCACGGAAAAATACGTCATCTAGTTATATTTTTATCCGAATCCATCAGCTAACAAAAGAAAAAAAAATTTTTTTTGTCAACAACTTTTGGAACTAATTAGTCATTACTCCGTTCTACGTATTATACATTTATTATATATTTATATATTTAAATCACACCAAAATAAGTGTGTAAATATGATAATACATTAGCCTTCCTGATGCTCGTGAGCTTTTTATTTATTAACACAAGCAATAAACCGTGCAATGCCTCGCATTGTCGGCTGTCCTCGAATTTGTGTGTGCGCAGCGTTATTAAAAATCTCAGGGATTTAATTATTTATCTAATATTTTTCTCATGTATTTAATTGTACGTTCTGCCGACTGAGCAAACAAACAATAATAAATTCGTTGTTCCACATCTCTGATATCAAACAGCATTCATTGAGTACAGATTTACCGGAAGGTCTCGGGTTCGAACGCCACTCAGGTCAAATAATATTTATTTTTAATCAACGATAATTCACTATAATATTTGAATAAATTATTATCTCATACTTTTAGTACCTTGACAAACGAAATAAAAGAAATTATTGACAAAAGGATGATATTTACCCTCGTGTACAAAGACGCTCCCATTTATCGACGTACTTCTATATTATCAGTCTAATACCTTATCCACTTAGGGTTGTTTTATTTTTGTTATTCTTTATTATCTTTTGTTCTTTCTCTGTATCTTTATCTTCGTTTTATCCCTAGCACTAAAAGGTTAAAGGTAAGACATGTTGACCTTGTCAGATTGACATAGATCTTCGTTGGCATTTAATTATCAAGAAAATAAAAAATGTCTCGTCAAGTCTTCACGCCTCATTCTATATAACTTATTTTTATTACTCTGATAGTAAACTTTATTAAAATAGAAGTTTTATTTATACTTTATATATTTTTATATCAATTTGATTACATTAAATATAAATATGGAGTATATTTTTTAAATAAAACTTTAAATTATCTAACATTAGAATCGCGTTGACTTGAAAAAAATTTTTTTTTGGTATTTTATTTATTAATTTTATTAATTATCTATTTATGAATTGTTGATTAATAATGACCTTAATTAAATACTTTCTTTTAAAGATTGTTAAAAATAAATAATCCTTTCTTGAAAATTTATATTGATAAAAAATGTTTAAAATTTCTAGGAATAGCTACTTTTGATTGATGAAATAATTTTAAAGCTAAACAATTTATTTTGACTCAATTAACCTACTTAATTTTGAAGCGTACACAAAAAAAAAGGTTCATTTGAGTCAAGAAAATATTTTTCTTCTTAATTATTTTCTTGAGCGAAAAAAAAATTTTTTTTGACACAAGAAATTTCACTTATTCCAACAAAATTAATTCTCTTGCTTTAAGAAATACGTATCTTGGTCCAAGAAAATTTATTTAAGACAAGAAAATCTTAATGTTTTGAGAAAATTCAGCCTCTTGCTCCAAAAAATTAAATATAAAGATAGAAGTAGAATAGAATAGAATATCGTTTTTATTTGTATCACATATTGCGTTTTACAAAACTGTATCTTAAATTATTTATTTACATTTGCATATACACTATTTTTGGCTTAAAAATCAACTGCTTTTACTCTCTTTTAACTTTTCACCCACCTCATCCTTCATATCACAGTCGCATTACAATACTATTAATACTATTTTATACTTATTTCTAGTATCCATCCCTGTATATTAATGACAGCCTTTTTCTGACATTCAATATTGTAATACTACTCAATTTCCTTAAATAATTTTTCCATTTCTCTAACATATATACACAGCTCCCTATTTATTTCCCCTTTTAAAATTATCACTAATCTTTCTCTTGTTAATTCCCCCTCTAGTTCTTCCATCCACTTGTATCTTGCTTGTTACCCTTTTTCACTTATTTTTTCCATTATCTCTGAACAGCTTAATAAATGCCTCAGTGTCTCCTCCTCTTTCTTGCATATTCTGCATTCCCAATTCTTTTGCCCTTTTTTTCCGCTTCTCCACAGATTTCCACATCTCGTTCTTGTCCATACCTCTTTGTACTCACTATTAATTCTTATAAAGATAGAAGTAAATTTTCATTAATATTTTTATTGATTAACATGTCAAATGGGAAGATCAAATAATATTTCATCATTTTTTTTCATTCAATATGTATAATTGCACGCTAAAATAATATAAAATGGGTATCAAATATTCAAGAGAAAAATTTTCTCAAGGTGAGAAAATTTTTTTCTCAGCTGAAGTAGGTGGCGCTGCTTCCCTAAAGTATCTAAAAATCTTGATCAAATATAAAAATTTATTGTATCAAGTATTTATGATAATTTGAATTAAGAAAAAATGACTTCCACCAAGAATAGAATTTCAAGAAAAATTTTTACTTCGGCCAACACAACTTCGGTCTTCCTTCAGGCACCCAAAAATTTTCTTGAACCAAGAATTTTGTTCTCCAGTCAAGAAATTTTTTTTTCTGTGTAGTGGGGTATAAATGACCTGAAACTTGAACTCGGAGGTCCTAGGATCGAATCCTGGCCGAGATAAGAAAATTTTTCTCAAAAAAAAATTGTTGTTTATAACTTGATTAAAAATAGATAAGAATTCAAAGACAGTAATTGAAATTTTAATTTTTTTTAAACGATTATAACAAAATTGTATTTTTATAAATTTTCCATTCTTCACATGAATTTTATACTCAAAATTTCCCCCAAACTCATTTAAAATTTGTACCACCAAAAAAAAACAACCTTTAACTATTACCGGCTCGCTCTACACCTCACAAACACAAACACTTCAAGTTCTAGGCTTACTAATAATTTTCATTATCAAGCCCCCTCCTGTGAGACCGCGTGCGCTTCCACCTCCAGAAACACCTGTCTTCGTCACAACAGTCTTGGCCCCCGTCAGCGAGAACAACATGTATCGCGATGCCCCGCTTACCTCAACTCACTCAATCATACCCGCGGCTTCAGCCTCGACATACGTGCATCGCGTGTTCTTCCACATCAACATCCAATCACCATCAACACCCATATTACTTCCACATCTCATAGTATACATCGTAATATCCCTGCAATTCTACACTCTGAACTCCAGTCCAAAGTGAATCTGAAGTGTTTTAATAAAATGACTAGTCTTTCAATATCCAGCTTTCCTCCCCCGAAGTTCACAAAATTTTTACGAGAAAAATTCCCGACTCCCCTTAATAATTAATCACTTCTAAAAGTTCTTTTTTCGGTGATAAAAATGTTTTTTTAAATAATAAAAAAATATTAAAAGTGAATTTTTTTTTCTTGTAAGAAAATAATAATCTTAAGATGAGTATTAACCTTGAAAGATGATAACAAATAAATTCCTCTAGTGTACATTACGATTTATGATGATCGATAATAAAATGAAACAATAAATTAGTGTCGATTTTGTTGGTTCTTAAATTATAATCTCTTTATTCGTATAAAGGCAACATATTTATTTACCTCCCACTATTTATATCTATAAACTAGTGCCGTCAATCAGACTCTAACTCTTTATATTAATACTCGTGTATTAACTGTGGTGGTTAATTTTATTAAAGCAAGTGATCTTACAATACCATAAAACATACACAATAAAATATAAACTAATTCTTCATTGATTTTATCAGCGAAAAATGCCAATTAATATTGTTAATAGTCACTGATATGTGATTTGTTGATAATTCAAAATTGTTGATACATTTTTTTTTAAATAAATTTATGTGATCGCTAATTTCCGAAACAAAAAATGTTATGTAATATTTATTAAAAAAATTAAATCGCATAAGTGGAGTGCAAATAAATGTCTTGTGTTTTGTGTTATTATAATTAATATATGTTTATTAGTTATTACACACATTACATGTCGAACAGGAAGAATATTCTGGTGCTTGATTACATAGAGAAGATATAATATGAGTCTCGGCGATGTTACTGTTAGAGATATAGGCATGGATCCTAAAGATCGTTACGTCGTCGAATCTAATTGTGAGTTTTTTTATTCATCAATTTTATGTTTGATATTTTATGTTATGTGAGTTTTAATTGAGGGGGAAGGGTAAAATTTACAAGGATCAGCCTTGATCTCAATTTAAAGAAAATTTTAAAAACATTCAGGGTGATCTGTTTAATAAATAGATTTATACGAGGTTATTATCATAAATTTATTGAGGATCGTTAAATTAAGATAAAAACTTTTATTAAAAAAGCAAGTTTGCGGTTTATTGTTCGGCTGATTTTTTTGTTTGTATATTATTAAAATTTGCGGTGCAGAGAAAAAAAAATTCATTTGAGTCAAGAAAATATTTTTCTTCCTAAATATTATCTTGAAGGAAAAAAAATTTTTTTTGATAAGAAATTTCACTTATTCCAACAAAATTAATTCTCTTGCTTTAAGAAATACGTATTTTGGTCCAAGATAATTTATTTAAGTCAAGAAAATCTTGTTGTTTTGAGAAAATTCAGCCTCTTGCTCCAAAAAATTTAGTTCTTGATAGAAGTAAATTTTCTTGTCTTGAGAAAATTTCTCTCTTGCTCCAAAAAATTAAATATAAAGATAGAAGTAAATTTTCATTGATATTTTTATTGATTAACATGTCAAATAGGAAGATCAAATAATATTTCATCATTTTTTTTCATTCAATATGTATGATTGCACGCTAAAATAATATAAAATGGGTATCAAATATTCAAGAGAAAAATTTTCTCAAGGTGAGAAAATTTTTTTCTCAGCTGAAGTAGGTGGCGCTGCTTCCCTAAAGTATCTAAAAATCCTGATCAAATATAAAAATTTATTGTATCAAGTATTTATGATAATTTGAATTAAGAAAAAATTGCTTCCATCAAGAATAGAATTTCAAGAAAAATTTTTACTTCGGCCAACACAACTTCGGTCTTCCTTCAGGCGACCGAAAATTTTCTTGAGCCAAGAATTTTGTTCTTCAGTCAAGAAATTTTTCTTTCTATGTGATTTTTTAACTAAAATGTTAAAAATTTATTATAGAAAATCTTTCAAAGAAATAAAATAAAATTACGAAAGAAATTGATATTTTTATAAATAAGAAAATTAAAAAAATAATTTTTGAAAGTTTTTTTGACTTGAAAAATTATAATTTATATATTTGATTTTTTTTTTTTAAATAATTAAAATTCATAAGGAATTATTAAGCTGAAAAAATGAATGATTGTTTCACCCGGCGGGGCTTACAAATTGCAAAATAATACGAAAAAAATAAAAAATGAAAATTAATTTTGAGAAAATTGTAAAAAGAATTACTCAGGTCGAAAAAAATGATTGCTAACAGATATTTAAGTATTTTGCGGTTTGGTTCAGTTTCTAAACCTGCAATTCAGGCGCAGTACAAAAAAAAGAGTGTAGTGGTATAATACAAGAGCAGAAAAACCGATCGACAAATTATACGTCTACCATTGAGCATTTTTTTAAATTACTTTAGTTCAAAAACCTCGGGTTCACATTTTTTATCACCGTCGACGTCATTGCTTTATTTTCGAAAATAATAAAAGTTCTTTTCTAGTGATGAAGATTGTTTAATCGTTACAATTTTTTACTACAAAAAAAAATTTTATTAATTAAAATTAATTTTCATGGAGTGAGTAATGAAATACCGTGGGCAGATTAGTAATAAAAATCGGCTCGTCATTTGAATGCATAATAAGTAATTAAAAAAAGCCGATTAACTGGTTCGCTGATTGCTCTTATTATTGAAATTGAGTAGATGATACGCAAGCTGTGCGATGTTTTCGCGTTATGTCATTGCAACAAAATACGGTGATTCACCTCTACTTTACTCACCTGTACGTTCGTTTATCTCGGAATATTCCAATGAGTCGCATATACATATATAATAAATATAATATTAAAATTCTCACTCACAATAACTAATAGGCTTATCCCGAGCTATAGACATTTAAATTAATTTGTTTTATTATCTTGGAAAATTCCGTTCTTCAATTTCTGAACTAGTTTTGAAACACTTGTCTAAATTTTGTCAAAGTAGCTGCTCTTTATTGATAAAATACTTCTAGAACCATTCGAAAACTCTATTTGACTCAAATACCACATAGAAAGAAAAATTTCTTGACTGGAGAACAAAATTCTCGGCTCAAGAAAATTTTCGGGTGCCTGAAGAAAGACCGAAGTTGTGTTGGCCGAAGAAAAATTTTTCTTGAAATTTTATTCTTGGTGAAAGTAATTTTTTCTTAATTCAAATTATCATAAATACTTGATACAATAAATTTTTATATTTGATCAAGATTTTTAGATACTTTAGGGAAGCAGCGCCACCTACTTCAGCTGAGAAAAAAATTTTCTCACCTTGAGAAAATTTTTCTCTTGAATATTTGATACCCATTTTATATTATTTTAGCGTGCAATTATACATATTGAATGAAAAAAAATGATGAAATATTAATTGATCTTCCTATTTGACATGTTAATCAATAAAAATATTAATAAAAATTTACTTCTATCTTTATATTTAATTTTTTGGAACAAGAGAGAAATTTTCTCAAGACAAGAAAATTTACTTCTATCAAGAACTAAATTTTTTGGAGCAAGAGGCTGAATTTTCTCAAAACAACAAGATTTTCTTGACTCCAATAAATCTTCTTGGATCTAGATACGTATTTCTTAAAGCAAGAGAATTAATTTTGTTGGAATAAGTGAAATTTCTTGTGTCGAAAAAAAATTTCTTTTTCGCTCAAGAAAATAATAAGGAAGAAAAATATTTTCTTGGCTCGACTGAGCCTTTTTTTCTGTACGGGCTTAACTTTTTTTTGGTTTTGAAAAACGACTTTATTTTATAAATATTCTCTTATACATTTTTTAAGTAATAATATCCCTATAATAACTTATTCGCTAATATAATTTTTGTATTGTTATCATATGATGCTCTTTATAAAAAACAGGAACTGAAAGTAGAAGTATTTTCTTAATAATATTAATTAAACTTAACAATTTAAAGTTTTTCAACTATTTAAATAATATTTAATAATATGCTAAGGATTAGTGAAAAATCAAAAATGTGAAAAAAACCAATTGCAACAGTTACTACAGGCTTAACTTTGGAGCGTAGGGCGGTGCGTGTCAGCTAAAACTCTTAACCGGAGGACCCAGGATCGAATCTCGGCTGGAATAGAAGAATTTTCTTATCAGAAAAAAAATTTTTTTTTAATCTCATTAGAGATAGATTAAAATTCAATAAAATTTTAAGGATGATAATTAAAATTTTAATTTTTCCTTCAATAATTAATAAAAAGTAGCTAATTAATAATACTAGTAGCTAGTAATTAATAATCATAAAAGATAATTATAAAAGAATGTTTTTATTTCTCTTATCAGTTTTTAAAAAAATATATAATTCATAACGCGAAGATAAGAACGTATCTTTTATTAAGTATATGGATGTGAAAATATAAATAAAATAATTAGAGCTGACATTAAATTAGATGCTTTGTCTGGAATTTATTAATATGTTGATACTTTTATTTTTAATTTAACAAAGACTTACAACAGTTCTCAAACATTGTTTTAAAATTTAATAATTTCGTGTAACACTTAATACTTATTTATAAAAAAGATAATTTAAATTTATAACGGGTTGTTGTGATTATTATACACAATATATGTACATGTATAATGTATTATTTAACTGTGTGCACAAATCTTCTTACCTAACACACAAATATTACCAAATTTAATAACTCTATCGGCGAAATTATTATTTCACACCAAACATCGAGGGTCAATGAAATTATTTTTAATAAATTATTTTTGAAAATAAAAAATTAAAATGTTAATTATTTTTCCAGTGAGAAAAAGTGTATCCTTAACCCAAATCATTGGGTATTAGCAGGTAATGAGTCTTGACCAAATAATTTAACTGTACAATAAAGATCAGAATCAGTAATCACGATCGTAATTAAATAAACAAACAGTAACTGTCGATTTCGCCCGGCTAGGTGTCGGAGCTAATATACTCAACTGTAGAGACTGGAGCGATTTCTTTACTTGTTGTCGTAATAACCGCATACAAGTTCAAGGCCGTTATGCTCAGTGATGCGTCTGTTAATTTCTCACGGCCATTTCCGCTTTTAGTTTTCATTTATTGTTTATATATGCCACTCTTCCGTCGTTTTAATTAAGGAAATCCTTTCGCTCCAGTTGAGTCAAAACAATTGTAGTAGTCAATATACGATAAATTAAAAAAATAAACCCATAAAAATTCCTAAAATTAAATAATAAATAGTATATGAGGCATTAATCGTTGAAATTTTGAAAATAAAAAAAAAAAAATAGTTAAATACAAAAATTAATTTGACTCTTTCAAATCAACTGCTAGTAACCTGTCCGTGATTTGGCAACGCTGTACTTCGGTTGTTTACATTTTCATTTGCACAATATAACCTTAACCACGTTTAAGTTTTTGCAGTCAGTGTAAATAAATAAATTTTCTGCCCTCCGGCCGGAAAGTGGCAACTTTCTGGCCGCTGCGCTAAACAAAGTTGCCACATTCCGGCTACGTCGAGCAGAAAAATAGTATACACACCTTGGCCAGTAAAAAGTAAAGCCTCAGACCACATGTTTGTCAACCTCGGCTTCGCCTCGGCCAACAATTACATGTGGTCTGAGACTTTTCTTATTTTACTGGCCTAGGTATGTAATCTACTATAGTTTGAATTTATTGAATGGCCTGAAGCTCGCGCGATACGCAACGTTGCCAAATATTTTGACTCCATATATTAATGTAGGTTACTTGAGAATTTTTTGTGATTTTAAAATATTAATTTCTCAATAAATATCTCGGTAACTGATATATATTTTATTGCAAAAAAAGAAACCTAAATATTTCGAAAATCTAATTTTTAGTTTTTCTTTACTTCATGTAATCCATGACTGATAGTATAATTCAAGAAATACTGCAAACGTCTGACTTTCTCATAAGACTCTGAACAAATACTAACATTTAAAAATTTTATTTTTTCAAAAATTTGACCGGTAAAGTATAATTTAAACCTCACTATTAAATAAATAAGGACCTTAACTATTAGAAAAAAATAGAATTTACTCATACCTCCTTAACATACTTTGGATTGTTTCGCTGTTTGGTCATTTTTCAACCCCTAAGTCATCAAACTTCAATATAAAAATTTGTATTTATTATTTTTTATGAATTCTGATGTCAGATTAATTTTGAATATTTGGGGATTTAATTTTTAGTGTTTTTTTTTTAAACATTTTCCTTTGAAATTAAAAAAATTATTGTTAATTTTGATTTAAAAATTTTTTTAAAGACTATTTGTTGTTTAAAAATAATTCTAAGTCGAGAGAAAAATTTTAAAAGGGTAAAATGACTTGAAAAGGCTCTATAAATAATGCATTTTAATAAAATAATAAAAGCATAATAAAATAATCGTATAATTTTGTTTTATCATTTTTTAATTTAAATTTTAAAGAATACAAAAGAATACAAAAGGCGCAGGCTCTAAATGTACTGCACTAATCACTCTTTTTTATTGATGTAAAACACAAAAAATTGCTTTCTACACTGATAAAAAATTTGATTTGATTTTAGAAAAAAAATCTTGAACCAAGAATACCATTTTGAAGGAAATAATTTTTTTGAGTCAAGAGAAAAAATTATTAAGTCAAGAAATTATTCTCAATTCATGAATTTTCCTCTTGACTCAAGAAAATTATTTTCTTCAAAATGGTATTTTTGATTCAAGGATTTTTTTTTAATCGTTAAATTTTTTATCAGCGTATTTCTGACAAATGTAAGAAAAAAAAAATCTATAAAATTATAAAAAATTTAAAAATTTAGAGCTAGATTTTTTTTCTTGAAGTCCTAAAAAATTAGTATTAAAAACTGTTTATTCAAAACTTGCGTTGATTTTAAACAATATAAGACCATTAATCTT
This sequence comes from Cotesia congregata, assembly GCA_905319865.3. NCBI lineage: Eukaryota > Metazoa > Arthropoda > Insecta > Hymenoptera > Braconidae > Cotesia > Cotesia congregata. The sequence continues at coordinate 5,897,827 of CAJNRD030001119.1, forward strand.
ATATTTCAACATTCATGTTAACATTATAATAAAACTTTCAAAATTGACTAGAAAATTTAGTACCTTTAAAATGTCAATTGCAACACAAAAAAGCCTTAAATTGAATTTCTAATATTCTTTAAATTAATTATATTCAATATTGTAAAACTGAAAAAATTATTGAGTCAACATTGACCTAAATTTTCCATCAAATATAAAATGTACTATTTTAAAAATTATTAAACTAAAAATTAACTGATTATTTACAAATCCTTATTGGTCTCACAATTTTATATTTCAAAAATAAAAATTCTATTATCGATTAAATCAATTAGATATTTTTTAATAAAAAATTCCGCACACTTAATACATAATAAGTATAATTATAAAATGACACGTAATTATTTTGCAGCAGTGTCCGCGAATAAAAAAAAATAATTTAAAGAACATATTTACAATTGGATTGATTAATGTGTCTCGTACCGGACAAAAATATAAATAAAGCATGATAATAATTCAACTGTCGCATTCGTTCATGAATTTATTCGAATATATATATATCTATAAAAAGATATGTATGATGGTATTATTTTTCTTTATCTGTTTTATTACACTAGTTAATGTAATGTAAGATACATACATTACACTAAACTGGTAATGTTTCCTGCTCCACACTCAGTACAAGTGATCTATTACGTGATAATGACGATCTGACGATTTATTTACTCTAAAACTTAAAATAGTCTTATCACTCATCACTTGCTACAATATTTAGAGCTATAAATCGCGGGATTTATTTTTTAACAGAGTTAATCTCACCTGGTAAAAAGCTCAGACAAAATCTCTTATCAGTTAGTCGCTAAATTGATTGTATGGCAATGCTGATAACTTTATTTGTTTTCTCGCTTAATAAATTACAATGCAAAACTATAAAGTGATAACTAATTACTTGTAATGGAATAATTATAAAAATAATAATAACTAGCAACCTTGCAGTCCCTGTGACTGCCGTGACTTGTGAAATATAAATAAATAAAATTTTGCTTTATTAAATAATAACTTTTGGTAATTACACTGTGCTTTCTTAAATATTGACGTTTTCAAAGATATAAGCTCATCCCGATGTTACACTTATCAAGAGCTTTCATTTGAGTACCCACATGCATTTTCATATATTTCTCTTATATACTTATATAAATATATGAAAAATTGATGAGAGTACTCAAATGAAAGGTCTCGATGAGTCTAACATCGGGATGAGCTTATATCTTTAAAAATGTCAATGTTTCACAAGATACAAGATCATTTCTTAAATATTGACGTTTTTAAAGAGATAAGCTCATCTCGATATTACACTCATCAAGAGCTTTCATTTGAGTACCCACATGCATTTTCATATATTTTTCATATATACATATATAAATATATGAAAAATTGATGTGAGTACTTAAATGAAAGGTTTTGATGAGTGTAACATCGGAATGAGCTTATCTTTAAAAATGTCAATAGTTCACAAGATACAATGTCATTTCTTAATTATGTTAAATTGCACTGTACTTTCTAAAATATTGACGTTTTTTAACATATAAGCTCATCCTGATGTTACACTCTTCAAGAGCTTTCATTTAAGTACCCACATGCATTTTGATATATTTTTCATATATACATATATATAATATGCATAAATATATGAAAAATTGATGTGGGTACTCAAATGAAAGGTCTCGATGAGTGTAACATCGGGATGAGCTTATATCTTTAAAAATGTCAATAATTAATTAGATACAAGGTAATTTCTTAATTATGTATCTAGAGATAAACCATTTTCGAATGCAGCCTAAATCTTTATCATCATAAATTGACTATTAGTGAGAATGACATGAAAACTTGAAAAGACACAACTCCAGATCATGACTTTTCTAACGATACCAAATTTAACCATAAAAACCCATTTTATCCTATATATATTTATAAATACAAGGCAAAATAGGATATCCCTAAAATTTCGTAAAATTTTTTTTTGCTATTATAAAAGCTAAATAAAAATTCAGTGAATTTAAGTTTCCAAAAACTTATTATTTCTATACAAAGACTGATTTTTTTTCTTATTTATCTAATTATATTCAAAAAGTGTATACTATACAATTTTAATCTTCAAACATCTTTTTGATCTAATAAAACTCGAGCGCGAAGGATCAGAGTTCGAATCCTGGTAAGGATTGTTAAAATTTATATTCAAATAAATTGTCAATTTTTTCCCTTAAAAAAAACTGCCAACTAACTTAAAAAAAAACTTTTTTTTTTTATTTAAAAATAGAAATAAATTACAGCAGCACTCTTGCATACTTTTGATTGCAGAGTTGATGGCACCAGGAACTGAGTAATTTTAACGAAGCCTATAACGGAAACAACGTGTCTTCCAATGCTATTTTTAATTTTTACGTCGTTACAGTAACAATTGAGATTTATAGCCGTGATAGTCTTTAAAATTGTATTTTTCATTTATATTTAAACAATCCCAGCTGAAAAAAATCTTCTAAAACATCTCAATTCAAAACAATAGACTTATAAATTCTCGCGACTTATAATTACGTAATATTACCCGCAAAAAGCTTAAATTATAAAGGAAGTATGTTCTACAAATACCAAGCTATTGAGGCCGAGACCGTATTCGACATACTCGCGATCTCGCTTAGTCTATTGATTGTTATCGTTAATTTTTTTTTTTTTTTTAGTTTTATTTTTATTATCATTATTGTTATTGTTGTTGTTATCTTGATGATAGTTTTCTCACTAAACGATCCCATGAGCAGAACATCGATCGCATTCTGTAGACCATTAAAAGCCAATGGATCGTTCGATCGATCCTTCGCGGCATCCATCGATCAGAACTGGTTTATTTATCCGTTAATGGGAATCACCACCATTATAACATATATGCTTCACTTTTTACCTGTGTGCAAAAAAATTGCTAGAGGAAGAAAGATACTTTCTTATTAAACGAAATTTAGTCGAAACATGCTTCAAGAATTTAACCCTTTTTTTTTTTAAATTTATTTTTCTTCATTCTAAATTTATCGAAAAAATATAATAGAAAATTTTCAAAGCTACAGTAAAAATTTTAAATTTATAATTAATTGTTTTTCAAATAAATTAAAATTTTTTTTTCTCTGTTTGAAGAACAATTAACAAATATATTTTACTTACAATTCTTCTCTTTACGCGTATCAGTTGTCAGTGAAAGTAAAACACGTGACTTGCTTTCTTACATTCAATTCGAAAATAATACAACATTTGGTGAAAAAAATTATGCACAACGACATAATATTAATTAAATAAAATAAAAAATTATAAATAAAAAACAAAATGTCAATCCCGTAAAATGTTAAAAAATTTCCTTCTAATTCAGATATATATAACATATTACATATTAATATTATATACATTAAATTGAATATTATAACTGCATCAATTTCGTAATTTATCTCAAGTAGGTGTCTATATTAATATAGGAAATTTTATATCTCCGTGCGATAAATCTATGATGATAAGTACTTTCTCCCGATAAAAATATTTAATAGTTAATAAGTGTTTTAAATAAAAATTCTTTGATAATTAATTTTCTATCGTTTGTATTAATTTATCAATTTATCTACAAATAAATCTAGTAAATTACTCTTTAGTGGGTGTACTTGTAAGTCTATCTACCTATATATCAATTGAAATTAAAATTCTTTGTGCGGAAACATACTACAAACAAGTTTAATATGTTAATTAAACATTCACTCTTTTATAAAAAAATTATTAGCGTCATCACTTTGAAAAAATAACCTTTTTAACCTATTTAAATCAATGAAAAAATTTCTTATGGACTTTTTTTATTATTATTATTATTTTTTTTTTTTATTATTTATGAGTCTAGCGGTTAAATTACAATTATTTTAAGTATTACCTAGTCAATAATAATTTTTGAATACTAATTTAAAGCTATTGTCATATTTTTTAGTCTATATACTACGTATTAGACGCAACGCGCATCTAGTCTGCGCAGTCGCTCATTTCACGCGCTCATTGCCGCCATCTTGATGTTAGGATTTAATCTTTACGTTTGCGTGATTAAAATTGAATTATAAAGTATAAAGAAATTAATATTGAATTATGTCAAATATTATTGACAAGAAATCTATGAAAATATTTAAAAATAAAATTTATTAAAGAATAAAATTTATTAAAAAATAGAATTTATAAATAAAAAATTTTATGTTAAATATTTAACACTTTTATGCGTAAGTTTAACATTTGTTCTGTTAAACCAACTTAAAAAAATGTTAAATATTTAACATACAAATTTTTAACACAAAATTTTTTGACGCATTGACGTCCAGATAGTATAATCAAATCCAAAATTTTTTTCAGCATAAATAACCATTGAACAATTCGATAATTAAATTTTAAGAAAAGTGAAAAATCATCTCCTTTGTTTATAAAAAAATAATTAAAAGAAGATTACCTAGAAATTAACAAGTGATAAATAATGATACACATTATCATATTAAACGAGCGGATAAAGTGGTAATAAATTATTAAAATAAATAATAACAATAACAACAATAATAACTTAAAAGAATGTTGGTTTAATAATTAATTAATGTTGGATGTATCCGTGTTGCATAGAAATTTTAATTGAGTAGTATAATGATTAGCACGTGTTACCTTGCTTCCTATTTTATCGAAAGGTCTTTGGCGAGTACTCGCCCGTTACGTGAATGACGGGATGATTATACGCGTATAAGCATATATAATACTACTGTGTACTTAATACAACATACATATACATGTCTTGAGTTTTTTCATCGGCAACTCCTCACTTTCACGCAGGAAAAAATTTTTAAATTATCGCTTACAGGTGATACAACAATATTGCATTTTTTTTGTGTTATATTATATCGAATTTTTTTTTTTAAATCAATAGTAATAATGATAATAACTCTTTCTTGCACTCAATTTTATCTCATAATCCCACTTGAATAAATATATAGTAAACAAATATTTTGTTATCGAATATTTCAGATAATTAATGTTTCATTGTAAAAATTTTTGTTTCTAGAATGCTAAGAATTTTTTATTTTTAAATTATTGAGTAAATATTTACAAATTTTTTTTTTTTAATCAAATATTTTTTAAAATTCATTACATTTTTTTTAATATTCAAATCAGGTTTTATTTAAATGAATGGAGAAGTTTGTGATAAAATAATTTTTTATTTAAAAAGGGGAAGTCCATAAAATATTAAAAGTCATATATTTATCTGACGATAAGAATAAAGGATGCGAAAGAAGTCTATAGACTTCTTATATACATATATTTGATATTTTTATCACTATGATATTCATCTTTTGTTACTCAACATCAAAAATTAAGATTACGTACATAAATATGAACTTATATTTACATATGAGAATAATAATGTATAAAATCATACGTCTGCTGGATGATTTCTTGCGGTGACTTTGTTATCATTTATCATGTCGAATATGGAGTAATAAGAACAATAAGTGAAGTTTGTAATTACTTTATCGTACTTGTAAAAATTTATTGACGCAAAATGTAAACAATAATTTATATCGACTCCCCCAGGGATGTCTGAGTAAAAATCTTTGTCTCTATAATATGATAACAAAATTGTACTCGTTGTTTATTGTTATCATCATAGTTATCAACAATTATCGCGACACACCTTTCGCTAAACTGGGTAAATAATTGTTTTATTGGCGGAGCTGTAAATATATTAGGGTTATTCTTGTATTAGAAGTTTATATAGGTGCTATTTTGTTTTGTTAATTTAATATTTAATGAAATTAGAATACTTCAAGTAGAGTAGCTATAGTTTCTTTTATTTTATTAGTCTCTTACTTGATAAGGAAAAAATAATGCTGCTATTAAATATTAATTGTGTGTGTCAATTCTGACGATAATTATTTAAGCTTTATCTAAATGGTTGATAATTATTTAAGTAAAGTGACATAGATAGAATTATGAAAAGTAAATGCCTTTTTTTTAAATATTAATGATAATAACAATATCGGCGAAAAAAATTTCCTGGAATTCTTATATACAGACTGATATAATCACATAGTCCATTTATAATTTTTTTTACCAAATTTAGTGTTAAAAGTTTCCGACAGGCGGCGCATGGCCGCTAAATTGTTTCCTTGTTAGAAACTTAAGTTTGAGGGATTAAGTTTTAAAATATAAATTTTTATTTTACTCATCCAAAGAGTCTATCTGAAATTGATTTTGAGCTTAAGGAGATCCAAGTACCCGACTAGTGTAAAGAATGTCTATAAAAAAATGATACGTAGAAATACTTTTGTTATGCATATTAAAATTAATTTTTAAATTAATTAATAACATTTTTGAGGAAATTTCCGAAAAATTTACTCATTAAATAATTATTAACATTTAATTGACTAATAAAAAATATAGCACTCTGAATTACCAGTATACACTTGACAACACCGCAAGAGATCCCTAACCTTAAAATTTATTTATGTTTACTGTCTAACTAAAATCACTAAGATCTTCTAGCATTTAAAAAAGCGCGGTTACTTATGCGCCGAGTAACTGCGCAAGCGGTGTTGCCAAGTCAAATACAAGAGTTTAAAGAACGGAAGTTCCGAGTGATTTTTCATAAAAAATATAAAATATCTCCGTAATACGTTCGGAAAGCTACTTTTTTATTGTTTTAATCGAAAGCTTATTATTTTTTCAATCAAATTCAATGAAAATAAATTTTTTTTTAAATCGTTAATTGCATTAAATTCTTAACCAAATACACGGCTGGTGAAATCTCCATTTTACATGTAAAAATTACAATTTTCAAACCTAATTATTTGATTAAATATCCCAGAAAACCTATTATTAGGCTACGTAGATTAAATTTACAAATTTTCAGGAAATTAAAAAAATTTTAATACTTCGCGTGGATCTCCTTAATTAACTCCCACACTAATATTTCAATAATACTACATATAGTAATTGACATAAATATTTTTAGAAAAATTGTAATAAATATTTGTTTTATCCAGATATGATCAAAGAGGTCGTATACAGATAGCTATTTCAGAAAGACTTTTCACGGGTTATAACAATAATAATAACATTAAAAATAATAATAAATTGTAATAAAAACAGTTATAAATTTTTATAATATAAAATGCAAGTAACATATGTAGAAATAAAGACTTATGAAATAAACATTTAAATATTTTTTAATAATTTTCAAATTAAAGTTATTTGCGTGATTTCATCATTGTGTAATAGAAAAATTTTAATTCATAATTCATAAGTCGAAATGTAATAAATATCACAAAGATAATAACAATAATGATAAAATAATTTTTATTTAATTCTTTACATACAAGTATAAAATTTTCAAATATTTGGATATTATTATTTAATTATCCAAAGCAATCTGGCACTTAAATTTATTATCACTATTCTAGAGTGATCACGCAGTAATTGAATGTCTAATTATTATTTTTATCACAGTTTATTTGAAGTTCTATTTAAAATTTATCATTAACAAGAAGAAATAAAAAAAAATGTATAATTCTCATTTAAAAATGTAATTATTTCCGATTTACGTCAACATAAAATTATCAGTCAATCTAAAAAGTAAATAAAATCAATAGGAAGTAAAATGAAGCTATAAAATTTTTTTTTAATTAAACTCAACAATTGTTAACAATACAACAGATAATTTATTAATTTTATTTATCTATATTTTTTTTTGTATTTCTGTAATAATTATATTACATTTTACCGCGTGTACTAACAAGAAATCCTTGACTTGACCTTGTTTAAGTACAAAGCTCCGTGCAGTACAAGACACTAATCACTGCCGTCATGTTGTCTGGTATATCTTTATTTCCCGACGCAAGTAGTCAAGTCTAACCGCACAATAAAAATACATGCTATACAACGAACCTCCTGTCCGCTCCGTCAATAACAATTACTAACAAATACAAATACAAACAAAAATATAAATATAAACATTCGACTACTTCTATACACTGGGAGACATGCCAACATTTTATAAAAATAATTTCTGTCTCCCGCGAGTCCTCGACCGCGAGTTCGTGACCTTTAAGCCCAATATAACAGTTCATCAAAAAATAAAAAAAAAACAAAAACTTTTTTTCCTTCCATTAAATTAAATGAAAAAAAAGTTCCTCTGTCTAGTGCAATAAATCTAAAATTAATTACCAATCACGACAATTACACTTAGGGGACAATGTGAGAAATATGACTGGACATTGTTATTATATTAATACTACCAGGTGTTTAATACAATAAATCAAATATTTAAAATAATATCACGACAATGGCATGACCGCCCTTGTACTATTTATACGATTAATAATTAATTTGCAATTACAATAATAAATATATATAAGAACAATAATGAAAATGATGATACGTAGCTAATTGTTTTATATCATACATGTATTAAATATTTAAGTGACCTGGATTTGGTATTGATCTCTTTACTGTCGATACCTGTCATTATTCTTACAATATTTTTATTTTTTAAAAAATGCTCGAGATTATGCTTATGCATGAGTCAATGCAATGTCGGCTGTGATTCGTGATTGACCACTTACCAATGCCACCAGATAATACTCGTTACTACTTTTTTTTTTTTATTTTATTTATTTATTTATTTATTGTTCTTCTTTGAAATAATACAAGTGTAATAGATTGTCTGTTACGTATATAACTGAGATGGATTCTTTCAATTGTGATAAGCTTTTATTGGAAAATAATATTCATGTAATCATTTTTTTATTACCGTTATTATTTTTCGATAAATTAAATTAAATTTTTTTAAAACTATATATCATGTTCAATTTTGTTACGGAAATTGATACACTGATCATTTTTATCTTTAACAAATTATTTTTAAAAAATTGCTGACTTACTTTTACATGGCTATTTTTTAAATAAAAATTTTTTTAAGATATTAATGAAACCCTTTGTATTGTATAAGAATACTTTTTTTTTATTTCAACATAATTTACAAGAAGCAATTTATTTAAATAACATTTTTTTGTTTTTTTACCTTTAGTAGACAAAATATCCCGGACGAAAAATCCCCAAAATAAATATCCCCGATAAACATATCTTGAATAATTAAATTTTTCAATAAAACAATTTAAAACAATTAATTTGAAAAAAATAATCAATTTTATATTAACATTTATTATAGGTAACATTTGTCAACTATTACAAAAATAATCATGATTTAATTATCATAAATACAACAAAATGAAATCAGTTGATGAATAACAACGAATACTATAAAATTAATTGTTATCAAAAAATTAATTATCAATAACACTAAAACTTATATTATTTTTGAATATTGCAACTGTAATTTAAACGTGATTTAAAGTGTGTTTATCTAAAAAAATACGCTGAAACATAAGCTTGTTACCGTATTGTGCCCTTTTATCATAGTTTATGTGAGTTTATTCGACAGTAGACCAACATATATAAGCTTGTTACCGTGTTATGGTCTTTTATCATCGATTTCGTCTGTGTCTATTCGACATGATAGTGATTTCAAAAAGATTGTTTATTTATTTAAATATTCTGTCGCAGTGATATTCACAGTATAAAAAATATTGTGTTAAATGCGGTCCACACAAAATTAATGTTAAAATTCAACACACTTTATGTTGTTTTAACAATGCGACGTTCTAATTAGCAGATTTTCTAACTCCATTTTAGAGAATCTTCCATTTGTATGAAAAAAACAATTAGTTAAAAATTTATTATCACTTTAAAAAACTATTTAATATCATTAATATCTAATAGAGGTATAATATTTTCATTTGAATCATTTAAATTATTTATAATTGGACTATTGCTACATCAAAATAGTAAAAAATCACCCTCTAAAAAATAAGGAGTTAGACAAATTGCTAATTAGACCGTCGAATGGTATTAACAACGCACATTGTGTTGATTTTATACAATATTTTTTACTGTGTTTAGTCTCGGGGATATTTTATGGAGGGATAAAAAATCCTGATACCGTTTCAGAGAGATATTATTCTAAATAAATCTGTCCGTCTAACATTTACTATAGCCTACAAGTCACAAATTAAATTTTTCATAATTAATTATTCAAAGACTTAATTATTCATCACATTTCAATAAAAAAAGCTTATTTTTCCGGGTTTTTCCAATATAAAAAGCCTCACTAAGATTTCTAACTCCAATGTGTCGTTTTATGAGATCCATCAAAAATCTAACGAATCACAAAATTATTTTTGACAAACAAAAACAACAACAATAAAATTATCTCTCATATAATACCGTGACGTTAATAAAAAAATTAGAAAAAACCTACGTAAATATTTTTTACGAATGAATACACTCGTATTAAATAATAAGTCATATAAGCCTGACCCCTGATAATACAATGTAAAGATGAGATGCGTAAAATACCATGCTTGTGTCTTTAATTAATATTTCTTTACTTGAGGACCACATCAATTTATCACGTACATTACATTATACTACATCGTATATACAATAATAACCCGTGTAGTAGTAAAGCGTAGGCGTCTAAATTTAATTATTAGCATTTATTCAATGAGTACTTGAATTGTTGCGCTCGTCTTTTGTACTTCCGAGTGTTCACTTTTAAAAAGACCAGCATTTGTGACTGAACGGGTTCTATAGTGCCTCTTCTATTTGTTTTTGTTTACTATCCATTTATTCCGTAGTTGAGTGGTTCACGGCTTTTTAACGAACAATATGATAACTACGTATCGAAATTATTTTTAATTATTTTTTTCTTTTATATTATTCATCTTCGTACGTTTTTAAGTGATTGTATTTATGAAACCGGAACTTGGTGAGTCAATTTGTATTAGACTTTTTATATTATGGGTCTTGTTTAAATATTATTAAAGTATGTGAATTTAAGATTTCATTATTGTTAAAAATTAATCATTGTTTTTTGACCGAAATTGTGTTGGCCGAAATAAAAATTTTTTTTGAAATTCTATTCTTGGTAGAAGTAATTTTTTCTTAATTCAAATTATCATGAATACTTGATACAATAAATTTTTATATTTGATCAAGATTTTTAGATACTTCAGGGAAGCAGCGCCACCTACTTCAGCTGAGAAAAAATTTTTCTCACCTTGAGAAAATTTTTCTCTTGAATATTTGATAGTAATTTTATATTATTTTAGCGTGAAATGGAATTATACATATTGAATGAAAAAAAATGATAAAATATTATTTGATCTTCCCATTTGACACGTTAATCAATAAAAATATTAATGAAAATTTACTACTATCTTTATATTTAATTTTTTGGAGCAAAAGAGAAATTTTCTCAAGACAAGAAAATTTACTTCTATCAAAAATTAAATTTTTTGGAGCAATAGGCTGAATTTTCTCAAAACAACAAGATTTTCTTGACTTAAATAAATTTTCTTGGATCAAGATACGTATTTCTTAAAGCAAGAGAATTAATTTTGCTGGAATAAGTGAAATTTCTTGTGTCAAAAAAAAATTTTTTTTCGCTCAAAAAAATAATTAGCCAGAAAAATATTTTCTTGGCTCAAGTGAACCTTTTTTTCTGTGTAGAAATTAAAAAAAAAAATATTGATGCAATTTTTTAAAAATAATCTAATTTATTTTAGATCTCAATAAAATAAAAAATTTTCTTACATGGGCGTCATTTAATTTCAATTGCAAGAAATTGTAAAATTAATGTCAGTGATTAATGCATTGGAGTGTAACGATAGTTCAATGACACTTGATTAAAAAATTAAAAACACAAACAATTTATCTATAAATTCAATTATTTCTTATAAAATAAATTATTCCAAGAATAATTCCTCATTTCCGGATTTTCACTATTGACTCGATAACCATAATATGTCAAAGTAAATAAAATATTTCTATCTGCGCACAAAAATATGTATGGATGTGTATCATAAAACATTAGTATTTTATTATGTACTCGAGTATAAGTCTTGTACATTATACGTGTAATTTGAAAATTTTCCTGATAGCGAGTGCTCGATGAACGACTGGCCGAAGGACATCACGTTCCTCTTTAGTAAATTATTATTATCTAATCTCAAATCTTACAATCTGTCTCACTTTTATCTCTTTATTTACCGCGTATAAAATCTACCGAATGATTTTTTTATCATCAGTCTGGTATTGAACGTCAAAACAAGATTTTTTTGTCTTTTATAAAATTACTTTTGATTTTTATTTTTTTTAATAATTTTCGTAAAAAATCTTTTTTAAAAAAAACATTTTTTTTTTATTAAAAAAAAATAATTAAAATTTAGGGTAAAAATTCTTACTTATAAAATAGCTTTTAATTGTTATTAAACATGATAGTTATCTAAATAAAACGAAAGTGAAGTGTGTTAATGAACGAACATATCTTCAATTTTTAAAAACTTTGATTGACATAAAATTGCTGGGGGCATGTTAGGCGATACTTAAAAAATTTAAAAACAAGTGTGGTGGGAAAACAGAAACCTCGATTGATATAAAAGGCCACGGGACGTTTTCTACTAGTGATTGATAATCCACTTGCCCGGCTAGATGCACAGTATAACCGATAACATTAAAATAAAATCAAATAAAAGAAAAGATAAAATAAAATAAAACAAGTTTGAGAAGCAACAGCATAAAAATTCATCGTGTGGAATGAGGAATAGTAAAAATAAAACAGCAGCTCTAAATAAAAAAATAAGATTTTTTTATTTTTTTCCAAATATCAAAGTCGGGAGATGACACAGTGATTGATAGCCATCAGTGCTGTCAGAGGAATAAAATCTAGAGGGAAAAAAAAAATGTGTATTGTTTTGTGATTAATAATTCGCGTTTTACCAGATAAAATTTTTTTAAATTAAATTTTTCTGTTACTGTTATTGTTGTTGTCGGTATATACTTGTGTGCGTGGGTTTATAAGACAATAGCGTGACCAGTGTATACGCTAATATGTTGAAATCCCCGATTGAGTATACAGATATCGGTATGTATCCACTTATTGTAATTTGATCACGAAGAATGAACGTGACCTGTTGCGTCTTCTAAATTTTGTTCAATCAAAATACATCGTTTTTATTTTTTTATCATTTTATCTGATAAATAATCTGGAACATAAAATGTTGATAGTTTTAAAAATTACATTTATTTATTTATTTCTGAGGTGAAAACATCGATCTTTAGTATTGATACATGCATTAATGTTAGCATAATCATTTTTAATTTATTTATTCACTTAAAAATTCCATACAAATTTGATTTATTAAATTTATTTATTCACTTAAAAATTCCATACTCCAAACAAAAGTTGCTGACATTAATTTGAGAATTATTATTTACTGTTATTAATCAATTGTGACTTTAAAAAATTGATTGGAATAACTCTAATTGCGACATTATTTCATAATAAGTAAATAATAGAGTTATTAATTTGATTGTAGTTTTTGTTTTATTTTTTTCGCGTGGGTTTTTTTGGTGATAAATGTTTCAATTAGTTATGATCGAAACAAACAGACGCATATAAACATTTTTTGACTATTTTTGACGCCCATTGAAGATATTTCAAAATATTTTGATGATTTTAAAAAGTGATTGGGTGTATCAGAAAAAATTTACTATTTGGAGGTTTCTTAAAATTTATTTGACATTTTACAATGATTGTTGAGTGTTAAAAATTAATTTGGCATTTTTAGAAAATTTTTATGATTGTAAAAGTTAATTTGATACTCATAAATAATCAAAAAATTAATTGAATTTATTTTTGACGAGTTAAAAAATTAATTTTGAACAATTTGATGATTTTTAATAATTACAAAATTTAATTTCATACTTTTAGATGGTCAAAAAAAATTAATTAGATACTTTTGAACAATTTTAGACAGTATATTTTTAATTTTTATACTTTAAGTTAGTTTTTGACGAGTTAAAAAATAAATTTTAAACTATTTGATGATTTTTAATAATTATAGAATTTAATTATATATTTTTAGATGGTCAAAGAAAATTAATTAAATACTTTTGAATAATTTAAGACAGTATATTTTGATTTTTTATCCTTTAAATTATTTTTGACGAGTTCAAAAATTAATTTTTTTATTGACAAAAAATTAAATTTGATATTTTTTAATAAAAATTAATTATTTTTATTTTATTGAACAATTTTAAACAATACTTTATGATATTTTATACGATAAATCGTTTGAATAAATTTTTCAAGATTGATATTCACATATTCTACTAACAATAACAATCATAACGATAAACGACATAAATTCTCATAGCATTCAACAAGTTCATATAATAATACAATTAAAAATGTAAACAGTCAATAATGTAAACTTGCTTGCTAATCAAATACCAACATTCATATATACAAAGAACAATAAACCGCAATTAATTATTTCCCATTAATAGAACAGCTAATTACAATAAATGATACAAATCAAACTAGAAATCCATTTTTCTGGTGATCTAATAGTTCACACTGTGAGAATAATTAACCATTGCAACTGTTGTTATTGTTATTATCTCTTAATTTTTAATTCAGGAATCTTGAATCTTGGAAATAAAAACTTATAGATCGCTTCGATACACTCATCCTTGAGCTGAATTAAAAAAGGAATTATGGATGACTCGGTTATTTTTATTTATACATCACTCATTTTTAGGATTATCATAATCATCATGCGTTTACGTGAATTATTTATTGTTACAAATTAACTGGACATATTGTTGTTATCTGAGTCAACGGACATGCGCTCCAAAATTCGATTACTCGCCATGTTTCACTTACTTTGTCTCTTGTAATTAACATTATTAGTCAATAAAACCATCCTCGGATCTTTCTGTTATTCATAACTATTTTTTATTTACTTCATATATTATTTGCGGTCGTCTTTATCAGCCGTTTTATTATACTAATCCATTCTCGGCACAAGTTATCCGCCTCATCGTTGTTGTTAATTATCTGATTATAAAAATGGAATAATCACGGCTATTAGTTTTTAATAAAATGTCACAGAATTATGCAATTGTTCACTTTTAAAAAATATAACTATTATCTACGTTGTTAAATGTGTTCATTTGGCTCATTTAATAATTGATGAATTTTAATGTTGAGATAATATTCCTAGTAAATATTCAATTTCAATGACTCACGGAATATTTTTATTTAACTATTGAATGTTTACTATTGATTTGACACAATAGTCAAAAATATAGAACAAAAATTGCCGCTAAAAAGTGTCTATTTATGGATTAACAATAAAAACAGCCAAAAAGAGATTTTTTCCAAATTTTAATTAAAATCTACATTATTTAGAGAATAAGAAAAATATTGTGTCCGGGATAGTCATATGATAAAATCGGTTTTTTTTAGAGAAATTTAGTGTTATTGCAAAGGTCTTGACTTGAATTTGTGCCTTTTCAAGGTTACACATCATTCTCACCAATAGTTAATTTATTATGATAAGTATTTAGGTTACATTCGAAGATGCTCTATCTCTAGATACATAATTTAGAAATGACCCTGTATCTTGTAAACTATTGACATTTTTAAAGATATAAGCTCATCCTGATGTTACACTCATCATGACCTTTCATTTGAGTACCCACATCAATTTT
>CAJNRD030001119.1:5913740-5947166 GCA_905319865.3 Cotesia congregata
ATATATACATATATGTAATATATGAAAAATATATGAAAATGCATGTGGGTACTCAAATGAAAGCTCTTGATGAGTGTAACATCGGGATGAGCTTATATCTTTAAAAACGTCAATATTTAAAAAAGTATAGTGCAATCTAACAAAAATCATTATTTAATAAAGCAAAATTTTATTTATTAATAGTTCACAAATCACGGCAGTCACATAGTGACTGCAAGGTTGCTAGTAATGTATTAATGTAAATCGAGATTACAATTTTTTGTTGAAGTAACTTTTTATTTCTTTTATAAGAAATTTTAGAACATCTTAGAAATGTTTTAGTTAAATTCAAATTTATCGTACAGTTAGATATGAAAATTATAAATTTTTTGAACTTGTTTAATTTAAAAATATCTGACTCAGTCATTAATTAACACATTATAGACTTTTTTCCCAAAATAAAAAAAGTATAGTAAAAAATCATGATTTCACAAATTATGCAGGTTCATCAAACTCTGATTGACAGACTGAATAACTAAAACTAGTTCACACATTGTTTTTTAACTCTCTCGATCTAAAAATATCCGATTTAACAATGACAATTCTCTTCAACACTTTTTCTCTGACTAAGAAAAATTCACTTGCCGAAAATAGCGAGTTCAAAATACTTTGATTTACAGATAAGATAGAATAATTAAAACTAGTTCACAATTTTTTTCCGAGGCTTCTGACCTAACGAATCACAAAAACTTCAAATGTGACGTCTTGAAACCCAAAGAAGGTCGCTTTTTTAAAGCTAAAAATAGACTAATGACCAAAAATCGCGTTTCATTCTCCAGAACTAGCACAAAAGATGCATAGTCAAACGAACAGGTCATGGGATTTTCCAAACCTAGACAGACTCGCTTTTAAAAATGGTCGGTGCACAAAAAATCTGAATTCTTTCATAAAATGAATTAATAAGTACGTAAAACACGTGTTATCAATCTTGCATCGTAATAAATAACATTAGCATAAATAAAAAACAATTAAGATTTACGGTTATAAGAGATAATAAAAGACGTCAGTCCGTCAGAGTACAAGTAGCTTCTCATCAGTTCACTACTATTTCGCGCCTCGCACCTTAAACTTGCCGTGTGTCATTAAGTTTGATTCCTCAAGTAAAGTTGCTTATTGCTTACTCAGATAATTGTCAATACAAACTTATAATTAATGGAAATTCACCTGTTACTGCGTAATACTTTCGACTACTTTATTTATCATCTCATCCTTACGTAATTCATTCAGAATCCTCTCAGACATTCATTATAAGTCATTAAATTCGCTTGTGATATTAAGTATAATCCATACTATATAAAATTAAAAATATCCATATTAATTGATTAATTATTTTACAAAAAATTAATTAATAATTTTAATTTATCATTTTTTGTTACAGCAGCATTTTCCACAGCCGCCGAAGACGTGGAAAATGGAGTCAAGGCGCAGGACAACAAAACCGGTAAGTTTTTTCGTGATTATTTTCATTCTAAAGATAACTATCAATCACCAGGTGTCGCTAGTTTCCAGTTGAAATTTTCTGTATCCATTAATCAGCCGATAAAATAAATTTCTGCTTTATCTTCAGCGCATATTTTTACCATAAATCGATCAAAAAAATTACAGGCGCTTTTTTGACCGACCGTGATCATTTTTCTTCATCAATCTTGACTATATCGACCATTATAATATCTTAGAAATTTAAAATACCGACCGTAGAAATTTTAATAATTAAAAATTTGTGTTATTTTACCGACGAATAATTTTAATAAATTATTTTTTTAAATTATAATTATATCTTTAGATTGCATAATAATTGTAAAGAAATAATCAAAATGATCGATGTTGAAATCCACATAATTAAAGACTATCACTTTCGATTGTCCTTTGACCTTTGTTATACTAAACGATCAAGTGCACAGCTGCTTAAGAAATTTTTTATTGATAATAATAATCTTGTTTAATGATTGATGTTAAAATATAAATTCAAGTATGGCGGGTCGGGAATTTAATCATTCTGATAGTAATAATAAAAGATGGATTTTTTTAAATGTTAACGTGAGTTTATATAATATATTTATATATTGATATTTAACATTTGATATTTGAATAGGCGTTGGGTATTTTCTTAGCGAGTGTTGTGTGTGAGTGAATTTGTAAAAAATTATCATTTGAAATATCGTAAGCATGTGTGTGGTGAGATTTCAGCTGTGAGAAATTGCCTGAGCCATAACGGTTGGCCTCCAAGCTGGAGCCGCTTAGCAACAAGTTGACCCATACCGGCAAATGGGTGTAGTCTGAGTCTGGCCAACGTCCTTTCTGAAAACTGAATAACCGTCTTTATAATCTCTCATCTCCCAAATCATACTACCTTTTTATTTAAATTAACCAAAAGGGAGAAAAATGAAAAGAGAAAAAAATAATTCTAACTCTCTTCTCAACTCCTTTCAATTTAAGTCCTCAACATTTTTAGCGGGTCTTTTTTTATTGCCGACTTCCTTATTATCTTTTTTAACACAACACTTATTTTTTTTTGTTTTAATTTGTTTTCTGAAAATAAATTATAAAAAAATTTCTAAGAAAATTTTAATTATTTAAAAAAAAATTTTTTTATTTATAAAACTAATTCTCCTGTCTTTCGAAATCTCTTCTTAAGAAGATTACATTCTAGACTTAGAAATACGTTTATTTCTCGTGAATGAGAGAAAAATAATTATTCTGTTTCCAAAAACTCTATAATTATACTGTATAGAAAAATAATAAAAACAGGATAACAAACTTGCAACAATAAATTCACGTACTTGATTTAATTGCGTCAGAATGAAAAATAGAAAACTCTCAGATTCAAATTCAGATCATCTGACACTTGAATATACCAATTTTATTATTTTACTTATATATATATATAGAAGCATATATATTCTTATTACAACAATTTAGTTAGTTTCGAATGCCAAGCACGCAGACAATATATTATAGATAGTTAACCAGGCGTAATGCCAATTTTAAAAAACTATTATCCAATCCTCACTCTCTTTTCACGTGATTCCTTTTTTTTGAAAAAACAATAAATCCGAATGATTTATTTTTGCATTTCTCAACACCTAAAATAACGCGGGGTATAAATAAATATTTTTCTTTATGGTAATTAACTGCAATTACTCAATTATTCTTGTTCATTGAAAAGTTTTGTCTTTCAATGATTGATTACTTTTTTCAAGGACTTTTTTTTTTAAATACGACTAATTAATATAGTTCATGGTTATTTTGAGGTATTACAGAGGGATGTTTAGATTTTAAAATGTCAAAAATAACATAACAGAAGCTTAATTTTATTAAAAATTTGAACCCATAAATTTTTTAATTTTTTCGTAACAATTTAAATATAAATTTTTCTCTTAAAAATCATACGGCTAAAAAAATATACCAAGTTTAAAATTAAAAAATGAGTATAATTTAATTTTTTTAATATTTTGAGACGAAATTTTTTGATTAGACTTTTTTTTGTAAAGTATTCAATTTTCTTTGAAAATAAATGTCGTTAAAATTTTTTCTGTGGTTTTGAAGCTTTAAAAAATAATTTATTTAAGACAAAAATATTAATCAATATTAATTAAGAGCACAAATTTAAAAAATTTTTTCCGTGACCCTGAATAATATTTTCATATTTAAAAAGAAAAAAAAAATTTTTGACCGCAATTTTTAAAATTTTCTCTTTATTATAATTAAAAAATTTTCAAACATCAAACAAAAAAAAGCATATAAATATAAACCATAGAAATGAGTTATAAATCAAAGATTTAAATACTTTTGGTATTTATCCAAAACAAATTTCATTATTCTGTTTGCAATGACGCCGACAATGTCAATGTCGTAGATTTTGTCGTCGTTGAATATTGTCTTCGTTTTAATGACATCATTCTAAATCTAAATATTAAGAAGAGAAGTAGATACCCGGAACTCTTAGAAAAGATGATCATTTGATCACATGAAATTACTATTATTAATATTGATGTTAATTTAACATTAATTTTTTTTCATTATTATAGCCATTATATACTATTTGAGCGGGCATTTCATGAGTAATTGGACTAACGTGATCACCGCGTGTAATTTGTTATCACCCGAGTTGCCAGTGTTAGTTCTCATAGTTAAGCTTTTAACAATATTTATACACACAATCAAAATAATATGTTACGTGTCAGCGCCACAATGCATTTTTTTATTACGTTTTTTACATCGGCATTGAAACTGAACATTAGCGGTCAGGGAAAAACATTAAAAAAAACCAAATCTGATATTTTTATCTTTGGTTTTCACGTTCACACTGATAGAAGGATTTCTTAACATTTAAGAAGATTTCATTGTATTTAAGAAATCATTTCTTAAACATCATTTCTTAGCATTTAAAAAATATATATATATATTTCTTTGTATTTAAGAAATATTTCTTAAATACAAAGAAATATATATATATATTTTTTAAATGCTAAGAAATGATGTTTAAGAAATGATTTCTTAAATACAAAGAAATCTTCTTAAATGTTAAGAAATCCTTCTATCAGTGCATGATGAAACTTAGAATTTTTGACCACCATTATTATCATTATTATTGTTCTTTCAATTGTACTTTTCAATTATTTGGCCAAGTTCAATGTAGAAGGATGAACTCGATCGACCATAAACCTTGACCGAGCAACGAATCGAGTGGTCAATCTGAAAAATTTATTTCTCGCGTGTTTCATTTCTTTAATCAATTTACTGCTTTTTTTTGTTTATTGCGTCGCTGCAATTTATTTATCCAGAAAGTTGCAATGATTTATTGACTTGAAGAATAGAACTTTTGAAACAATTCTCAATTTTAGCAACTGGAGAAATATTGAAAGCAAAATTAAGAAAATAAGATTGACTGTTCCTCAATTCTCAATTCTCAAATCTAAAAATATAATTTTGAACGGATGACATTTTCTTGTTTGTAGAAGCAATTTTGACAACTCACACGATTGAATCGTGAATCCATATGGCTTATGCGTTTCACTGGCTTAGAAAAGTCACTATTAGCTGTCCAATGAAATAAATGTTGTAGAAAAAATAATAATAGTAAAGCTTCCATGAATTTTTCGTAATTTTTAAGAAGTTAAAATTGAACAAGTCTAAAAAATTAAATGTCTCAAAATTTTAAAATTAAATATTTTTTGTCTTTTTAATTTAAATCTTTAATAATGGATAAATTTTTTTTTTAATTGTTTTTTTAAAAAAATCAAAAATATTATTATTTTATTATTTGTTGGCCATGGAGTCAAAGCTCCTAATGAAAATATTTATTTAAAATCTGCTCGCATAATTCATATAACATTTCTAATTAGCAAATTGTCTAGATCGATTTTAGAGAATTTTCCATTTATACGAAAATACAATTAGTTCGAAATTTATTATCACTTTAAAAAATCATTTAATATTTAATAAAGAAATAATATTTTGGTCAAGATCATTTAAATAATTTATAATTGGACGATTACTACATCAAAATATTAAAAAAGCACCCTCTAAAAAATTAGGAGTTAGACCAATTGTTAATTAGACCGTCGATAAAATTTCTTTAAAAAATTTTTCTTACGAAAAAAAAATCCTGACTATTAAAAATGATAAATATTTTAGTTATTTCTTTTTAAAAATAATACTTTAATACTTATGAGACGCAAATTAATCCAAAATTCAGTCAAAAATTGTCTGATTTAAAATCGAAAAATTTTCTCTTCAAATTTAAAAGCATAAATTTCATTACAAATTACAACGAAACAAATGAATTATCAACCAAAAGTTTCAAAACTTATTTATAACTTTATCAACGTCATAGAAATGATATTTTTTTTATTACTATCCTCTAATTGATTTCAACAAAATAATAAAAATAATAATAACAATAATGATAATAATAATAATAGTAATAAAACATTAACCTCCCACTGTTTAATTACACCTTGTAACATGTTTTTCCACGAGCATATCATGCTCTTACGTCAACATAAATACGTGATTATAGTTTCTACCAACTTACCGAGTATTATTACATATGATACGTGAATAATGCGATATTCTGAAAAATAATCACCGATTAAATTAAAATAGAAAAAAATTTTTCAGTAACGAACAAATTCAAAGAAGAAAAAAAAAACATACATTTATACATATTTCAATTACAATAAGTTATATGTCATATGTGTATTTATTTAATCAGCTACAAAAAAGTCGATAACATTTTTGATAGTAAAATCTATTAAACTTTGTCCACACGGATCGTTATTATTAACTATGTAATTGTTCTGTAAAACATAATATGGTTAAAGTTTTATATTTATTGACAACATGTATGTATCTATACAATTTACACGCACACATATGTACATAAAGGGAATACGTCAGCAGTTGATTGCATTATCGACATTAATACAAGTTTAAGTCACGACTAGATAAATACAAGACACGTGCACTAACATGTAGCTCAATAATAATTGCTTTTTAACCAATAAAATGTATTTTATATTAAACATAATAATAATAATAATAATAATAATAATATTTTGAAATTTACAAATTTAAAATTATTATTATTTTTACAAAATAATATTTTCTATAAAAATTGACACATTCAGAATTATTACTGTTATTGTTACTATTATTAACGACTAATTAATTTCTAGAACGGGTAAAATCGCTCTGTTCTAAATAATTCGTTAATAAAATTATTGTATTCGACGAATTTGATTAGCCGAATCAATATAAAGATGAGTAATGAATTGAAAGTACAATTTCAACTATGCATTTTAAATAGGTATGTAAAGCGGGATAATCCGATTCAACTCGTTAATTGACCACTTTATTCCAGAGCGATGAGCGATGACAAATCCAAGTTGACTAATTTTCCGTATACGTCATTGTTGCGATTATTTATTTTATGCGGAATAATGTCGTCGTTGGTTGATTTTTTTTTCTCTTTTACTTACTGACCATGTATGATAATGTTTTTTTATTTAATTACTGCGGATTGTTATTTTTAGATGGTTAATTTGAATAATTGATTCTTGAGAAAAAGAATATTTATTGCAAGGCTACACGTAAATAAAAGTTTTAACTAAGAAAATAAATTAAAAGTTTTTTGTTACCAAGAAATTTTGTTTCAATTAAAGATAAAAGTTCTCTAGGCTTTTATTTTTACCTCAAATAAAAATGATTATTTTTGAAGACATTATTTTTAATAAAAAATGTTGATTCTTCAGTAAAAATTTTTTATTCGTTTATTGAAGAGTTAACAAACTTGAAATGAATTTTTCCGGCATGATTCTTAAAATAAAACTTTTAAAAAGCCAATAAATAATTTAAAAATAATTTTTAACAACTCTGTATTATCAGCATAGAAAACTATTATTAATACAGATAATAAAATAAAAATTCCATGTTCACATAAGTTAGTGAAACATCAAATAATTCCAAGTATGATAGCGGAGGTCATGATAAAGTATTTTTTCAGTGTTAACAAGTTATAAACTCGAGTCGACGGGGTGTCCATTATCATCTCGCGAAAACTGGTAAACATTTCCCAACGTCTTCGTGTGTAGTAATTTTCAATGCTCTACATATATCGTAATGCAATTATCGTAATTAAAAAGACGCTAATAATATTATTCAAATTAATTATTCATCAACACAAAATTTTAAATTGCATAACGTGCAAGTAATTGATAAAATCGACAATTTAATTTTTATAATTAAATTAAAAAAAAAATCTATAGCAACATTGTATCCTCCGTTAAATACTTATATATGTATGGAATATAATTAGTATATTACTACTAACTAGTAACCTTGCAGTCACTATGTGACTGCCGTGACTTGTGAACTATAAATAAATAAAATTTTGCATTATCAAATAACGATTTTTGTTAAATTGCACTATACTTTCTTAAATATTGACGTTTTGAAAGATATAAGCTCATCCCGATGTTACACTCATCAAGAGCTTTCATTTGAGTACCCACATGCATTTTGATATATTTTTTATATATATACATATATATAATATATATAAATATATGAAAAGTTGATGTGGGTACTCAAATGAAAGGTATCAATGAGTGTAACATCAGGATGAGCTTATATCTTTAAAAATGTCAATAGTTCTCAAAATACAAGGTAATTTCTTAATTATGTATCTAGAGATAGAGTATTTTCGAATGCAGCCTATACACTTATCATCATAAATTGACTATCGGTGAGAATGATATGAAACCTTGAAAAGTTACAAATTCAAGTCAAGACCTTTGTAATGACACTAAATTTCACTAAAAAAAAACCGATTTTATCAATATGACTATCCTGAACACAAAATTTTTCTTATTCTCTTAATAATATAAATGACAACAATCAATAATTCTTTTCCTCAAATTCAAGGTAGTAAATCTAAAAAATCACTCAAGTCGGCAATACTTGACTAAATACATAAAACAAACATTAGATAACAAATAATTCCAGTAGATCCAGTATTAGACAGAATATAAATATAAAAGAGATAAACAAGTCAATTGGATATTACTGATCAGTAACTTGCGTCATTATTCTTGATGACTTTGAGAGGTCTCATTCAAACCACATAAATCTTAAAACCTCCAATAATTATTTATAACTTTAACTAAATTATTTTTATCTACTCTTTCCTACTCACTAAAATAGAACAATATAAATGTTTAGAGCTTTTACAATTTATTAATAAATTGCACCTTGCAAATAAAAAAAAGAAATATTAATATTAGCAAGATCTTAATCAATTTTTTTTTTCAATTTTCACAGTCTAAATTTACTTACAATCTTATCAATACTAATTTATCTTCCATTAATAAACAAGTAAACAAATATTATTACATTTAATAGAAATTAATGGTTTATGTACGTCGTACGTCGTATTCAAATATAAACTCAATGTAGGTCGAATTCAAAAATAGTCATTAGCATTTACAAGTCAACGTGCAAGCCCTTGTGACGCACGAACTAATTTTTCTAAATTAAATTTCATTTAATTAATAAATTGCTTTTATTGTTTATTTATATGTACAAGTATGAAAATACATTTAGCTTAATGCTTTCTAGAACTCTGATGTCTGGCTTTTACTTTTGTAATAATGCTAACATTAATCCACTGATTACTATTACTTGTAAGTGTGATTATTGATCGATATAAATAGTAACAGTTAACTCTTTACGAATAAATTATTTATTCGTGTCGCTATAAATAAAGTTTTTAAAAAGTGTGCGGTGTCTGAATATAGATACAATAACACGATCGATCATATAATAGAGTTTTTCCTTGAACTTGTGCTTTATAACTTAAGGCTATTATATTTATATGCGCAATGGGTTTTATTTCACTGTTAATACCTTTTATTTTGTTTTTTTTTTATGTTTTATTAAAGTTAGGATTTTTTTAACACTGTTACAGATTCCCCTCAATCTTCATCGCATCTTGGTGAGTTTTTTTTTTTTATTTAAAAAATAAATTATTTTTTTTATCATCAAACTTCATATATTTAAAATTTAATGATTTTACTTGAAAAATTTCTACAGAAAAAATTTTTTATGAAGTTTTTTTTAAGTAAAAATATGAATTTTAAGTAAAAAACATGGCTAATTATTTACAAGTGGGGTTAACCCCATTTTGGGCCATAACTAGGTAAAAAATTAACATTTTCAAATTTTTTTTAATTCTGCTTAATTTTAGGGCGCATTTATGATAAATAATGTCGTGAAAGAAAAAAATAAAGATTTCGATAGCTTTTTTGCCTTCAAACGTTGGAAAAAATTGTGGCTTTTATGTTTTTGGATAAAATTTGTATTTTATCGTTTTTTGATATATTTTTTTGATAAGTACATAAAAAAACAAACAATTGAAAAAAAAAGTTGCAAATCTCACTTCGAAAATTTATAGATTTTTTTGAAAATTTCTAAAATTGTGATAATCAAATTTTTTTTTTTTAATTGTTTATTTTTTATGCATGTTTCAAAATGAATTAATCACTAAAATTAATTAAAAATTTCGTTCTAAAAAATGAAAATTAAAATAGTTGACCCCACTCGTAAATATTTACCTTAATTTTAGTATAAATCAAGGAATATTCATTATTTTTGGTTATTATTTACAAGTAAGGTCAACCCCATTTTGGGCCATGATGAAAAATGTCGTGAAAGAAAAAAATAAAGATTTCGATAGCTTTTTTGCCTTCAAAAGTTGGAAAAAATTTTGACTTTCATGTTTTGGGATAAAATTTCTATTTTATCTTTTTTTGATAGTTTTTTTTTTTTTTTTTAAAAACGAACAATTAAAAAAAAAGTTGAATATCACAATTTTAACAAATTTCAAAAAAAATTTATAAATTTATTTGTTGAAATTGTGATAATTAACTTAATTTTTTAAATTATTTATTTTTTATGTATTAAAAAAAAAATATATCAATAAAATCAAATAGAAATTTCGTTCAAAAAAATGAAAATTAGAATTGTTGACCCCACTTGTAAATAATTACCAAAACATGTCCGGAATTCGATCCCAGACTATGAAATTTTTTTTTTTTTTTTTTAATTAAAAAAATTCCTAATAACTTTCACATAAACTGCTTAAAAATTTTATAATTAGTATTTTAATGAATAACAAAGAAATAGAATAATTAAAAATTTTTTTCTCTAAATCCATCGATTATAAAATAATGAATAATTGTATAAGTAAGCCTCGTGATTGATGTACATAAAAATTGCACATTACCGCATACAACTGGCATTGACACGTGCGTTAATTGATAACCTATAACCTACATCTAATAAGAGTCCCGCTAACTAAACGAAATAAATTTATTGAATAATCTCTTGATCTGTTGCGTAAATTCCATGCTAATGCTTCGCATCTCAGCTGAGCGTCATATCATATCATATCAGATTCACTATAATAACTATAAATAATGCAATATTGCACAGCACAAGGGAAGGCAAAACCTCAAATAAATTAACCAGCCTTGAGTTAAACATCTCAACGACTGTTTTAATTTCTATTTTTATTAATATTATTTTTCTATTTGAACTTATAATAACAGCCGTTTAGTTTTTATTCAATTAATTTAAATATCGATTACTTAACTTTTTCAACCCGATGATTTTGATGATGCAACCAAATGTAATATATGATCGTGATCGCTAAACGAGTGTAGTAAAGTGGAATAAGAATTAATAAGAGTTTAGTTAACCTAAATTTTAAAATTTCTCTTTGTCTATTGATTTACAACTCTTTATTGGCATATATATTTATATACACAATCCTTTCCTTCTATGATTGTACTTGAGATAAAATCTAAGTGCGACATACTTTTATATCGAGGTCGGCCCAATTATAAATATTATTACATAAACTACAGTCATATTTATGTATATATTTAATATTATGCAGATTGTCAAAAAAATTTTAAATATAAGAATTATTATAAGACAATTTTGTCAGTTAATTTTTGGTATAATATAAGTGATACGATAAAAAAGTTTAGAAAATCCAAAAGTGGAGGCCTCATAATCTAATTTTCCATAATAAAATTGATTAAAATAAAATACAAATACTTTTAAATCTTACGCGCCACTGTCCACCCAGAAAAGAAAGGAACTGCGCATGTATTGTAAACAAAACTTATTTACATAGATATAGATATACAAACGATTAGTTGATTTTTAGTTTATTGCTAATTATAAATAAACTACATTCAATTAGACCATGATCTTCGAAAGGACTTAGTTTTAAATCATACTGAAGCGTATAAAAAATAAATGGACTTGATCAGTTAAGTTTTTCGGCAGTTATCGTGACCACGCCAGTTTCCATACATACATTTGACAGCCGGACGTCCACGGAATAATTTTTTTAAACATTTTTTTTATTTATTTAAAAAGCAAAATGTCTTTAAAAATGTCAAGTGTTGAAACTAGTGTTTTTCCATGACATTTATGTGTAAATATTGTTCTGCAAGTGCGGTAGAAAATAAATAGAGACAATTTTAGTTCAAGAAATTGCTTGATTTTTGTAAAGTGAGTGTATCGCACAACCTCATTCGCTTCGATTATGAGGCGTGCAATTGATTTTAAAATTTTTGTATTTCTACATCCAAATGCTCGTGGTCAATTTTATATGTAAAAATTACTTTTATGTTTGCGCTTGGAAAGCTTCATTAGGTTTTAATAATTTCTACTTTTTTTATTTATGAACAAATATATCTAACATACATAAAAATAAATATGAATTTTTCTTTTTATGTTAAATATATTTTTTCTATAGAAAACTTTATCATTTTGTTTAAGCCGAAAGATGTTTGACAGTTCTTTGTTAATAAAGGTCGAAGAAATATAAGAAATGTAAGAGTGTGATAGAAAATAATTAAAGACAATTTTAGTTCAAAGAAAATTTTCAAGAAAAATTATTTTATCCGAGGTTCAAAAAATTTATCAATTATTCTATTAGAAATTTTTTATAATTTTGAGAAAAATTAAATAAAATATAATAGTATAGTAGCACAGTATTATGTTGATATCGCCAGACATGACGCTGTGAAATGTGATCTTTTCTTGGCCGTTGATGAACAAGTTTGCTGTCATGTCTTTTACATATAATGAATATGAATGTAGATATATGTATGTATAATATTGTATATAGATGTTGGATATTCTGTATTATACTGAATCAGTGAATATGAGAGTTTAACATTAGTCGAGATTTAAGAGGTCATTGGAGACTTTAGACTCCTCATTTATCTCTGTCCGTCAAGACACGTGTACGTTTCCGCATTTAGACGTGAATTAAACAAGGTCTTTGCCTATATAACAATTTTTTTTTCTTTCTTTTCAAAAGCTGTAAAAGTATCTCATAATTTCTACAATAGCTGACGGTCGTTTATTTTAGAATTTTTTGTTTATTTTTAGTTTTAAGCTGTGAGGCGTCTACAAATCACATCCTCATACCCGAACTAGACTGATTGGCGGCTAATAAAATTTTCAAATTAAAAGTCAAAATTTCTAATCATAAATTTAATTTTTTTCCATTTAAATCCATAATTAGCAAAAAAAATTCAAAATTTACATACATATTTTTTTAATTAAACTTTTTATTTTCAATAGTAATTAAAATCTCAGAAATTTTTTTGACTTCATTTTTATTAACCAAAATAAATTTTTGAATCTTAAAAAAATATTAAATAGAGAAATACATAAATAAATTGTGACGATTTGAAAGTCAAGCAAAAAATTATTATCAAAAAAAAAATTATTTCGTTAAAAATACAGTTGATGTAATATTTTTTTTTATTGAAAAAAGTAGAGCAGCCATTACGTCACAACTGATCTTTGTAGTGACGTAATAATTTACGTTGCGGAAATTTTTATCACCCGATGAGACATTCGCGATTTAGCCGCGCTCCAATGGACTTTCCGATACTTATAACTATAACATCAATGATTTAACTGCAAAACATGTATTGAGCACCTTCATCATCTGCGGAATAGGTCGTCAATGAAAGGTCAATCAACTAATGACATAATGGTTGTCAAATTGAATTAACCACTCGATTTCCTCGCACGGCTATCCGATCGATTTTCAATAAATTTATTATACGTATTGGTTAATAATAAATAATAAAATGTCGTAACTTTTGCGTCACGCGATATTTAAGCTTCAATGATATCTATTCTTTGAAAAAATAATTGGTTGATAGTGATAACAAATAACAATATAGTCTTACATATATTGTATTTTTTTATTTTTCATCTCTATGCCGTAATGCAATGGAAAATATGTTTCCATCTATAAAAAATGAATGTCATTTATTTATCAAGTTCATTTTAATTGTTTTAATTAGTTTCTCAAGTTCAGTGCTAATTATTAATTTTTCTTTTATTATAATACGCCTGCAGCCGGTAGCGCAACTGTGTCCTTGTTCAATGACACTCATTATGTGGCACTCAAAAATAAGTACCATTAAGATTTATAATATCGACAGTCTTTATTTTTTTTATTTATCGCTACTGCTTCAATATGGAGGATTTTTTTTTTATATTTGATTGATAAAAATTTATTTTTAGCTAAAAATTAATTGAAAAAAAAATACTAGAGGAAGAAACTAATAAATCTTAATTTTTTCCGGTGGATAATTTAAAACTAAAAATAATATAAAAAAAATTGTAAGCGAAAGAAAGTTTTATTATTAATTTTTTGTCTTCAGTGGAAGTTTTTTAATTAAAAAAAATTTTTTTTTTTAACTATAACTCAACAATTTTCTTAAAATTAGAAACTTGAATTTTGACAAATAATCTTTGTGGATTTTTTAATATTCAATAGCAATTTAAAAAAAAACGTCATATTTTACTAAAAACGCGTCTTCGTATATAAACAATTTAAACATGAAAATAACCAGATTGATTTCCTGTCGCATGCAACATTTACTTCAAGTTCACTCAAAGTGTCCTTTACCTTCCATTAAAGCAGAATGACGCGACGTATTAATAAAAGCTACAATATAGTAATGATAATAAAATAATAATGAAAGAACCATCCTTTGAGATGGAAAAAATTTCAATAAAAATAGAGACGTTAACCTTAAGTAATAATTGTTGCTGGTAGTGATAATGATTCGAACAAAAACAGTTTCACTGTAAAAAAATCGCGCCAAGTCCACGTTCATAAGACTATTAAGAAAAAAAAATTAGTTTTTTCTTTACAAAAAGATATAAATAAAAAAATTGAAAAATCCAAGTTAACCGATATGATTGTTTATGATTTTCGGAAATTAAAAAAAATTTGTTGTAAATTTAAAAATTAAAAAAAAAATTTTGAAACGTACTTGGTGTGCGTCATCAAGGCAATAACCAAATGGCAAATGATACAAAATGAAAGAGTAAGAAGTATCCGAACAAAAACAGTTTCACTGTAAAAAAATCGTGCCAAGTCCACGTTCATAAGACTATTAAGGAAAAAAAATTAGTTTTTTCTTTACAAAAAGAGATAGAATAAAAAAATTAAAAAAATTAAAAAATCCAAGTAACCGGTATGATTGTTTATGATTTTCGGAAATTATAAAAAATTTTGTTGTAAATTTAAAAATTTAAAAAAACAATTTTGGAACGTATTTGGTGTGCGTTGTTGCGAAATATTTTACTTTTGATTAAATTCGTAAAATCTATTTACTAGGATTTTAAAAAAATTGAAATGCACAATATGACGAGATAGTTTACAAACAAATTTTTTTTAATTTCCGAAAATCATAAACAATCATATCGGTTACTTGGATTTTTCAATTTTTTTATTTTATATCTTTTTGTAAAGAAAAAACTAATTCTTTTTTCTTAATAGTCTTATGAACGTGGACTTGGCGCGATTTTTTTACAGTGAAACTGTTTTTGTTCGAATTTTAGTATTTTTTGTAATTATAATAAAAATTTACAATTGGTACCAACTTTAATCTCGCGTTGGCTGCATTTTTTATAGCAAACTATTCCCTTGAAGCTACAGTTTATGTAAAAATAATTCCAGCGCACCCTGGCGGGTGTAGATGCAAGCTGTGAAATATCTTTTTTTAACTGTAGTTTCCCATCTAATGAAGGATTACTATGCATTCTCGAATTATTTAGTCTGTGGCAGATCACTTTGCCCATCGAAAAAAAGTCAGGATCGAAATTTTTGCGTTGCTATAGTTTGTGCTGATCAAATTCAGTAATTTCAAGTAGATTAATTGTTATATGTGAGTATAATTAATTAATAACAGTAAAATATAGTATGAATTACTGTTATAACATACAATTTAGGAAAAAAAAGTACCGTAGAATTAAATAAAATTTTGCAACCTCAAAATACCGTTCTGCTTACAGTAAACACAGTCGGTAGTCTGGCGCTCCGTTGACAACGGATTTGAACGGAACTTGGCGCCAGATTCTACCGAATCTGTGGATAACAAAGATTATGATTAACATTTTCTTTTGTTGAACTAGAATTTCAATTTCTGAGTCACCCACGTAACCTTTTGACATACTTTACGCGAAAAATTTTTTTAACATTCTAAAAATTTTCATTTTTGCATCAAATAATAATAACTAGCAACCGTACAATCATTACATGACTGCCGTGACTTGTGAAATATAAATAAATAAAATTTTGCTTTATTAAATAATGACTTTTGTTAAATTGCACTGTACTTTCTTAACTATTAACGTTTTTAAAGGTATAAGCTCATCCCGATATTACACTCATCAAGAGCTTTCATTTGAGTACCCAGATGCATTTTCATATATTTTTCATTTATACATATATATAATATATATATAAATATATGAAAAATTGATGTGGGTACTCAAATAAAAGGTCTCGATAAGTGTAACATCGAAGTGAGCTTATATCTTTAAAAATGTCAATAGTTCACAAGATACAAGGTCGTTTCTTAATTATATTAAATTGCACTGTATTTTCTTAAATATTGATATTTTTAAAGATATAAGCTGATCCCGATGTTATACTCGTCAAGAGCTTTCATTTGAGTACCCACATGCATTTTGATATATTTTTCACATATACATATATCTGATATATATATAAATATATGAAAAATTGATGTGGATACTTAAATGAAAGGTCTTGATGAGTGTAACATCGGGATGAGCTTATATCTTTAAAAATGTCAATAGTTCATGAGATACAAGGTCATTCCTTAATTACGTATCTAAAGATAGAGCATTTTCGAATGTAGTCTAAATACTTATCATCATAAATTGGCTATTGATGAGAATGATACGAAACCTTGAAAAGGCACAACTCCAGGTCAAGACTTTTCCAACGATACCAAATTTAATCATATAAAAACCCATTTCATCATATAAATAAGTGCACTGGCCACTAAATTTTGCTTATTCTCTAAATAATATAGATAATAATAATAATATATCGAAGGTTACTTAAAAAATAAATAAATCTGAATACGATGATTTATTTAATTTTTAATTCATAAATAAATTATCGCCTTGATGTGTGAAATAGAAAGAAAATGTGGTATGGTATCATACAGTATAGTGTATCGTATAAGTTAGTACGATATTGCGCCACAAAATAAGTAGAACCATTGAACTGGTTAGCCTTTAGCCAGCGTTGTCAAGAGATCGGAATTTAAATCATATATCAGCGATTTTAATTTTATTGATCAAAAAGATCATTGAACGATTTGTTAGCCTGTCAAATAGAATACCCATTTTTTCTGGTATAAAATCAGATGCGTATATACGAATAAAGGTTGTTTGCTTATCAAATCTCCAAATATTTAATTAAAACTAAACTGATTTTTATCTCACCTGACTCCTCGTTGTGATTAATGATACGGTTCATTTTTTCAAAGATAACGGTTTTATTGTGACGTAAAACACGTGGAAATAAATAAACATGTATGCGTATTATTCGGTGCGTCACACTGAAACATAAGACATATACGCGGCAAGGTCGTATCAATTTGCAAAAATTTTATTTTTTAGTTAATTTATTAATTGGAATTTTATTTGGGAATAGGAAGTGATAAGTGACCGGAAATGGTCAATTAATTTTATTGAATTTATTTAGTTGTTTTTTTTTTTGTTACAGTAGAATTAATTGCCTTATTTTTTTTTATTAAATATTTTATTGTATTCAATTGAGGTTAATTAGTTAGATTGCGTGGAAAATAGTGTTAAGTGTTTGGTTAAAATATTTTTATTTTATCTATTGAATATGTTTTATTCAATTATTTAAGTGTGTGTTTTTTTTTAATTAAAAGAATAAAATTTTAATTTATTTTAGTGCAATTTTTAAATATTTTTCTGGATCGTAAATGAACAAGTACTCAAAGTAAATAATTGTAATAATTAAAAAGTCCTTTAAATATTATTTATTTTTTCTTTCTAAAAATTTACTAACTAAAATTTTTTTTCATTATTTGTTTTCGTTTTCGTTTCATAATATATTTTTTTTTAATAAAATTTACGGTAATAAATTATTTTTAAATATTTAAATAACAACAGATAAACAAGTTAAGCAATTATAAAACCAGTTGTCATTTTAAAATGAGTCAAGTGCAAAATAATAATTACTAAAAGGTAATCTACAAGTGTACCTATAAATAGAAAAATTAAATGTAAAACATTTTATTTACAATAATACCAATTCTAGGAATAAAAATTAGCAGGTGGACTTTATTCGTATGGCGATTTAATAATCGTCTCTTATCACTCCATTAAACACGGATCAGATATTTAAATCGAGATATTATTTTATCTTCGATGGTCTATCTATTTTAGTCGAGATAATCCAGTAGCATTGCGGTCAGTACATCGACGTGGTTTATAAATAGCGCCTTGGGAATAAGGAGAAGATAACAAAAAGTAATGATAATAATAATGATAGTATATATAAACTATATTGAAGATGAAGAGTAACAAGATGAGAGCGAGAGGAAGAGGAAGCAAAAAGAGGACGAAGATGAGGATCTAGATGAGGATAAAAGATGCAATAAAATGAAAGGGAAAAATACAAGTTTTCCCATCCTTAGAGTACTTGCTCTTGCTTTTTACTCTCCTGGCTCTCAAAGCTGGTTCTTAAACTTACTGCTTCTTCTTTCCATTCTGCGGATGCTTCTTCTTAATTTGGAATCACAAGTTTACTGTTATAAATAATAATAAACATTTAAACAAAAAAAAAAATCGAAAAGTTAATTTAAAAAAAAAAAAATTAAATGTAAATTTTAAAAATAAGAGTAATTGTCGAGAAATTAGAACAGGGTTCGATTCCTGAACTGGTTCAAAAAATTTTTTCCGCTCCTAGATTGTTAGATTTTTCTGTATTAATTAAATTAATTGATCTTATTGAGAGACCAAATGATATTTAAATGCGGTGATATTAAATATGTTACACTAACAGTATATTGTTTAGTGTTAAATGTTAACGTCAAGTCATGCGATATAACTTATAATACAGACGCAGTCATTAAATTCCGAGGTCGCCGTTGATCTCGGGCACATAAAGGGGTTAAGTGAACCTGAACTTAATGATGCAGCCTCCCTGCGTCGTTAATATTGCTTTAACATTATGATATTTATTGAGGAAAAATTTATTATAAGGAAAACGTAACCTTTTATGATAATTTTACACTTCATTTAATTCTAACAATTATTCTCTGCTATAAATACAAAAAATTTTGGGAAATCCAAAAGTGCACGCCTCATAATATCATTTTCCATAATAAAATTGATTAAAATAAAATACAAATACTTTTATATCTTTCGCGCCATTGTCCACCTAGAAAAGAAAAGGTACTGCGCATGTATTGTAAACGAACCTTATTTACATAGAAATAGATATACAAGCGATTAGTGGATTTTTAGTTTATTGCTAATTATAAATTAACTACATTGAATTAGACCGTGATCTTCGAAAGGACTCAGTTTTTAATCATACTGAAGCGTATAAAAAGTAAATGGACTTGATCAGTTAAGTTTTTCGGCAGTTATCGTGACCACGCCAGTTTCCATATATACATTTGACAGCCGGACGTCCACGGAATAATTTTTTTAAACATTTTTTTTATTTATTTAAAAAGCAAAATGTCTTTTAATAATGTCAAGTGTTGAAACTAGTGTTTTTCCATGACATTTATGTGTAAATATTGTTCTACAAGTGCGATAGAAAATAAATAGAAACAATTTTAGTTCAAGTAAAGAAATTGCTTGATTTTTGTAAAGTGAGTGTATCGCACAACCTCATCCGCTTCGATTATAAGGCGTGCAATTGATTTTTAAATTTTTGTATTTCTACATCCAAATGCTCGTGGTCAATTTTATATGTAAAAATTACTTTTATGTTTGCGCTTGGAAAGCTTCATTAGGTTTTAATAATTTCTACTTTTTTCATTTATGAACGAATATATTTAACATATATGAAAATAAATATGAATTTTTCTTTTTATGTTAAATATATTTTTTCTGTAGAAAACTTTATCATTTTGTTTAAGCCCGAAGATCTTTGACAGTTCTTTGTTAATAAAGGTCGAAGACATATTCTTCATAGAATTGAAACTTCGGGTGTTTGAACTACACCACAATACAAGAAAAAAAAAATAGTTTGGGTATTATTTATTTCTAAAAAAAATTTTATATAATTAATTATTTAAAAAACGAGTTTTTTCTCGAGACAACGACCCTCTATAAATCGAGTTATATAATTTTTTATACTCTTTTGTGCGTTAAAACCCAAGCATATATGTAGACATACTGAGAGAAAAGACGAAATAAAAGGGTTACTTTAGAATACACCGGTCTGAAAAAAATGAAAAACGACAGCGTAGCATCAGACAACGGATTAGTTATTTTGACGGTCATTGCACGCGGGAAAATAAATAACAAACGAAGTACATAAAAATAATCCGTCTAATTTTACTCTTAAAAGTTAATATAACAAAACTTAAATATTTGTAGTACAGTTGCTAATGCCGAGGACGGTGACTCAAGGCTTCAACTCAGTTCCGAGGAATGACGAAAGAACAAAGTAACGATCTTATTATTCAAATACATCCGACTTTATTGGTTTAGTTTTAGTTAGTCCTCGTTTCATCTTATTTTCTGCTAGCGAATTTATTTCTGGCTAAAACGAGTATGGTAAGGATTGAACTCGAACAATGTTGCATTACTGGAGTTTCTGTTTCAATTTATGTCGTGATAGTTGCTTAAGAGATCGAAATCAAAATCTGGATCTAGATTACGGAAAAATAAAATTATTGAGAAACTACGACGGTCTATTTTGAAGTTATGATGCAAAAGCGCTTTTTGACGTCAATGCTCAGGTTTAATTTAATAGATTAATGAAAAATTATCTTGATTCAAAAATCGAAAATACATAACATTAAAGTTATTAGTCACTTGATAATTTTTTAACTTTTTTTAAAAAATACATTTTTTCCAAAAAATTATTTCAAAAAAATTGGATTTTAATTTTTTTTAATTTCTTCATGCCAATTTTTTTTCTAATTTTTTTTTGTCATAATTTATTACTTAAAAAAATTTAAAGAATTATCAAATATCTGCTAAATTAATTTTCATCGAAAATACAATTTAAGAAAAAATAAATAATTTAAGAAAAATATTATTTATCCAAAAAAAAAATTATTTTTGTGAAGGATAATTAAATTTGACATTTAAAAATACTATTTTTGGAAACTGATAATTATTTCATTTATCTACAAGAATTTTTTATTTTTCAATCAAAAATAGATTTCTTCATTAAAAATAAAAGAAAAAAAAATTATAACTCAAAATGTTCACTGACCAAAAAATTACCTTGATTTAAAAAAAAAATCTTGAACCAAAAACATAATTTTGAAGAATTAAAATATATTTAAATAAGCATGCAAGTAAGTTCGTGAACTAAAAAATTGTTTTTAGTTTAAATAAATTTTATTTGATTCAAGAATTTTTCTTCTTGACACAAAATGATCAAAGTTTTTAAAATCATATTCTCTTTTCGTCAATTTAAAAAGTTTTTAATTGTTTTATTATTAATTCAATTTGTGCATTAATTTGAACTGAATATCTCGAAGCAATATTCAAAATATAAACATCATGATTTTTTTTAAATCAACTAATTTTTTTTTACTTTAAACTAAAAAATATTTATAAACTAAAAATATATGATACTTAATTCGTCTGGTAGCAATGAACTTTAAGTAATAAGTAATAATAATTTAAGTGCGGATGATATTAAAGAAACGATGTCCTGCATTTTAGAATTATAAATAAAATCCAATGCTTGGAACATCTTTGGATAATCACCGACTGGTTCATACAAATACAAATATGAATTTAAATACAGATGGGTGCATCAATAAGTACATGTTGAGTGATATGATTACACGGTGTAGTAGTATATATTCATTTTTATTAATATAGTAAGTGCTTTTTTTTTTAGATATTGATTCACAGGTGCAATGGCCGTCTACTTTATTTGTCTATTGTAGTCTCTTTTACCGGTGAACTTGGGTCAACTTTCAATTTATTACTTTATTGTTGGTCTATTTTTTTAAAAACGTATTTATAAATAACATCATAGCCGTAATGGAAGAAATATGTATGCTTAACATGTATGAAAATATATAGGTCCAAAAAAAAATTTTAAATCGTGAGTTTGATTTTTAAATTCACATTTTATATCAAATGTGACTTAATAGTCAATTTGGTGATATTATTATTCCAAAAAAACCTGTAAAAAATTTTTTGATACGGCCAATTTTCGTATCAGACCCTATATAAAAATTTTTTAAACAAACATTTACTTGCAAAAAATTTTCTTATTGTAAGAAAATCAAAAAAACTTCTTATCAGTTTATTATAAAGCCATATTTGTTTTAAAATTTCAAATTCATGAGACATTTTTTTTTCTATAGGCAAAAAACTTGGAAATTTTCTAAAAATCGGTAATGGATAAATGGACTCTGCTATGCAATAGTGTATTAAGTACATAGTATTTCCATAGCACTTAACACATTAATGCATAATAATGTCCAAATGATTTATTTAAACTGTTAGTTCGTCAATTTTATTCAATATAACTTTTGATAGCAAATTTATCTTTTTATTGAAATATGAACGGATAGGGTAAAAGTACCTTTTTTGGCAACTTTATTTTCAAATTATTGTATAAATATCTCTATAAGCACAAGACTTAATGAATTCAATTCGTATAAATGTACTAATTCATAAATTCTATAAAAATTCTACTTGAACAGTTAAAAATTTTTGCAAATAGTTCTAAGATAGCTAAAACCGATACTTCTATTATCCACTATATAAGAAAATAAATATGATCTTCATTTATGGTCCACTTAAAAATATTTCATCCAAGTTTTCATGTTACTGAGGATTAAAACAAAATCTTCTATAAGAATACAAACCAAATGGACTCTGTTATGCAATAGTGTGTTAAGTACATAGGATTTCCATAGCACTTAACACA
Organism: Cotesia congregata; assembly: GCA_905319865.3. Lineage (NCBI taxonomy): Eukaryota > Metazoa > Arthropoda > Insecta > Hymenoptera > Braconidae > Cotesia > Cotesia congregata. The sequence continues at coordinate 5,936,836 of CAJNRD030001119.1, forward strand.
TTAATGCATAACAGTGTCCAAATATGAACATGCATTGAATTCCGGGTTGACATAAAATAGAAGTTTACCTAAGGATTGCCGCCAAAAATTCAACAAGTCCGCATGAAAATACTTTGGCACGAAATCGGCATTAAAGTGTCATCATCAAACACGTGGACGGCATCTTTATGCATATTATCATTATCAATAATAATTAACCTTTCATAAGCCGGGTGTTTACAAACATTGCCACCTCAGACATCCAAAAATATTGAGAAATAACAAATAATATTTCATAGGCGACTGAGTAAAATAAACAAAATTTTTTGTCATACATATATCGTAAAGAACAATCATTAACGATTATTGCACCAGTACGTGTTTTACAGCTGATGGAATAGTTGTACACGTGTAAAAATCATGCTGCAGAAATGGAATTTGCCAAGCTTCATTTGAGAATCTCTATTCTCACACATAGTTCTATTGGCAATGGAGTAATTTTCAATAGTATCGATCTTGTACCGTATTTTTTTCCGTTCTTTCTAGTTCTTCTGCAACGATGTATAAGTATGTTTTTTTTTTTTTTTTTTTTTTATACATCTATATATCCATTAAAATACTTGCGCAAGTAAAACGAGGCTTCGACAATTGATGATATATAAAAATACAAGGAGAAATTTCACAACAGGATTTCTGTTTCATATATATAAGTTTAAAATTGAAATGTATATAAACATTGGTACAGAAAATAAATGAATGTAAAATTAACATATCGAGGACATGATTTAAAAACAAATATAAAATTATCTATTTCATTGTAAATGTTAATAACTATACACGGAAAGTTTGACGGAAAATCCTTGAAATTAAACCAACCTTCCGTCTTTGACATATTGCATACATCTATGTGAATATACATAGGCTGTATTTTACTTATACATTTACACGAGATGATTTAATTTAGTTTTATTTTATTAAATGTAGAGATAATTAACGAGTGTTAGGTCTACTGAGTTTAAGAGAATATAAATAAACACTGTTTGTGTAAGTGTAGTACAGGCTGTAGTAAAATATAGTAAATTTAAGTACAGTGTAGTAAGTATTGATGTTGAAGGAATATTAGAAGAAGAGAGGAAGATGTATGTTTTTTTGGGATTTAGCCGGTTGTTATTGTTATGAGAAGGGTGGATTATATATAAATTTATCGGGCAAAAGTAACGTATATGTTATGTGTTTATGCATGAATATATGATGCTCTATGTGTGTAATATACTATTAAAATAATGTGGCTTGTTGTTACATTTTGCGTATGTATGTTCAGTTTTGTTGCCATATGCCTGATTGCTTAGTTTAGTATCAGGGTTGATGTACGCGGAAATGTTTTATTTTCAGGCTGCTATTTTATAGCGTACTTGAGAATATTCCTCTATAAAGTTTATGCGGATTACTGTACTGGTGATTTACTGTTCGCGGATGGAAGCTTTTTATGCGAATGGTACATTTTTGGAGATGAAAAGGATTATTTATTTGCTTATAAGAGGGAAAAAATTTTCTGGGGGATCATTAGATCACATATTTTTGAAATTATTATTTAGGTTAATTGTTTTTAAGGAAAATAATCTATATAATTAAAAAAAGACGTTGTATCTTGTGAACTATTGACATTTTTAAAAATATAAGCTCATCTCGATGTTACACTCATCGAGGCCTTTCATTTGAGTACCCACATCAATTTTTCATGTATTTATATATATTATATGTATATGTATATATGAAAAATATATCAAAATGCATGTGGGTACTCAAATGAAAGCTCTTGATGAGTGTAACATCAGGATGAGCTAATATCTTTAAAAACGTCAATATTTAAGAAAGTACAATACAATTTAACATTGTTAAGAAAAGACGTTGTATCTTGTGAACTATTGACGTTTTTAAAGATATAAGCTCATCCCGACATAACACTCATCGAGACTTTTCATTTGAGTACCCACATCAATTTTTTATATATTTCATATATTTATATACATGTATATATGAAAAATATATCAAAATGCATGTGGGTACTCAAATGAAAGCTCTTGATGAGTGTAACGTCGATATGAGCTGATATCTTCAAAAACGTCAATATTTAAGAAGTACAGTGCATTTTAACAAAAGCAACTACTGAAAATTTTTCAAAAAAAATTGACTGTCACAAAAAAACATAAAATCTATTAATTTTTTTTTTTTTCTATTAAATTTTTAACATTTTCAAACTAAAATAAATGACTCATCAAATCAATAACACAGAAATATAATAATAATAAGAAAAAAAATAAATTTTTGAAAAATACAATTTAAATATATAGGCCTGCGTCTGCAAGGATTTAGTTCCAGGTCTGGGAACTATTTTTATGTTTCCTTCCCATAATACCAAGACTAACAAGTTAACTTCAAAAAAATCTTTTTGTCCTGTCATATTTTTTCTCCCCTTATTTTCGTCCACTCTAAAGATGTGGGAGAGGGTACTTGGGCCCGAAAATTGGCTTGAAAATAACAACTTAGGGTCTAGACGCTAATACCTCCAGATTTTCTTCAAAATTCTTAGCCATACCACGTGATATGGCTACATAACTTTTATAAATACTTTTACTTTGGAAAGTCGAAATTTTAGTCATATATATTAAGCACTAAATATGTAATTACATTTTAAATGTTTACTCATTAGTTTTCCATTTGTACAACTAGACTAATTTTAAAATACTTTTAGTAATCTTTCTGTTCCATTAAGAAGCATTTGCATTTTAGTATCTAATTTTTTTCTCTTTTTTTTTAAATTTACAAGAGATTTAATAACACGAAAGATTTCTATCCGTCTCGAAAAAATTTAAAATTCAAATTTCATATATTTAAAATATAAAACAAGTTTTAAAAACTGAAAAAATTCTGCTAATTAAACTTAAGTTTTGGACCGAAGTTGTTTTTTTCGTCCATTTTAATTTCTGCTGTTGGCAGCAATTGGTTTTACCTGTAAAAAAAATCTCTTTTACTGAAGAAAAAATTTACTAAACGTAAAAATTACTATAATAAACATACATTTTCTTTTTTTTTTAGAATAGTAAAAAATAAAAGACTAAAATTTTTTTCAGCGAAAAAAAAAACTATATATATTAATCCATGAGTTATTATCATTATATCACACAGGATGTCGATTAGATCACCGATAACAATTACAGATGACATATAATAATAGTAATTTTTCTACAAAAAAAAAAATCTTGAGTCACATTGATCTTAAGACACAAAGATTTAAATATCACAAACAATTTTTTCAACTTATATAATTGTTAAATAAATTAAAAAAAATAAATAGCTAAAACGGAAATATAATTTTTGAAAAGAGATAAGAGATAAATCTAAGTAAGATTTATTTTCCAACTTTAATCGGTGACGATGCTGATTATTGACTTCTCGTATTATTACGCATCCACACATGTACAATATTTCCGACCGCTTCGAGGAAACGTTTCATATAATCCTCGATATCAATGAAAATTCCCACGATACTATATGTTACAGGATGATAATATAAAGCTGTCGATTCATAATTTCTTTATTGATTAATTATTTATCATACAATAATACAAAGTACACACACATACATACGCAATAATACCGATAGTGGATTTCAAGAAAGTTAAGATAAAATAAAAGATATTGTTAAAAATAGCCTGTGATTTATGTTCTTCAAGAAATGATAATTCTGAAAAAAAAAAAAAAACAATTAGTGTATAACAATTATAATTAATAATCACTTGCTCGTAAAAGTAAACAACTCAATAAATTCAATAATTAATTTAATTAAGAACAAAACGAGCGCAACCCGATTCAAGTTGTGCTAGTCTCGTTGTACTTTCCATTAACTTTCGATATAAATAATAAAAAGCGCATCAATGCTTTCTACCTTCAAAATTTTTAATTATTAAAAAAATTTATTATAAAAAATTATCTGTCTGGTTTTGAGGCCGCGACCTTGCATTTGTAACTCAAGATCGGTAAAAAACCTGCGGAGTAAAAACGTAAACATATATTATGTATATATATTAGATTGTATAAGAATTCTTAAGAATATAATGAAGAAATTTTGAAAAATAGTTACTCATAATTACAGTAATTAAAATGGCTAAACAGCTTCGCTTCCTTTCGGTGAACTTTCTTAGTCCGCGAGAGTTCGAGACTCGGCTCCGGTATTTTTACATAATTAACTTGATTTACGCATAATAAATTTTTTACAAAGTAAATATTGAGTCTTGTTTATATATTGATTTATTTTTATTTTTATTTTAAATAATATATATAATAAATTATAACTTTATTTTTGCAGAACCTCCTTTGGACCTTTTGTATACCATAGGAGGTCTCATGATTGCGACTGCGCTGGTTGGTGTTATTATTATCCTCATTGCAGTTACTATAAGGTAATTATAATGTTTTTTATTTATTTAATTATTAATTAATCGATCGAGTTTTTTTGATATTTATTTTTTTATCTTACAAATGATATTTTTTTCATATCTTGTTATGAGAAATTTTATTAAAATTCTTAGAAACAAATTTTATAATTGATTAATTTTTTTTGAGAATTTTATTAAAATTTTTTTTAAATCTAAACTCAAAGTAATTTTTTATTGAAAGTGTATTTTATATTTTTGCAATAATTCAATCCATAAAATTGATATTTTTAATTTTTTCTTAACAATTACATATTTTTTTCTCAAAAAATAATTAAAAAAAAATTTTATTTTTAATTAATTATTTTTTTTTTATTAAAATAAAATTTTTTTCAATATTAGAAGCTTTAAAATTATTTGAATAAATTTTTTTTTACAAATTTTAATTATTATTATTATAAATTTATCATAAAATAATTTTTTTTTTAATTTTTAAAAATAATAATTTTTTTACTTTTTCTCAAAAAACAACACGCTAACCATGAAGCTAAAATTTATTTAAAATAATAATTAGACAAAGAAAATATTTATAAAAAAAGTGAATCCTTATATTTATAAATATCAAAAAAACTTGAATTATAAAACTGTTTTGATAAAATTTCGAAGGAAACTCCCAGTCAAAATAAAACACTTGGTCAATCACACCGAACAAAAATTAAAGAAAAAAAAAACGTAAACAAGAAAAAAAAACTAAAACTCTTGTTTCTACGAGGAAGTAATCTCTAAGCTTTCACATACTTTCTCACATAGAAATTTAATATCGCAAAATAATGAGTAATTAATCCAGAATAATACTTGATCTACAAAATAATAAAATAATTGCTTAATACGCGACGTGTTTGTTCGTTAAGTAAATTTGTATAAAATGAGTAATTTTAAGCGTCAATGAATTAAATATAAATTATTATAGATTAATATTTTTAATAAAATTCATTACGAACAAAAAAACCTTCAAAATATTTATACGGACATGATGTACGAGCTGTTGGCTAATACACGATACAACAAACTATTTACAAACATTTTAAATAATGTTACTAATATAAGGAAATGTAAATAATCGACAAAACAAGTTTCGTAACTAAAAATAACATGAAACCTTAAAAATTATCATCGCACTTGAACAAAACAATATTTTAATTTCTGACTGATAGTAAAATTCATATCATCTGATATTGTTATTTGAATAATCGTAAAAATAAAGAAAACAATTTATTTTCTGATGGAAAATAAGAAAATTTTAACGACAAAACATGATAAAAAAATAATGATAAATATAGACACGTGTCATTGTCTTGGGTGTTATTTTTTTAGACCCACGTGTGCTATGATTGTAATTAATCAACATCTCAGGTTACTTGCTTTTGCGTCAGAGATTTATATCTTTTTGTCAATGCAGCTAAATTATAAATACAAATTTTTATTACTTGCGATTTTTTGGGGTCAATTTTTTTTGACACTCAAAATTTGCTTTTAATTAAAACAAATATTTTTATTTTTTGCATAAAGCTAATTTTTTTTTTTGTTTTTGTTCAAGAAAAAGTAAATAATATATTTATGATTTAGAAAGTATTGAATTTTTGACAGACAGAAAAAAAAATTGAGTAATTACATTTGTAAATTTAATTTGCAAAGTTAAATTTATTCATGATTTTTTACTTACATTTTTTTTATTTTTTTTGATCAAAGTTTGATTTAAAAAAATTGTAAAATTCAATCGACTGATCATTTAAATCGAATAAATTATTTTTAAAAAAATCAACACTTCAATTATAAACACAAACAAATTTAATTTATTAACTCTCTAAATCTAAAATTTAATGTTTTTGAAATAGCATTTAAACTTGCAATAAACTCTACGAAAACAAATAAATGAATTATCCATTAAAAAAAAAAAAATTTATATATATTTTCAATGCTTCCTTAATTAATAAATCTCCAATGATCGATGTATTTTAATTTGTCGGCAATGAAGTATCTGATATTTGATTAATCGAGGAAAAAAATTTGAATAAAATCAGAAAATTGAAATAAAAGCTTGTTGAAATAATATTCCCATTGACGTAACATGACGTACATACACTAAGTTGTTTACCTTTTAACGATCATCTAAACAATATAAAAATAAATGCTTGAAAAACACAACTCGCGTTTTATATATATGAATATGTATATAGATATAAGTGTATCCTCGTGTCGATAAGAGTGTGCTCACTTGAGCAAGTAAATCCTGATGCTGAGAAAACATATACATGTAAATGTATATACATCCGATAATCATAATTAATTTGTTAATTATGCAATATAAATTAAGGTGATTTCAAATAAAAATTTCCATAAAATGAATACTTGGTTATTACATTGAATTTGAATCTTTGAAGGATAAACGTTTCTTGTTTTCATTTAGATAAAATTTTCAATAAAAAACCCGTGTAAAAAAAAAATCGTCTTAAAATTGTCAAAATTTTCGTTCGTTTAAAATCTTAAACGTGACACAAACTAAGACTATTTTAAAATTCTTTTAAGATGCCAAAAAAAAAAATTCCGAGATTTTTTAATAATTATTTTGATTTTTTTTAAGACTATTTTAAGATTTTTTCAAGACGATTTTAAGATTTTTCTAAGACTATTTTAAGATTTAAGTTTGAAAATAATTTTTATATAGTCTTGAAAAATCTTAAAATAGTCTTAAAGAAATCTAAAAAAAAAAATATTAAAAAATTTTTAGGCTATTTTCAGATAACATCACAGTGGCAGCTCCGGAAAATTATTATGGAGCGTCTTTAAATTGTCTCAAAATTATCTCAAATTAGTCTTAAAAAAATCAAATAACAAAAAAAAAATTATTTTGAACTAAGAATATTATATTAAAGAATTATACACAGAAAAAAAATTTCTTGACTGGAGAACAAAATTCTTGGCTTAAGAAAATTTTCGGGTGCCTGAAGGAAGACCGAAGTTGTGTTGGTCGAAGTAAAAATTTTTCTTTAAATTCTATTCTTGTTGGAAGTAATTTTTTCTTAATTCAAATTATCATAAATGTTTGATACAATAAATTTTTATATTTGATCAAGATTTTTAGATACTTTAGGGAAGTAGCGCCACCCACTTCAGCTGGGAAAAAAATTTTCTCACCTCGAGAAAATTTTTCTCTTGAATATTTGATACCCATTTTATATTATTTTAGCGTGCAATTATACATATTGAATGAAAAAAAATGATGAAATATCATTTGATCTTTCCGTTTGACATGTTAATCAATAAAAATATTAATTAAAATTTACTTCTATCTTTATATTTAATTTTTTGGAGCAAGAGAGAAATTCTCTCAAGACAAGAAAATTTACTTCTATCAAGAACTGAATTTTTTGGAGCAAAAGGCTGAATTTTCTCAAAACAACAAAATTTTCTTGACTTAAATAAATTTTCTTGGGTCAAGATACGTATTTTAAATCAAAAGAATTAATTTTGTTGGAATAAGTAAAATTTCTTGTGTCAAAAAAAATTTTTTTTTTGCTCAAGAAAATAATTAGATAGAAAAATATTTTCTTGGTTCAAATTAACCTTTTTTTCTGTTTAAAATCTCGAATAAAAAAAAAATTCTTTCAATTTAATTCTTTTAAATTTAGACAAAAAAATTTCTTTTTAATTCTAAACTTGTTAAAATTTTGTTCTTGGTCCCAAATTTTTTTTTTTAATGTAAATCATTTTTTTTTTTTTTCGTAAAAACCGCTATTGACATAAAACTCATTCGGTATATGTATCAATAATATTAGCTTTTATTTCTCCACAAAAGTACGTCACATTTGATGTGTAACGTGATGACTACTTCAATTTCATATCACAATCAACAAAAATGATAAACAATTATCTTCACTACTAATATTATCACTTATCAGAATTATTATTATAAAGCATGATGTCAATTGATCCAACGTCACAGCGATCACTGACTTGTTAGCAAGTTTTTTTTTATTCAATAACAATTACTCTTTTATTTTTTATTAATTCAATTATTCACAACGTATATCATAAATTCTACGCACTTTTTGTTTATACGTCGTAGGAGGGTAGTCGATATTAATTAAATCAGGCAAATATGCTCTACACCCGGTGTGCGTGTAATAGTTTTGTTTATACATTACGTATTATTTATTGTGTGATAAAAATATAATTTAATAAATGTAATTAAAAGTTATTTCAAGAACAAAGCTTATATTTTATTTATGGACTAAGGATTAAAGATTAAAGATTAAGGATTGGATATTCTTGATTTTATTCTTGCAATAATGCAAGCGGATAATCTAGATTGTAATTATTAAAAATTACAATTACAAATTGATTTATTTTTAATTTAAATTTTTAAAAAATTATTATACAGCTCTAATAATTTTTTTAAATATGAGTATAGTTATTATATTATGTTTATGCAGATTACATTAGGCCTAAGCATCCGGTTATTACTCCTTAGTTCAGTAGAATATACCGTAAATTTATTTGTAAAACCCACTTGACAAACTGCTCAAACAACTATCCCAACTATTAATACTTATTATTTTATCGTTGATATTATTATTATAATTCTTATTATTAAAGCTAACGTTAGTTGTTTATGCTGATCTACAGTTATGTAATTCTAGTAAATTTATTTGTGGGACGATAGTCAATAATTATTAGTTATATAAAAGATTAATACAAGTTAGGACACTTCTTATTTAATAATTGTACATTGATTAACTTATTGTTAGATTCAATTTCAAAATTTTTTATTCAAAAAATAGTTTTTACCCAATGAAGTAATTTTCGGGGATCAATTGAATTTTTTTTTAGTATATAAAAAAATTTTTTTGGATTTTGGACTTTAACCTTCAATTAATTACACATAAATGATTTATTTTAATTAACTTATCTTTGATAATTGAGATACTTATCAATTTTCAGTAATCAATAGATTAAATAAAACTAAGATTAAAAATAAAAATATTTAAAAATAAAATTTGTAACTCAAATTTTTTAGCTAAAATTTTTAGAACAGAAAAAAGACAATTCAAAAATATTTTTTGTAGTGAAATTTAGTGTCACCGATAGTCAATTTATTATGATAAGTATTTAGGCTGCATTCGCAAATACTCTAGAAACATAATTAAGAAAAGACGTTGTATCTTGTGAACTATTGACATTTTTAAAGATATAAGCTCATCCCGATGTTACATTCATCAAGACCTTTCATTTGAGTACCCACGTCATTTTTTCATATATTTATATATATATTATATATATGTATATATGAAAATGCATGTGGGTACTCAAATGAAAGCTCTTGAAGAGCATAACATCAGGATGAACTTATTTCTTTAAAAACATCGATAGTTAAGCAAGTACAGTGTAATCTAACATAATTAAAAAACGATCTTGTATCTTGTGAACTATTGACATTTTTAAAGATATAACCTCACCCCGACATAACTCTCATCGAGACCTTTCATTTGAGTACCCACATCAATTTTTCATCTATTTATATATATTATATATATGTACATATGAAAAATATATCAAAATACATGTGGGTATTCAAATGAAAGTTCTTGATGACTGTTACATAAAAATGAGCTTACATCTTTAAAAATATCAATAATTAAGAAAGTACAGTGCAATCTAAGATAATTAAAAAACGGCCTTGTATCATGTGAACTATTGACATTTTCAAAGATATAAGCTCACCCCGACACATTACACTAATCAAGACCTTTCATTTGAGTACCCACATCAATTTTTCATATATTTATATATATATTATATATATGTATATATGAAAAATAAATCAAAATGCATGTGGGTACTCAAATGAAAACTCTTGAT
>CAJNRD030001119.1:5947308-5970725 GCA_905319865.3 Cotesia congregata
ATATATATATATATATATATATATATATATATATATATATATATGTATATATGAAAAATATATGAAAACGCATGTGGGTACTCAAATGAAAGCTCTTGATGAGTGTAACATCAGGATGAGCTTATTATTTTTAAAAACGTCAATATTTAAGAAAGTACAGTTCAATTTAACAAAAATCATTATTTAATAAAGCAAAATTTCATTTATTTATATTTAATAAGTCACGGCAGTCACATAGTGACTGCAAGGTTGCTAGCATATGATTTAAATTCAAACATATATGGTTCATATGTAATTTTATGTGATCAATATATCATATATCATATATGATAACACTTTATCACATATGACATTTTTTTTCCACCCGGGATTGCATTAACGTTTAGTGTGCGCATAAAATTCAATATACCTACAACACATAACATACAATATACATTATATATATATATATATATATATATATATATATATATATATAAAACACAGCATTACAACAATAAAAATTGCGCGCGCAATCATTGCCAACCCTGACCAATGGGCGTTAAGTAGAGCCGTGACGTCACCGATCAGTAGTATAAAACCAGCACGTTGCGACAGGCAGCTCAGAGACTCGCTCACGTTCTCTGTTAACCTGTGCGATGAGTGTCGAGGCGACTGAAGAAGAAGTCGACGTCGATATTCGCCGCGTTTATTTAGTATCTCTCACCGCTAACAACATTTGATTTTATAAATTAGTTAATTAATTAATTAAATAATAAATCAAACAAAATTACAAGACAAATTGATTAATTAATCGATCAATTAATTACACCAAGGATTATAAACTCTAGTCAGCATCGTCACCCAGGTGCTAGTGTTCGTGATATTAAAGGTGATTGACCAAGTGTATTTATTTATTATTAATTATTATTTATTGACGTGAGTGAGTGAATTTTTATTTAATTTAACATAAATTAAGATTAAGACTGGACAAAATTCTCACTGAGAATTTTAAATTAAACTAAAAAAATTCCTTCGAAGTTTTATTCAAAAAGTTTGGACCGCATTTACTTTAAAATGGTCGGAAGCAACGGTAAGCTGATCGCGATTCGGCTTGTTCGCAGCAAACTCCGAAAACGAGAGGACAACGCGAATGATCACCAGGAGCCGGCAGTCGTCCAGACCGCGACTTCTGATGCCTGCAATAACAATAATATTAACAACAATGTTAATAATGTTAACAACAACGGTAACTACAACAACAACAACAACATTAATCTTAATGGAGTGACGACGGGGCAAATGCTAAGCACCGACATCAGGAACAATGGAATCGTAAATCCAGCAGCGTCTATAACTGTTTCCGAAATAAATGGGATCGTTGATGGGACGATCGTTACTGAGGGCAATGATCAATTTGTCTGGCAGTTTCCCCCGCCTTATCCACCGCCACTCACTCCGCCGCCTCAGTACACCCTGTACAATGACCAGGTAATTTTTTTAATTACAATTCTCTTGGGTTCATTTTTTATACATTAAGCTTTAAGCTATGGAATTAGAAGAGGCTACTGTACTCAGTTGAAATTTGTCTGAGTTGGAGTAATTAGAAGGATAGGTCTTTGTTATTGTTGGGTGTCATTAAGAGAGTATTTGTTAATGGATATTTTTATGTTGTTAATTGTTGGGTTTTTCGGAGGTTATTTCACGGAATTTTTTTTTTGATGTCTCATCAAAGATTATTGGGGATTAGATTAGTTTCATCAAGATTAATTTTTATTGAGAATTTGAGAATCTATTAATTAAGATTTGAGTGGTTTTTTTTTATCAGTTTTGGATAAAATCATTGTTTGGACAATTAAATAAATTTTGTTTATTTTTAAATTGAAGAAATTGATTTCGGGTTTTATTTTGGAGTTAAAATTTTAATAATAATTTTAGAGTTAAAATTTTAATAATAATTTTTGTTTATTTTAAAATTAAAGAAATTAATTTCGGGTTTTATTTTGGAGTTAAAATTTTAATAGTAATTTTGATTTGAAAATTTTTTATTATTTATGATTTAATTTTGAATTAAAAATTTCATTAATAGTGATAATAATTTTACATATAATTTCGATCGAATACAAATAAGATAAAAATTAAAGTTTATTTTAATTTCATTTAAAAAAATTTTTTTTTTCCATTCATAAATTTTACACTGTCTAAAAATTTTATAAAAAAAAATAAGCGACCATTAATAAAAATTAAAAAATTGAGGCAGGGATAAATTAATAATATTTTAATATTTCTCAAGATAATTCAACCCTGACAGACTAAGGAAGATCTTTCATCACTGAGCTACTCCATTAAAAAGTCATAACCTAGTCTAAAAATAGAACTCAACCCCAAAAGTTATTTTAATCTTGTCAATCTGTTTTATTTGGTCTGAATTTGAATACAAAGTTAAATAATACAAAAAAAAATATATACTTTCTTTTTTTTATCACAATAAGTTCTCTAAGGGCAAACTTTTTCCGATCAATACTTTTAAACAAATATAATTTCCCCTTAGAGCATAAAAACTCGCACGGTAACTAGTGTACAGTTTAGTATACAGTAGTCAAGGAAACTCTTGAGTTCTTAGTTCTCATGCTTCTATTCGTTCTCCCCTCGTACTTACTTGGTAAAAATAAATACATATCCAATCCAGTTTACTTTTATGTCCTCTGATATCGAAGATCTTTCTTTATAGATTTTAGATTTGATAAAAACATTGAATTACTATTTCTTAGGTATACATGCAACTTTATTATTATTTTTTATTCCATATATATATATGTATATAAAATTACGAGAGCAAAATTATCAATAATCATAATTATTAATAAAAAAAAAAATGAGACTAATTTTGAATATTTTATAAATTATTATTATTATTATTCAATTAAATAATAAAAAAAATAATAATCCCAAAAAAATATTGCCTAGAGACAAAATTAAAAAAAAAGAAAATAAAATTTTTTTATTCTTGCAAATAAATTTTAAATTTTAATCTAATCAAAATAAATAAAAATAAAATAGATTGTCGCTTAATATTAAATTTTTTTATTAAATACTAGTTTTAAATATTCTAAACTCAAAAAAAAAATCAATCATAATAATTTTGAATGAAAAAAAAAACAAACTATAAGATAGTTTGTATTGTTGTAAACGATAATATTACCGAACTATAGATAAGAGCGCAACTTGAGTCTCCCTTACATTAAAAAAATCAATAAAAGTCTCTCGCCATCTTTAATGTATTTCCATTGATAATAGTTATAAAAAAAAAAAAAAACTAAAAATGAATTACAGTATTATAATAGTTAAACAATCCTTGTACTCTTATAATACCCGTAGTATTTATAATTTAATACCTTGGTACGACCAGAAATATAACTGAGTAAAATAAGTGTTTTGAAAGTTGAGTTGGAGGCAAAAATTGTACGAGGTCAGGCGTTAATCTCATCTCATCTGGTTCCCGATTCTCTGTATAGCTCTCTGTCTGTCGAGCAAGGAAGAGGGAAAAAATGAAAATAAAAATAAAAGGAAGAAGAAAAAAAAGGAGTGTGTTGTGAAGTGGATGGTAGATGGGTGGGGTAATAAAGCAAAAAGAAAGAGAAAAAAATGAGAATGAGCACGGTAAAAGGAATAAAACGAACAGCTGTTATGTCCGGGGTCTTAGTCCAAGTCTAGTCTTTACTTCTTCTTCTTTACTTACATTATATTATCCGTAGTCGCATTTACTTTACCTTACTTTGGTAGTATTATTATATATTGTCGGCTGTACTTTGTATTGCGAAGGCTCTTTCTTTGTATTGTGTACCATTATATGTACATTTCGTTAGTTGGCAACCTGAGCAACTGAGTCTGGCCCAGGTAGCTTAGCTGCCTCTAGGTTGTAGGTAGTAGGTTTAGTTCTAGGTTCTAGACTCTAGGTAATATAAATTTACTTTTTAGTATACTGTATATTGAGCTAAATTTTATTTCATATTTTTTTCTATACAATATTGTACTTGTAAATTGACAGTCGGTCTTACGAAAAGACTTGTATTGTAGGTGTACCGACTTTTTCTTCCCATGTTTAAATTTATTAGTAAAGGTGTTTAGAATTTTATTTATGGCATTGGCTAGTGGCTATTTTTCTTATTAATTATTTTAAAAAAAATATTTTTGAATTTAGAATTTTGATAAAAAAAAAAATTAGATGAATTTAAAAAAAAAGTTTAAAAAAATTTTTTGGTAATTATTTGCAAGGGTCAAACCTATTTTTGGCCATATTTAGGTGAAAAATTAACATTTTTTTTTAATCTGCTAGTTTTTACAGCAAATTTATGATAAAAAAATAAAAATATTGATAGCTTCTTTGCCTTGAAAAGTTGAAAAAAATTTTGGCTCTCATATTTTTGATAAAATTTTTATTTTATCTTTTTTTGACATTTTTGATATATTTTTTTTTTGAAAAAAAAAAAATTTATAAATTTTTTTAAAAATTTGTTAAAATTGTAGTCAACTTTTTTTTTTTAATTGTTAATTTTTTTATACAAAAAAATAAAAATTAAAATTGTAGAGTCTACTTGTAAATAATTACCAATTTTTTCTTCCAAAATTAAATATAAATTTTTTATAAAAATTAAAATAATAATAATAATATTTTTCCTGACACTTGTGTACTCCGAAATAAAATATTCCAATTACACCCAATCGTCCTAAATAGCTTTTTTATAAATTACAGTATATATAGATAGATAGATAGATAGATAACTAATTTAATCTAGTAAGTGGCGCCTTTTATTCTATATTCTCAATTCTCGATAGTGTAAATGTGTTTTTACAACTACTAGCTTAGTTACAATACTATTACTACAATACAAACTGATCGCACGCTTTCGTCAGATTAGCACCGTATTTTATATACTAAACTATACCTCCGGTGGTATCGGCAACACTGCCGATTACGATTGTTTAGAATTTTTTTAGTCTCATAGTTTCATAGACTTTGTTACACACTTCTATGCATATATTTATGTATATAAATGGGTTGAATATACGTTTGTGAAGGTACTGACTAGATACAAAGAGGTCGGAAATACGTTTAGATGTATTTATATATATATATATATATATACATATATATGGATACGCGTAACACGCATTTGTATTACACGAGGTCTAGTCCTTGATTAATCGATACTATGCATATTATATCTTAGAAATAATTTATGCAATATATTTTAATAATAATAATAATAATAATAATAATAATAATAAGATTAATTTTATTTAAGAAATAAAAATTATTACTGACTTGATTTGAACATAATAAAAAATATTGTGTTAAATGTGGTCCACAAAAATTAGTGTTAAAATTCAATACAATTTGTGTTAAAATAACACTAATTTTGTATAGACCGTTTTTAACACAATATTTTTTACTGTGAAAGAAAAATTTTTAAATAAAAAAAATTATTTTTAAAAATTTAATTGTCTTGAATTAAAGTAAAAAATTCTTAAATCAAATAAAATTGATTTAAATTAAGAAAATTTGATCAATGAAGCTTTTAAAAATTATTTTCTTGGTTCAATAATTTTTTTCTTGAAGTTAATTTATTTTTAGAGTCTAATAATTCTTAGTATCTCATCGATTAAAAATATTAATACTATTTTTATTATTATTATTAAATTCTAATTGGATAATAAATAATTGAAGAGAGTAAATAAGGAAGTTATTTATAGAAATTCAGTAAAACGAAAACGTGAAAAGCGTCTGACAATTCGAGAAGTTAGCGTTCAGTTGCCAAGTTAAATTTTGTCCGTCTAAAATGAGCAATCGTAATAATAACAATAATAATCATAATAGTCATAACAATAAAGTTTTGTTTGAGAAATCAACGACGGGCTGTCTGGTACGGTATTATAGCGGGAGGTTTATTTATTTACAAACGATCAAAAGAATCAAAAAAAAGAACTTATGATTCAGATTTCGACATACAATATAATTTATAATCACAATCAAAGCGAATTTATTTAATAAATACTACTCGGGTTTATTTATATTTAATTTCTTATATAAAGTAGCTTAGATTTCAGACCACCTACTTAATTCTTTATTATTATTTTATTTTTTATTAAAATGCCTTTATGAAAATTCTCAATTATTTTTTATTATTCACAAAATAATTTAATAATTAATAAATTGGAATTTTTATGAATTATAATTTATTTTTAAATAATTAATAAAATAAATTTTATTTTCTAATTACAGAATACTCTAGTACATGGTTTGGAAGGCGACCGTTCAGGATTTGCCAAAGGAATTCGTAAAAATTTGGGGCGCTGGCGACGTTTGGTTAAGCGGAAGTCAGACATGGATACATGTGCCATTCCACCAGAGCTTAAGGACCAGTTGAAGACCATCTACGTTTACTAAATTATCAAAAAAAAAAAAAATAAAATAAAAACAAATAATTTAATTAGCGACTAGTGAATAATCAAACTTAGCCTACAATTCAATAAAATTAGTTAATTAATTAGTTAAATAAGTGTAGCGTAGGATGTGAAAGCCTTCCACTCAGTAATAATGCTTTCCTGTATGTTCCGAACTAGTAACTAGCGACTAGCTCCATCTGGCGTCGCGTTCCGAACTACGAAATACAACCGCAGGCGGAACAACGTTTGAGGTTACAAGTTCGAGCTACTGACGAGTACATGTGTGTACATATATCAAGAAATAACAATTATTATTTTGATTATTATTACTGTTATAATAATTAACATCGTCTAGTTGAATTTAATGTATAATTTGACTAGACTCGGCCAGCCGCAAGCTAGTTATGTGATCGAGTGTGAAAATATATATGACAAAGAGAGAATGAAGAGTTCAATGGTCTCGTGAGACGTCTAAAGGAAGAGAAAATAATAAAAATAAAAACAAAAATAAATAGATGGGTGAGGATGAAGACGTGAATGCTGAACTCGGTTCTTCTGATGGTACTCTCGTGACCGCGAGAATCTTCAGGGCACGCCCTTTCTAATTGTCTAAATGCCTTATTTTTTCATTTTTATACTGATGAGTTTTCTCCGATTTTGACATATCATGATTTTTAAATTTATCAAAAATAAATTCAGGGACTTTTAGGAGAATTTTAGATAATTATTGTTCACTTGAATTTTTTTAGATTTAATAAAATTTTGGTTGATTAGAAAAAATTTGGGTAATTATTTACAAGTGGGGTCAATCCAAAAAATTAACATTTTTTTTTGCGGTGCATTAATGATAAAAAATGTGAAAGAAAAAAATAAAGATTTTGATAGCTTTTTTGTCTTCAAAAGGTGGAAAAAATTTTGGCTCTCATGTTTTTAGATAAAATTTCTATTTTATCTTTTTTTTTTTTAAAAAAGAACATAAAAACACGAATTAAAAAAAAAAAGTTGAATATTACAATTTTCTAAAAAATTTTTTAATTTGTTAAAATTGTGATTTTTTTTTAATTGTTCAGTTTTTTTTATGTATTTTTCAAAAAAAAAAAAAATATATCAATAAAATCAAATCAAAATAATTAAAATTAAAATCCACTTGTAAATATTTACCAAATTTTATTTATTTTGGTAGTAAAATTTATTGAAATAAAATTACAAAAAAAAAGGATTTTACTTAAAAGTAAAAAAATCTTGTAAATTTTATTTTTTTTTCTAAATAATTAAAATGAATAATTTTAAAAAATTGAGTGCCTTTTCAGCCGCTATCAGTCGCACACTGTTTAATTGAGAACTATAAAGTCTTGAATAAAATAATAATATTGTAAAAAAGTGGAAAAGAACTCGATGAGACTGAAAGATGTAAAGAGTACGACAATATGAGCGATCTTGTAGCTTTTGTGTACATTTTTACATTGAAAAAAAACTATTATTAATTAAAGATTAAAGAAAAATTGAGTACATAGGTATATATTGAAATAAAATATAAAATGTAATTATAAACCGCTGAAATGATTAGTATTATTTGTATGCTTACGGGACTGTCTAGCCTTGATGGTTATCATTTGTGATTATGATTATAAAACCGATAATTGTAACTCAAGAAGAAGTATGAGCATGACTAAATTAAATCTAAACAATTGTTAATTATTCAGATTAGCATTAATTGACATGGAGACAGTCCTGAAAAAGTTTTTACTGTAAATAGATGTATAAAGCAATAATTATAAGTACCAATACCTACCACTTGTATTCTTACGACGTAAATATCTTTTTAAAAATGTACATGTGGTTCTGTCGGATGTATGGAGTGGAGACCTTATCCATTTTCGAGATAAATTATCTATTAATGCGTCTATTTTAATATTAAGTATTTAAATAAATTTTTTTATATTATATTGGTCTTTTTTTGGAACTTTCAGCCTTAATTTTTTTTTTTAATATTTTTAAGTTAATTTTTAAATTTTAGTATTTTTTTTATGAAAAATAATTAATGCATTTTTTTTTGTGTTGGTTAGAAAAAATTTTTGTAAATAAATTTAAAAAATTGATGCAAAGAGCTTAAAAAAATCTAAGCATTTTTTACATATTTTTTTATTTTAAAGATTTGAAATTGTTACAAAAAAATTTTATTTGATTAAGAGCTTCATTTTTTTTAAATAATTAAATTAAAAATTAATAATTGATTAATTAAAAATTAAAATTCAAAAAATTTTTATAAAAATTAAAATTTAAAAATTTTTTATAGAAATTAATTAAAAATTAAAATTTAAAAAATTGTTATGAAAATTGGAGATATTTAAAAAAAAATCAATAAACTTTTAAATATATGAAAAAAAAATATAATTAAACTCAAAATTTAATTAAAAATAAATTTAATTTTATAATTATACTCAGCAATAAATATATAAAAAATTTAGACGCATTAGTATAAAATTCTCAGGTTAATTTTCAAGAATATCATGGCTCATATTGAGCTTCTTGTTTATGTATTATTATTATTATTATTATTGTAATTATTATTATTATTTTAGTGTAAGTAATAATAGTAATAAGTAATTTAATGCCGATCTTCATATCACAGTATAAAATATCAAATTGTACATTCGAATTAAATAATTAATAAAAAAAAAAAAAGTAAAAAAGTGGATACTGGTCTCGTGTGATTAAATAAAATTATTTTTGAAAAAATGATAAATTTATTTTTTTAATGTCTTTAAAAAATTAGTTATAAATTGCTCTAGACAATTGATACATGAATGACTGTATGAGTGAAAATATTCTTTGATTTTATTTAAGCGTATAATTTTATTAATAAGATTATAAAATAAAGAAAGTAATAATGTGCCTATGCAACATATCTAGCATTACAATTATTATTTTATTTAATTAAATTAATTAATAAAAAATTGCTACTACTATTACAATCATCAATTATTATTATTACTGAATAGAATGAGGCTGCGTAGATAATACCTAGTCATTTGTTAATATTGTCAGAGTGAAATGTAATTAATGATTATAATTAAATACAAATTTTAAATAAATTATGTTTTTCAATTTATCATTTTAATTATTATATTTTTAAAAATAAATTTTTATGTATAACCGCAGCTTAGATTTTAATTCTTTCAATAAATAAATATTTTTTAAATTAGTTTTTTTTTTAACCTTTTTTGTAATTTAGATTAATTATATAATTATTTTTTTTTATTTAAACACAAATTATAGTTTAAACTACAGAAATTTATAAAAAATTTATTTAATTCCAAAAGAATTATTTGTTGTTCAATTTTAATGCTTGGATTTTTTAAAATAATCTTTTAAAAAATAATATCAAAAATTAATTTCAATATAATAATAATATATTGAGTAAAAAAACCTTATTAATTTTATTAAAAAAATAACAAAAACAGTAATTGAGTGTATAAATATTAATTTAAATTAAGTATTAAATTAATTAATTTTGGCAATTAATATTTAAATATTAATCATTAATAATAGTTACTTTATATTATAAGGTATTATATTCAAATAAAATAAAAAAAAATTGTGTCGAGTTCTATGAAATTAATCATCAGTCGTCACATTATCGCTTGTCGTAAAAGTCCCTCGCAATAGTGGACTTCCCCTCGCCATCTGTACTCAAAAGTATCAACTCCTTTCTGTGAGCAGTTACCAACCTCACCAATTGACTTTGCAGTACTTAACCTCAGAATTACAACAACAATTCAAAATTGTCTGAGGTATTAATTAAGCACTAGCAGTGTTCAGTGTGATAATTTGTAAAAAATGATTAAATTATTGAGTAACTCAGTGGTAATAATCAAAAATTTTCATAATAAAGCATTTGTCAGACAAATGAGTAAATTTAGCGGGTTCGAAGAGAAAGTTTATCAATATTTGCAACCCATAGATTTAGCCAAGCCGCCATATTCCCATGCTTGTCAAATTGGCGACCCTGTTTTGCGACTACAAGCTAAACCTGTAGAATTAGAGATTATTAAAACCGCGGAATTTAAAAAAGTAAGTACTTGAGTGACTTATATCACTTTGTATATGATACTGAAATTAAAAAGCATCTGTTAATTTTTTTTAACAACTATATTATTGTAAAAAAATTTTAATAAAAAAATTCGACATCTAGAAATAAAAAAAAAAAAAAATTCATGTGCAAATTTTTAAAGAATTTTTTTCTTTCGTTTATAAGAAAATAAATAAATTCATAATTTAGCATATATTTAAAAATTTTAAGAATTTTTTTAATAAATAAATTATGGCAAAAAAAAATTGGCTTGCAAAAATTTTTTAAAAAATAAAAAATGCAAATTTTTAAAAATAATTTTTTTTTTAATAAAATTAAAAAATTTTAAACTGACTGCTTACTTTAATGTCATGAATTTGTAATAAAAATCAATACATTGATAAAAATTTAGCAAAAAAATTCCACATTTAAAAATTATAAGTACGAATTTTAAAAAATATTTTTTTTTTTATCATGATTGATTTCTTACAACCATTTCAAGAATTGTTACAAGTCTACTGATTTAATTATCATATTTTTTGATATTTATTATTAATAAATTGTTAAAATTTCAGTTTGTCGAGCATTTGATAAAAGTAATGCGAACTTACGACGCATTTGGAATGGCTGCGCCCCAAATAGGAGTATCTTCGCAGGTGTTCGTGATAGAGACGACCAAAAAACAGTACGACGAGATGATGATGTCAAAAAGCGCGGGTCAACCTATTGAAGAAATTCCGCTGAAGATTTTCATCAATCCTCAGATAAAAATTACGGACTTTAAGGTTACTAATTATCCGGAGTGCTGCGCTAGCGTTTGCGGAATGATGGCGAATGTACCGAGGTCCAAGGGGGTGCAAATTAACGCACTGGATATCGACGGGGAACCGTTCACTTGGGATGCTGTCGGCTGGCCTGCTAAGGTTGCGCAGCATGAATTTGATCATTTACAGGTTCCTTTTTTTTATTGTTTCTAAAATATAAATTTTAGAAAGATTGTATTTATTTTTTGATTTTTTTTTTTAGGGAAAATTGTATACCGACACGATGGATCGAAAAACACTCAGTTGCATGGTCTGGCAGACAGTTAATCGAAGAGGAGGAAAAATTTCTATTGATTATATACCTATTGCAAGAAGTAAATTAAGAAAGTTGTTTTTCACATAGTTTGTATTATTAATTTATGATTAAATGTTAATAAATTTATTATTAAATTTTTAAGAATATTTTTCAAACAGATATTACTGATTTTTACCAAAAAAAAAAAAAAATAAAACAATAATAATAAAATTTCTAAGATTTTTATTCTATACGATTGTTTGTCGAGAATTATTGTAGAACAACAAATTACGGAACGCATTATTAAAAAGAGACAGTGAAAATTTTTATTAGATAGTTGAATAAATACTGAAAATAATGTAGTTAATTTTTAATATTAAAATTTTTATTATTTATTGATAATGTACACAAAAAAATTTGTAATGATATTTAATTATTACTTTTGACATTATTAAGAGAATAAGAAAAATTTTGTTTCCAGGATAGTCATATGATAAAATCGGTTTTTTTTTTAGTGAAATTTAGTGTCATTGCAAAGGTCTTGACTTTAATTTGTATCTTTTCAAGGTTTCATTTCATTCTCACCGATAGTCAATTTATTATATGATAAGTATTTAGGTTAAATTCGAAAATACTCTATCTCTGGATACATAGTTAAGAAATTACCGTATATCTTAAGAACTATTGACATTTTTAAAGATATAAGCTCATCCCGATGTTACACTCATCGAGACCTTTCATTTGAGCACCCACATCAATTTTTCATATATTTTATATATTTATATATATATGAATATATGAAAAATATATCAAAATGCATGTGGGTACTCAAACAAAAGCTCTTGATGAGTGTAACATCGGGATAAACTTATTTCTTTAAAAACATCGATAGTTAAGCAAGTACAGTGCAATCTAACATAATTAAAAAACGATCTTGTATCTTGTGAACTATTGACATTTTTAAAGATATAAGCTCACCCCGACATTACACTAATCGAGACCTTTCATTTAAGCACCCACATCAATTTTTTATATATTTTATATATTTATATATATACATATGAATATATGAAAAATATATCAAAATGCATGTGGGCACTCAAAAAGAGCGACGCGACCTTTGACAAAGGGGCAAGTTATTGCTGAAAATTACGGCCCGATATTCACAAAGAGAAGCTTTAAGGAACGCCAAAGAAACCTTGAAGGACGGTACTGGTTTAAGTGTACCTGTGATCCTTGTAAGCAAGATTGGCTTAAGTTTGAGGAGTTGATTAATTGTTCTCCTAAAATTAGGTAAATCTAATTTGTGTTTACAAACAACTATGTATTTATTAAGCACGGTTGAACACCATGTTTATTAAAAAGTAACCGCTGCAATCTCATCTTGATGTTACACTCATCGAGACCTTTCATTTGAGTACTCACATCAATTTTTCATATATTTTACATATTTATATATGTGGATATATGAAAAATATATGAAAATGTATGTGGGTCTCAAAATGAAAGCTCTTGACGAGTGTAACATCAGGATGATCTTACATCTTTAAAAATATCAGTAATTAAAAAATGACGTATTTTGTGAAATATTGACATTTTTAAAGATATATGCTCACCCCGACATTACACTAATCAAGACCTTTCATTTGAGTACCCACATCAATTTTTCATATATTTATATATATTATATAAATATATGAAAAATATATCAAAATGCATGTGGGTACTCAAATGGAAGCTTTTGATGAGTGTATCATCAGGATGAGCTTATATCTTTAAAAACGTCAACAGGTAAGGAAGTACAGTGCAATTTAACATAATTAAGAAATAACCTCGTATCTTGTGAAATATTGACATTTTCAAAGATATAAGCTCATCTTGATGTTACACTCATCGAGACCTTTCATTTGAGTACCCACATCAATTTTTCATATATTTATGTATATTATATATATGTATATATGAAAAATATATCAATATGCATGTGGGTACTCAAATGAAAGCTCTTGATAAGTTTTACATCAGGATAAGTTTATATATTTAAAAACGTCAACAGGTAAGAAAGTATAGTGCAATTTAACAAAAGTCATGAAGCAAAATTTTAATTTTTTATAGTTCACAAATCACGGCAGTCACATAGTGACTGCAAGTTTGCTAGTTATTATTATTATTTTTTTTTTATTTGTACTTAATTTAATTCGGCTAACAAATTCTTACCACATAAAATAATCAAAACATAATTAATGGAATTAAAATCCACAATAATGATTTTTTTTCACTTTTTTTTATTATCATATCATTAATCAATAATTATTATTAATCAATCAATTATACAACATTAATCATCATTAAACATAAATATCCATAACATTTAAATCCACCAAAAATTAATTTACACACGTTATCATCAATCTTCAAAATCAACAAACTTAATATACCATATTTATAATTAATTATTTTACAAATACATATACACACATTGTTTAAAATTACGTATCAGTATTACCAGTGATAGCCATTTTCATTTTTGTTTTTACAATTATATAATTTCAATAAATAATTTAATTATATTTATAATATTATTATATAAAATTATAGATCCAGTTAAATTAGTCATTTATGATGTACAATGTACAATTACAAATATTACACTGCAGAGCAATATTTTTCTTCATTTACAGGTAAGTCTCTTATATCACGAATATATTTTTTTATTTTTTCGTGATTACAAATCTTAATTTATTTCAATTTAATAGTTACCAATGATTATCGAATATTATTAAATATTAAGTATTAAATATTAAAAAGCGTTTGGTTTTCCCAGAGTATTTTTTTTTTTATGTATAGTAGGATTTATTCTATAAATTATTAACTTTACTAAACTAAAAATATAAAATATCTTGTCAATAATAATAATAATAATAATAATAATAATAATAATTATTATTACAACAATATTAATAAACTTTTGATATTGTTTGATTAAATCGGAAGCGTTCAAAATTTTATTTATTCAGAACCAGCCGAAAAATTTTGCATAAAAAAATTTTTCTTCAATTATCGGCACTCTTTAAAATAATTTAATTTATCCAGAATAATTAAAAATTCAAATAATTTAATCGAGCACAAATATATATATTACCTTTTATAATTTATTTATAATTATAATATTTATGTTTATTTATATTTTAGTATACAAATAAGCACCTCATATTTATTCGCGAGCCCGCGCATATTAATTACACTCATTTATTATTCAAATATAATTCAATAATTTAATATTTGTTATGTTCATCATTATTAATCTTAGTAAATATAAATTCTAAGCATTTACGTAGAAACATCGATTGTTTTTCACAATTATTATGCATATACATATATTTACATCTCATTCATTTTATTAATTTTAATTAATACAATATATCATTTATTAGATGCATAATACTTAACATAAAAAATTAATCCTATGAAATATGATCGACTGATTGGTCCTCAGTAAAACAGTATTATTTAAAAATCTAATAAAAATAATTTTTTGCTTTTTCATTATTATCAATTGTTATGATACTGGAATCATTAGACACGTTCATTTTTTTTCTAACAATAAAAAATAAAATAAATGTTGCAACAATATTTTTTTAAGTTTGGACTGAAAAAAGAGAGAAGAAAAAAAAATTTTTTAAAAGATCGTTCAAGATCTTTAAAAATTAAAAAAAAATACTTTCAAGCGACTTTTGAATATTTAATATCCACAAACTCAAAATTTTTTTTACCAAGTTAAAATACTAGAAAATATAAGTCTATTATTTTGACTAATAAAAATCAGACAAAATAATTATTACTGCTGTATTTTAAGTCACAAATATTTATCCGGCATCTGTAAAAAGATTTAAAAATTTTGAGCGATTTCTACAAATAATTAGTGTAGATAATTTTCAACCTAAAAAATAATAGACTGACGTGAAAAATTATTAAAAGCAAAAAAAATTCAATTTTTGAATGTTTAAAAAATTTTTTTTACTCTTGAGGGACTCTAATAATTTTTTATCCATGTGATTTTTGGAGAGGGCTTTTAAAAAATGATACTTTTAAACAAGTCATTTTAAAAACTAAAATTAGGCAGATTTATTTTCGCCACTTTTATCCATACACGGTAAAGAAATTCACGGAGTGAATTATTTTTAATTAATTAAATTTTTTCGGAGTGAAATTCACTCCAAAAAGAATTTTGTTTACTGTTATTGCGTTATAAGATGTGTTCTAAAATTTTTTTGATTAATATAACTGTTCTTCTTAATTTTATAAAATAAATAAATTGAAAATTAAGTTAGACTACATCTAAAAATTTTGATGATTTTTTTCATTGAAAAAATGATTACAAATCATTAAAAAAAAATTTTCATTTGTAAAAAATTTTAAAAACTATTAGTGCAATTTTAAAAAAATATTTTTTAGTCCTAATTTAATAATTTAAAGTCAAAAATGTCGGCTAACTTTAATATCATACAAATAAATTAGTAATGTTAATAATTTATTATTTTTTACTTTTTACCTCAGGTTTTATTAAAAAAAACCCAAAAATAAATAATTTTTATGAAAATTTCGTTCAATTTTTAGAAAAATAAAATTAATATTTACAAACTTAAAATTGAGATAAATTATTTGTAAGTAATTGGACATAGAAAACTTGTTTCACCTAATTAAAATTAATTTTATATTTTATTTTTAAATAAAAATAAAAAATATAAAAATTAAAATTATCTCCGAAATTACTTCTTTTATTTCTTCACTCTAGTACTCCGAGTGGGAGTAAAAATTAACCCCTGATTTTTTACAGTGTAGCTTTAAGCTATTTTTTCATTTTTATAGTAGAATTTTCTATTATAATTGCTTAAATTATTAGTTAAAAAATAGTATGTTAATTTCAGTACCATCAATTTGCTCATAAAAGAAGAAAGATTACTCGTATTACGTTTCATAGTCATTGTTTATAACCTTAACCTTAATCTCAACAACTACCAGGTATTTTCCCGGATGATAAACCCCAGTTACAGTCCTTAATCCTCCAGATATATAGTACAATATAGTTTTAGGTATAGTATGAAGAAGTTTTATGGCCTGGTGATTCATAAATGAAAGTAAAGCTTGTTTGTGTGATGTGTAATTGTGTGATCAGTCGGTTAATTATTTATTTAAGTCACATTATTATTAATTATAACTATAATAATTATTTAAGTCTCTTTATATTATACATTTATTGAAGAATTAACGCGCGTGAGCGCGCTTTCTTGATGTCAGGAAACATGGACTTGAGAGTAAGGATTTAGTTGCCGTGTTGACTGGTTGAGGTGCTGGCTGCCATTGCTGCTGTTTCCATTGTTGTTATTGTTCCGACATCTCATTGATCCTGATTGCAAGTGCATCGGAATTCTCACAGTACCTAGTTTTGATTTAATAAGATTTAATAATTTATTTACTATTTACCTGATACTGATTCAAAAAAATTATTTGTTACACTAATAGAAAAATTTTGGAAAATCCAAAAGTGCACGTATCAATGCTCATTTTTTATTCATTTTTTAATTAAATTACATTGAATTAGACGGTAATTTTCAATATGCCATTACTCAGAATCATACTGAAGTGAATGAAAAGAAAATCGATTAGAAAAATAAAATTTTTTGGGCGTTATCGTGATTACATACATTATCCGTACATACAGACAACCCGACGTCCACCGAAATAATTTTTCAAAATGTTTTTTTTATATTATCTAAAAAAGAATAGGTTTTTTTAAAGTATCTACTGGCATAAAAAAGTGTCCTTGTTAATATTTGTCAACTCATTACTACGGCTGCCCAATTTTAAAACACAGTAACTGCAAAATTTTTATACCTGATTTTTTTTTTAGTATTGCTGCATTTTTCATAACTTTTAGACCTTAATTTCAAGTATTTTTTCTTAAAAATATTTATATTCAAGTATTTTCTATTCATAAATCAAATTTTTCAGCTAATCGACAGGTCACCAAAGACTTTTTAACTGATATTTTCACAAATAAGAGGTTACCAAAACCTCTCCGCATAAGAGTACAAAAATACAAAGAAGAACTGAGCTTTAAGTTCCCTAAAATCGCAACAAGAAGTCTAGGATACTATCCTCCATGGTACAAACAGAACATCAACTTTAACCTAACTATGTGTGACTTTAACAGAAGTACAACCACAGCTGAAATGTACCGAAACTATTTTCTAACCATCCAAGAACAATATAAAAATTTTGAAGAATACTATACAGACGGCTCTGTCATTGAGAACTGTGCGGGGTTTGCTGTCACTACTGAAAATAACATTCTCCACTTCTACCGCCTCTTTAACTGCTCAATTTAGACATGTGAAACAACTGCAATAATATACGCTCTAAAAACTATCAAAAATAAAACTGAAAACTTAAACAGTGTAATCTATACAGATTCCTTGTCGGCACTTCAAGCTATTAAAAATCCACTCAACAATCACCCACTGATACTCCAAATCCATAAGTTATTAGAGGAAATAACAGCTCTGGAAATGTCTGTCACTTTTGTATGGATTCCTGCACACCAAGGAATCAAGGGCAATGAACTAGCTGACAGTTATGCGAAAGGGGCAACCCCGCCTTAGAAATTGATATTACTATAGAAGTTACACATCGTGATGTAAAGAAATCAATTGCAACTAAATTTCAAGCATACTGGAACCTCCAATGGCAAAATTCAACCAGAACAAAGCTACACTATATCCGAGAAAATATATATGAAACAATACCAAAACTTAACAGACAAAACCAGGTTGTAATTACGAGACTCCGAATAGGTCACACAAACCTAACGCACATTTATCTGATCACCAAAACTGACCCAGAGTTATGTCCAAAATGTAAAGAGGTTCTGACTGTGCAACATCTCATGATAGACTGTAGAAGACTAATCCAGGAAAGATCCAATGAAGGAATATCAAATGACATGAAGACAATACTCAACAACCAAGATCAATGCCATCGTGCAATTTCATTTCTAAAATTGATCAAATTATTTGAAAAAATTTAAATGAAGAATTGTTATATAATTAATAGTTAATCATTGAATCTATTGTAATTTAATTTAATTAATGTAAATATTTTTAATATAGAAGTCGCTAATGACCTTGTTGTTAAAAGCCACTTAAAATAAAGCAATACAATAATAATAAATCAAATTTTTCATCAATTTGGCGGATAAATTTTTTTTTAATAATAAAAAGTAGAAAAAATTTTTAAATGTTAGTTACTGTGTTTTGAAATTAGGCAGCCGAATACTCAAAGTGCAAAAAAGATCGGATAAAAGCAATTTAAGCCGAGAAAATTGCTTGACCTTGAGAGAGTGAGAGTAAAGCACTACTCAAACGCTTCGCGTTGAGACGTGCAAAATTAATTTGATTCAAGAGAAAAAATTTAGACCAAGAAAATTTTTTTGAATATATTTTTTGTCTTAAAGAAGAAAAAATTTTGAACCGAATAAAATTCTAATTAAAAATCTTAGTCAAAAAAATTTTTTAGACCAACTAACTAACCCTGATTAGAAAAGATTCGAAATGACTCAAAGAGATTAAAAAAGATTTAACTTGACGAATATATAGATATACATTTTGCATGTGTTGAATTTTTTCAAATCTTTTTTTTTTAATAAGGGAAATATCCCTTTGAAAAAATTTATATTGATAGAAAGGTTAGATTGACTTAATACAAAAATTCTTTAACTAAAATTACTACAAAGAAAACAATAAATTTCTTAAAACAAGAGAAAAAATTCTTGAATGAAAAAAATTTATTTTTTATCTAAGAATTCTTATCTTAGCTCAAGATTTTTTTTCTCCTAAAGAAATTCATTATTTTTCTAATTATATTAGCATTTTTTTTCTCTTGAGTCAAACTAACCTTTCTATCTGTGGAGTTTCTTTGTTTCTACGCTAGCTTATTAATACTTTGTCATAACAAGTTATCCTATTTAATCCTAATTAAAATTTTTTTTCAGGCTTCCAAATACTTATGAATCATAAAAAAAGAATTATTTAAAATTTTTAATCCTACATCAAATTATTTTGTTTAATTAAGATTAAGCAAGGCAGCCATTTTAAGTAAGCATTCCACCATTTTGAGTTGAGAAAAAATTATGCGGTAAAAAAGGAATAATAAGATAAAATGAATAAAATAAAATAAAAATTTATTAAATAATTGATTTACAAAATGACAATTTATGAAATATTATAAAATAAAATGAAATAAAAAAATTATGAAATAAATATTAGGACTGTTTACTGATAGGATTAAGTTCCTTGAGATCAATATCATAATAACAATCATCCTCAATATTATCATCATCATAATCATCATTTTTTATATTGGAGAGATTGTGATTATCAAAGGGTACTAATAATGGATTTTTATTTAAGTGAGATGCGTTTGAGACACAACTGAGACTCAGACTGTGTACAGAAGACGTGCTACAGGACATACCATTTCTTGAAATCCTCGTATTACCGATTGGACTTCCTGTACAACTGTAACGTGTTATTACTTCCGATCTGCTCAACGCATGTTCGGGTTCCACGTGAACGCCTGGACACCACCGGAACACTACCGAAAATCCTCGCCGAAACCTGGGAATATTAAGTTATAGTTTGATAAATAAGAAACTTAGGGATAATGAGGTTGAAAAATTTTTAAATTAATTACTTCGAATTCATCCAACAGTAAATCATAGGATTGTACATGCTGTTGGACATTGCTAACCAGTAAATGGCTAAGTAAACTTCTTGGATGTATGGTTCGTTGGTTAACTCTGGTACTGAAGATACAACAATGAAGTAAACGTGAAATGGTAGCCAACAGACTGCAAATATTGATACAATTACGATCATCATTTTCACGACCTGGAAACAGAAAATTAAATGATTAGTATTAATATTATTAATACGTAAATTTTCAAGTAAATTAACGTTAATAAATAATGTTAAAAAAATGAATTAAAAATTTAACTAGCAGCCTTGCAGTCACTATGTGACTGCCGTGACTTGTGAACTATAAATAAATAAAATTTTAATTTATTAAATAATAACTTTTGGTAAGTTGCGCTTTACTTTCTTAAATATTTAAGTTTTTAAAAATATAAGCTCATCCCAGTGTTACACTCATCAAGAGCTTTCATTTGAGTACCCACATGAATTTTGATATATTTTTCATAAATGCATATATATAATATATATAACTATATGAAAAATTGTGTTTAAGTATACTTAAATGAAAGGTCTCTATGAGTGTAACATCGGAAAGAGCTTATATCTTTAAAAATGTCAATAGTTCACAAGAGAGAAGGTTGTTTCTTACTTATGTTAAATTGCACTGTACTTTCTTAACTATTGATGTTTTTAAAGATATAAGCTCATCTAGATGTTACACTCATCAAGAACTTTCATTTGAGTACCCACATGCATTTTGATATATTTTTCATATATATATATATATATAAATATATGAAAAATTGATGTGGGTACTCAAATGAAAGGTCATGATGAGTGTAATGTCGGGGTGAGCTTATATCTTTAAAAATGTCAATAGTTCACAAGAGAGAAGGTTGTTTCTTACTTATGTTAAATTGCACTGTACTTTCTTAACTATTGATGTTTTTAAAGATATAAGCTCATCTAGATGTTACACTCATCAAGAACTTTCATTTGAGTACCCACATGCATTTTGATATATTTTTCATATATATATATATATATAAATATATGAAAAATTGATGTGGGTACTCAAATGAAAGGTCATGATGAGTGTAATGTCGGGGTGAGCTTATATCTTTAAAAATGTCAATAGTTCATGAGGTACAAGGTCATTTCTTAATTATGTATCCAGAGATAGAGCATTTTTCAATGCAGCCTAAATACTTATCATCATAAATTAACTATTGGTGAGAATGAAATGAAAAGTTGAAAAGGCACAAATTCAAGTCAAGACCTTTGCAATAATACTAAATTTTTCTAAAAAAAACCGATTTTATCATATGACTATCTTGGACACAAAATTTTTCTTATTCTCTTAATAATATAGATTATATCAAACTAAAATTTAATTTTTTTAAAGTATAAAAAAAGTATAAAGATTGTAAAATTATTTTATGGTCTTCAAGTCCAATAAATTTTACTGATATAAACTTTAAAAAGCAATTTTTAAGATTGTTTTTATATAAAAATTATTAAATATATAAAAAAACGATTGCTTTGTTGTTATTATTATTTGTATTTGGCGATTCAGTTTATTGACGAAAACAATAAGATTGTCGTTGATAAAATAAATCAAGCACAAAGATGAATATCATAAAAAAAAAGTATGAATCTTTCTGGAGTAAAAAGAATGTGTAATAAAAAAATAAAAACGATTCAAAAGGAATAAAAAGTTATGAAAGGTTTTAAAAAAAACAATAAAAATGAGAAAGTTTTATTTTTATCCTTCGCTATCGGAAATAATTTGGTCCTTTGTCCTTGAACTGAAAGTTTCGGGCGTAAGTACGCGGAAGTTAACTAACGGAGGAATGAAAATTATTTTTGTAGAATATAGTCGCGGTGCGGGATAAGGAGTTTAATAATATAAGGGTGTGATGTCGGGTGGATTGGAGTAAGGAAGCGTATCGGATGAAAGGATAATGTGAAGAAAGGGAATATGAGAAAACGGTTTATCATGATCTGGATATAGTCCAACTTTCTTATTCCATTGATCACGAGAAACTGGTCTCTCTGGTCTAATAAATTACTCGCTGCGTAATCTGTATTACAACCGGATTTCATGACAAGGACATGCTAGATATTTTTACATACACACACACATACATCGAGACAATGTAAATTGTCCCGCGCTTTCCTGCCTAAAACTATATTAGCTATCCGAAATTATCGTTACCGACACTGGTTAACTAAAATTACGATTCCCGTGACTGAAAGAAAGTATTTTTTTTTTTTTTTCATAATTTACTTACATTAAAATTTAATTTTATTATTATTATTATTATTATTACTACGCATGAATTTAAAAAAAATATACCCTTAAAAAAAAGATTAAACTACTGCAAAAATTCAATTAAAAATTACTCTATTTTCTAAATTAAAAAAATAACAACGTCAGGAAATTAATTATAAATTATTTGAAGCCCCTAAGTATTAAACTTTATCTTCCGAAAAGTTAACGGCAAAAGTTCTGAATAAATTTTCGTTGGGTAAAATAGTCGTGACGCCAAAATTAATAACCGATAATTAAATCTCCCGAAATTGATTTTATTAATTTAAAACCACCAGCGCAAAACATTATTCATTATTCTCGTTATAACATATTAATTAATTTTATCATGAATGAGTAATTAACTCGACAATAAAAGACCAGGGGTCAGAGTATTCAATAATCAACAAAAGTTAAAAACATCGATGTATTTCGCAATATCTATTAAGATCAATCACAAAAAAAATTATTATTGGACATGTTGTTTTCAATAGAATGTTATTATTATTAATTTTATTTAATTAAATCGAGATTTTAGTTTGAGAAGATTAAATTTTTAATTTAATATATTTTGTATATTTAATAAATATCATATGCATAAAATATATAAAACAATTCATGTGGGTACTCAAATGAAAGGTCTCGATGAGTATAACATCGGAATGAGCTTATATCATTAAAAACATAAAACATCATTGGTTAGCAAAATTCAACAGTAATTCCTTAAATATTAACATTTTCGTAAATATAAGTCCATTTTGATATTGTACTCATCGAGACCTTTCATTTGAGTACC
>CAJNRD030001119.1:5970794-5981628 GCA_905319865.3 Cotesia congregata
TTTTTCATATATATATATATATATATATATATATATATATATGATATTTATTAAATATATAAAATATATGAAAAATTGATGTGGGTACTCAAATGAAAGGTCTCGATGAGTATAACATCGGAATGAGCTTATATCATTAAAAACATCATTAGTTAGTAAAATGCAACGGTCATTCCTTAAATATTAACATTTTCGTAAATATAAGTCCATTTTAATGTTATACTCATCAAGACCTTTCATTTGCGTACCCACATGAATTTTATATATATGATATTTATAATATTCAATATATATATATAAAAATAATAGCTAATAGTACTAAAAATTATGATTATCATTAAGGTAAATTTTTATTTATAATATTAAGTTAATTGAATAAAATTTACTTAGAATGATAATTGTTCAAGATATTGTTAGAATTAACTATAATTGAGCAACAACTAATCACTGAGATGTGTAATTTTTCATACAGCTGAGGTGTAAAGAGCAATTGCAGCGCCGCCTCAAAGTCGATCGACAGTGCTGTTACTTAGATTAATTTTTACTGGAACTAATTTATTTAATTTTTCACGTTTATTATTTTTAACCTTAATACTACCGTAAAAATCAATAGTATTTTTCTATATTTTTCACATTAAATTTGTGAATAATTATCGAAA
Source organism: Cotesia congregata (assembly GCA_905319865.3). NCBI lineage: Eukaryota > Metazoa > Arthropoda > Insecta > Hymenoptera > Braconidae > Cotesia > Cotesia congregata. Next base: position 5,971,454 of record CAJNRD030001119.1, read on the forward strand.
GAATTGTAATTAGATTAAGAAATTCAGAATATCCCCCAGGATTATTGTAATTTTCACGATAATTTTTAAAGAAAATTTCTTTCTGTGGAAAGTACTAATCCTCTGGATGATAATAACTAATAATAATAATGATAACAATAACGCTAACAACACGGAATGTGTCTGAGGAAATGAAATGACTGGGTCAACACGTAAATTCCCAGGACAATGTCTCACTGTCTCTCGAGCAGTTCTTACTCAGTGGCATAGAGATTACGATTTAAATCCACCGGAATAAAATTGATCGTACTCTCTTGCACACACACACACCCACACGTATATTACTCTAGATCCATTAATACATATTATATACACCCACGCGTATATATGTGCACATAGAATCCTCACTCTAACTCACTAAAAATAATCCGTAGTACCTACAATAGAATAACAGCGATAGTAAGGGACTATTTCACTAAATCACAAACGAGGACGTTATGTGGGTGTAATTTACCTTCAACGTCTGAAAATTCACTGCTGAAATATTCAAATAGGCATATTTATGACACCAGAATAACAATAACAATAACAATTATTACGATTAAGAAAGGGGTCTTGTAATGGCAATGATATAAAGTTCAGCTTAAAATTGGTCTTGGTCTAACCCCAGCTAGCTCTAACTCAAGCTTCTGGTCTAGCTCTTGCTCTTTCGATATTGCCGAAGGGCTTTTTGGGCATTATAACTGCTTCTCAAGTTTGTTCAGTCAACTGTTAACTTACTTGTAATTACAAACACCATATATACTAGATCAAAAGGTATCTAACCGATACTTTAACGTGGTATCTTTCAGGTTACTTAAGACCCCTAACTTTATCAATTTTATTTTTTTATGACCAAAAATTTATTAAATAATAATATCCATCTGTAGTACACAGATGCTTCTTGTGAGCTAGGTAGACATACGGTACCTCCTGGAGCTCTAAAACACTAAATCTTGCTCTTATGTGCCCTGTATGCACCTCTGCAGTTGCTAATTTCGTGAGATGGATTATTTATTGCTAAAGTTTGGTATCATGAGGAGTTATGATGTTGTAAATCATGAAAGTCAAATTTTGTGAGTGCTTGAATTTTATAGCTTAAATTAGGAATCAAAAAATTTTAAATAATATTCCGAAAAATTTTTAAAAATCACTTTGAAAAGCTTCATGTCTTGATTTAAGTATAAAAATTTTTTTATTAGTTTAAATAAATTTTACTTGATTTTAGAATTTTTTTTCTTAATTCAAGTTGAGCTAGTACCCTTGGTTAGAGATTTGCGGTTCAGAGTTTAATGAAATTTGATATATTAGCAAATTATAGTAAGATAATAAGCACAATTAACTTTTGAAATTGAGTTTTATGAGAAATGATAGTTTTATTTTATTTTACAAAAAGTACCGTTTAGATTTCAATAAAAATTGAGAAAATTAAAGTGAAAAACATATTATATATTTTTCACAATTAAAAATAAAGAGTATATATAGTCTTACACAGAAAAAAAGGTTCACTTGAGCCACACTGAAAAAAAAGTTTAAGTCCTATGGGTATACTCTTTTTTAATGAATTGGTATTGCGAATATAAATTTTAAAAAAATTAACATATTTGAGTGTATTGTGGTTATGAGTTTTGCGGTGGCGCTCAAAGTCGGTTTGTGTATGACTTAAACGAGTTTCAATGTAGCGCTTAAAAATATTGCATTGAGACTCAAATATTGTTTCAGTATATTCGCAATACCAAGTATTGTAATATCACTGAAATTTATAAGTGTGAGACTCATACTTTTTTTTCAGTGCAAGAAAATATTTTTCTTCCTAATTATTTTTTTAAGCGAAAAAAAAATTTTTTTTTGACACAAGAAATTTCACTTATTTCAACAAAATTAATTCTCTTGCTTTAAGAAGTACGTATCTTGATCCAAGAAAGTTTATTTAAGTCAAGAAAATCTTGTTTTGAGAAAATTTAGCCTCTTACTCCAAAAAATTTAGTTCTTGATAGAAGTAAATTTTCTTGTCTTGAGAAAATTTCTCTCTTGCTCCAAAAAATTAAATATAAACCCGTGTAAAAAAAAAATCGTCTTAAAATTGTCTTAAAATTGTCGTTCGTTTAAGATCTTAAACGTGACACAAACTAAGACTATTTTAAGACTCTTTTAAGATACCAAAAAAAAACATTCCGAGATTTTTTAATAATTATTTTGATTTTTTTAAGACTATTTTAAGATTTAAGTTTTAAAATAATTTTTAAATAGTCTTGAAAAATCTTAAAATTGTCTTAAAGAAATCTGAAAAAAAAAAATATTAAAAAATTTTTAGGCTATTTTCAGATAACAGCACAGTGGCAGCTCCGGAAAATTATTATGGAGCGTCCTTAAATTGTCTCAAAATTATCTTAAATTAGTCTTAAAAAAAATCTTAACAAAAAATTTAGACTATTTTAAAATGGGTTAACAGCGACAGAGCCCCGGAACATTAAAACGGAACGTCTTAAAAAAGTATTAAAATTGTCAGATAATAATTTTTTAACAATTTTAAATTAAATTTAAAAACATTTTACTCAAAAATATTGCGGTTAGAAAGTCGTAAAATCATCTAAAAATTAATTTTCACAACAAATTCGAAAACAAAATTTTCAAAAATCTGCTCTCGGAATTTTCCTTTTGGCGTCTTAAAAGAGTCTTAAAATAGTCTTAATTTGTGTCACGTTTAAGATCTTAAACAAACGACAATTTTAAGACAATTTTAAGAAAATTTTTTTTTACACGGGTGTAAATCTATAAATATTGTCAGAATCTTGTGTGTAAATATTGCTCTTCTCTAAAATACTACGGAACAAATTAGAGAGCTGATAGTAAACTATTTTACCAATTATAAAGCGTTTTTCACCGATGTATATTAACTTCCGTTTTCTTAAGTGGAATAGCTCCAATTTTTTACAAAATTGTAGTACATCATTGTTTACTTGATTAGCTTCTGACTTTAATTCTATTAGGCTGTCAAAAAGGGATAAAGCCGAGCAAATTTGTAATTGTGCATATCGAGTACCTTGCACTAAACGTCTATCAAATATAAAAATTTATTGTATCAAGTATTTATCATAATTTGAATTAAGAAAAAATTATTTCCACCAAGAATAGAATTTCAAGAAAAATTTTTACTTCGACCAACCCAACTTCGGTCTTCTTTCAGGTACCCGAAAATTTTCTTGAGCCAAGAATTCTCTTCTCCAGTCAAGAAATTTTTCTTTCTGTGTATATTAATTAATAAAAAAAACTTTTAAATTATCTTTGTCTCTCTTTCTCTAATGAGACTTTCCATAAAAAAATCAAAAACGTAAATCAAATAAGGCTTTGTTGTATCTGTGATACTACCTTAATTTTTTTTTTTTTTTCAATGTAAGTTTATATTTCTTATTTATTTTCTCTATAAACATATAAATCACTTGAATAAAATCCAGCGATCGATGAACAAATCAAAAAATGATAGGCTCTTTTGGCATTAGAAATGCGATGTATTAAAGCTTATGACTTATGAGTATAAGAAAAGGTATAAATACTATATGTTGAAGTCAAGTTTATTACAGTGCGAATAGCACGTGACCGGAAATATAAATATTTTAATATCAAATGTCAGCCGTATATCCTGCGAAATAAGAAATTTTTTTTTTATTGGAAGGAATTAAATTCTATTAAGTATCAAGCCAGACATTCGAATTATTCTATTCACCTGTAAGTTTATTACTTCGCTATAAATAAACAACATAAACTAGCAGATACGTGTTAACATTCCACGAAGCGCGACCCGAATGAATTCAAAACGTATTTAGCTAAAATTATACCAGTGAAATTAAATTCTATTTAAGTAGCAATAAATTTTCAACACTTATTTATATAAATTAATATCCATCGTAAGTTTACCAATAAGTTAATTTTTTTTCTTAATTAAACCTTGTCTTTTTTTTATAAATAAAAATAGTTATTTCTGTGCAATACATTTATTAGCTTCAGTAGTTTATCGGCGATACGCTCAGACAAGAACCGTAGTGTTAAAAAGTACGCGTGTGTTACAATTTACGGATAAAGGTAAATAAAAGAAGTTAAGTAATTGAAATTTATTGTTTAACTTTTTCACTTGTATTGACGATAAATTTTTTAATTTATAATAATAAAAGTTAATAAATTCATAATTAAAATAAAGTTGGGAAAAGTTAATTGCAATAATTAGTAATAAGTTTCTTATGTATTAACGTTGCTACTGCTTCATACTGTATTTAAATATATTATTTTATTGCATAAATTTTCAAGTTTTAGAGGAATACTTCTAATAATAATAATAATAATAATAATAATAACAATAATTAAACAGAGAAAAAAAATTAGCCTTCAAAAAAATATTCTTGAACTTAAATTAAGAGGAGGAAATTTCTGTAAAAAAAGGATCGACTCCCGGAACTCAAGCTTTAGAAACAATAATTTTTATTTAATGATGAAAATAGGGTTCTGCGCGACTGCTTGGAAACAAACGAACGTTTGAAAACAATAAAATACTCGGTCAAAAGATTAAATTCTTAAAAGAAAATTTTTTCGATCTTTATTCAAGAGTTATAATTTATTTTTATTAAAAAAAATCGGCCTAAAATTGTCTTAAAATTGTCGTTCGTTTAAGATCTTAAACGTGACACAAACTAAGACTATTTCAAGACTCTTTTAAGATGCCAAAAAAAAAAAATTCCAAGATTTTTTAATAATTGTTTTGATTTTTTTAAGACTATTTTGAGATTTTTTCAAGACGATTTTAAGATTTTTTTAAGACTATTTTAAGATTTGTTTTAAAATAATTTTTAAATAGTCTTGAAATTATCTTAAATTAGTCTTAAAAAATCTTTAAAAAAAATTTAGACTATTTTAAGATGGGCTAACAGCGACAGAGCCCCGGAACATTAAAACGGAACGTCTTAAAAAAGTCTTAAAATTGTCAGATAATAATTTTTTAACAATTTTAAATTTAATTTAAAAACATCTTACTCAAAAATATTGCGGTTAGAAAGTCGTAAAATCGTCTAAAAATTAATTTTCACAACAAATTCGAGAACAAAGTTTTCAAAAATCTGCTCTCGGAATTTTTCTTTTGGCGTCTTAAAAGAGTCTTAAAATAGTCTTAGTTTGTGTCGTGTTTAAGATCTTAAACGAACGACAATTTTAAGACGATTTTTTTTTACACGGGATAGAGAATTTTCGAATGCAGCCTAAATACTTATCATTATAAATTGACTATTGGCAAGAATGATATGAAACCATGAAAAGGCACAACTTCAGGTCAAGACTTTTCCAACGATACCAAATTTAACCATAAAAAACCCATTTTATTAATTAAATACCCTCGCCACAAAATTTTGCTTATTCTCTCAATATAATATAGATAATAAAACTTACTCGTCGTTTACCCTTGATACTTTCTAATTGATTATGAGTAATTTCACCAATACTCTGTGAGCCCCATAATTCAAGTCCAATTCTTGCGTACGTATAAGTCATCGATCCGATTGGCAAAAAATATGTCAGCACCATAAACAAAACATTATATCTGAAACAAAAAAAAAAATAATAAATTACATTATCGAAATTTAAAAATGATTGAGCGACTAATAGACTTAAGAATTTACAGTTAAAAAAAGGCAAAATTTAATATCAAGTTCCTAATTGCTCATGAAAGTTTCCGGCGTTACTAAAATTCTTCATCATAATATCAATTATTGGAAGAAAATCAAAACTTATTTTCTGTTTTTCTTATTTTAGCTCTTTGTAGACAGAGTGGGCTATCGTTAATAAAAAGAAAACTAAAAGAGAAAACTAAATTGAAAAAGAGTGTCGATGATAAAGGACAGAAGTACGTTCTATAACATTTTCGTTTAATTGCGCATTCTCAATTTCTAACCATACCACCAGTACCAGGAACTTTTAAATAAACGGTTCGCTGAGCATCGATTGCTTATTGGCTCCCTCTACTCCGACTGCTTGTAACAGTCGCTCCCGGAAAATATTTAAATTCAAAGATTAAATTATTTTTTTCTGTCTCCTATCTCAGAGGGGATCAGACAAAAATGTTTTACGAATTTTTTAATATTAATGAACAGATTATTACAGTATTGATTGTATTTAAATTGTAAAGCGGCTCATTACAGCACCGAGTTGCTGGGTAATTAGCTTTCGATGAATAATGATACGAATATGATTAATTAGAGTTTTTAATTATCTTTTTTAGTTTATTCCGCTTTGTAAATTAGCTTTTTTATCCTGATATTTTTTTTTAGATTTTAGGGTAGATATTTTAAGGGTTTATGAATTTATATCCATTAAAAATAATTAGGAGGTTTATTTTATGTAATGTTTAAGCTTTAAGGAATTATCTTTATAAAAATTAATTTTTTTTTAGGATAAAATTTTTATTTTTTTGAAACAGAAATATCTTCAACAGTTCTTAAATTCTCTTTAAAATTTATCCAACCTCAAATTCAATTAAAAATTACAACACAAAGAGAAATAAATTTCCACACTTTTATAAAAAAATTTAATTAAATACCACGGATATTTTCATCCCAACACAAAATCAATACTAATTCCAATTGCGGTAATATTCAAACGGCATGTTCCGTGAAATTAAACGAAGCAAAACTGAATCTAAGTTTTTTATTTTGACCTCAGAAATAAATATCGAGTGGCTCAAAGCTAATTGGGTTCTGTGTTACGTTCGATTTTGAAATTCCGAGGTTTATTATAAACTCAGTATCTAAAGGTAGAGATACATATAGTAGGCGGTTGGATTTCAATTCGGCTATTCCGATCGGTAAATGTTACTTTATTATCGCTAGTGTGTGAGTGTGCAGAAAAAAAATTACTTGATTTTAAAGAATCTTAGTTCAGAAAAATTATTTTGAAGGGAATTGGTCGTTTTGATTCAAGATTTTTTCGTCTTGAAATTCTTCTCTTAGTGCAGAAACATTAAAAAAAAAAAAAATCAAGAATAAAATTTCAAAAAAAAATATTTTTTTCAATTCAAATATATTTTTGTTTCTCTGCATAAAAATTACTAGCAACCTTGCAGTCACTATGTGACTGCCGTGACTTGTGAACTATAAATAAGTAAAATTTTGCTTTATTAAATAATGACTCTTGTTAAATTGCACAGTACTTTCTTAAATATTGACGTTTTCAAAGATATAAGCTTATCCCGATGTTACACTCATCAAGAACTTTCATTTGAGTACCCACATGCATTTTGATATATTTTTCATACATACATATATATATAAATATATAAAATATATGAAAAATTGATGTGGGTACTTAAATAAAAGGTCTCGATGAGTGCAATGTCGGGGTGAGCTTATATCTTTAAAGATGTCAATAGTTCACAAGATACCAGGTCATTATTTAATTATGTTAAATTACACTATACTTTCTTAACCATTGACATTTTTGAAGATCTAAGCTCACCCCGATGTTACACTCATCAAGGGCTTTCATTTGAGTACCCACATGCATTTTGATATATTTTTCATATATACATATATATATAATATGTATAAATATATGAAAAATTGATGTGGGTACTCAAATGAAAGGTCTCGATGAGTGTAACATCGAGATGAGCTTATATCTTTAAAAATGTCAATAATTCTCAAGTTACAAGGTCATCTTTTAATTATGTATCTAGAGATAAAGCATTTTCAAATGCAGTCTAAATAATCATAATAAATCGCTTATTTTTGCTTGGCCACAAAATTTTGGTTATTCTCTTAATCATATAGATTATTATTTGTAAAAATTTAAAAATTCAGAAACGTAAATATGATATAAATTATAGTGATTTAATAATAATTAAACACTCAGAAGTATAAAAAAAACGGTAAATAATAAGAACCATGAAAAGGATGTTAAATCAGGATAAACTCCTTTAAATCTATTTACTTTTATATCTTAGATACGATTAATATTATAAGATTCAAGAATTTTTGCAATGACACTAAATTTCACTAAAAAAACCGATTTTATCATATGAGTATCCTGGACACTAAATTTTTCTTATTCTTTTAATAATATAAATTACAATTAAATTTAAAAAATGTCCTTTGAAACTAAAAGAATCACTATTTTTTATAATTGCATTTTCCAAAAATATTTTTTAAAGTAAATTTTTTGTCAGGTGCTCAGAACTCCTTTAATCCCAACAAAAAATTAACTTTTCAACAATTCTATTGTGTGAAAAAAAATTACTCCAATATTATAGGAATGGTTCCTATAATGGTTCCTATATATTATGGGAATCATGCCGATATTACAGTTATAATTATAGGTATCGTTCCTATAATTATAGGAACCATTCCCATAATTATAGTAACGTTTCCCAAAAATTATGGGTATAATTCCCATAATTTAAGTAATCGCTCCTAAAATGGTATAGGAAAATATTTCATTAAAATTATAGGAATGATTTCCATATTTTTCTTTCCGTGTAGTTTTTCGACAGTATTTTTCTTCAATAATCCAGTAATTTTTTTTTCATAATATAATACTTTAAACTCGGTCTATATTAGCAACATCATATGACATATTTAAACAATATCAACATGATAATAGGATCCCTTAACAGTTTCCTTGTCATCTGACGAAGTACAAGCCGATTTGAATAGCAACAGTCACGGTTGAGCTTTTACGCCACTAATGACCCGTATGTAACTATAACAATAATCATAATGATAATTATAATTATAACGACTCTTGTCAGCAACTTCATGTAACTTTCTGTCCCTTTTAGTTCAAAACAAGACTCTCCTACTTTGCTGAGGAACATCCGTTCAATCTGTCTTTGCCACTACGGTCTTTGGGATCTTCTTCACTCATCGGGGTTCCCAGAACAGAAGCTAATAAGGCAAAGGCTAAAGGTATCCCCTTACATGTAACATTTAACTCTTGCTATTTATTCCCCGTACAATATTCAACTTAAAGAGTAGTTTTGTACTATAATTATAATTATTCAGTAAATAATGTTTGAAAATTTAGGCCTAGAGACGCTTGAAAGCACGCATTACTTTTGACGGGATTAAGATCACTCAACCAGACGACAAGAGACCTGTTTTCAAAAGGGATCAACATCACAATGCAGTCAGGTGACGGATCTATTTCAATTGCTGAGGTTACGTTGTCAGTTTGTGTTATCAATTATAAATAAATATTTTGATGCAGTTGTACGCCTTCCCGCATGGAGAAATATATATGTCAAAAATATATGTCGCATACATAATATATATGCCGCATATATTTATGCAAAAAAAAAAATTATGTCAACATATATTTTTCACATAGATGCTGACATATATGCTTACATATATGTAGACATATATGTAAGCATACACTGAAAAAAAATTTCTAAGTTTGAGAATTTTTTTACTCAAATCAAGAAAGTTAAATTTTGAAAAATTTAACTTTCTCGATTCAAGTTAAGTTTTTTTCCGTGTATCTCTAGACACATATGCGCACATATATGTAAACATATATGCACGCATATATGTGAACATATATCTACGCATATATGTGAACATATATGCGGACATATATTTAGCGCAAAAAAAATATATGTGAAAATATATATTTGCATATATTTTTCGCATATATATTTTTCCATGCGGGTTATAATGCGAAGCGTTTTACTCACTTGTATATATCAAGATAAGACTAAATAATCCATCTCATATTTTATAAAATACACGAAAAAAAGTAAACTGTACACTGAGAAAAAAGTATTTTGATAATCACAATACTTGTGAAAAAAGTATTCTGATAATCACAATTCTTGGTATTCTGATAATCAAAATACCAAGTATTCTGATTATCAGAATACTAGTCAATTCAAGACATATACTCTGCGCAGTAAACTATAATACATGCGCTGTCACTGCCATCGACGTTTTAACACTAACAGTCAGTTTATTTGATTTATGCACTGGTAAAAATAGAATTCAACTAATATTTATTATATTAGCTTGAAAAAAATTTATTATTACACTTTTAATTTTAATTTTAATTTGTTTTGTTAGCTTTATAAGTCAATTGATTTGTGCCAGTAAAGTGAGGTTATAAACATCTAATAGTCTGTTATATTG
>CAJNRD030001119.1:5981909-5992014 GCA_905319865.3 Cotesia congregata
ATATTAATATTACAGAACTTAATGTAGAAAGTATACAAGCCACAATTTATAATTTAATATCTAAAATAAGTGATAGTTGTCACTATAGTAAATAACGACTCTTTCATCTTAGAAAATTACAGTTTCAAACAGTAAAAATTGCCGTTTCAATACATAGTCTATACTATGAGGAGAAGAGGAAGGTCTCACACTTGGAGAGTTTAACATTTGAAACAGTAAAAATTATACTTTTCAAATATACATTTTACCAGTCCAAGCAAGTCCTTAATTACAGTTTGATTTTTAGCGTTGCGTTTAAAATTTACCATTTTACTTTGTAAATTTGACTTTGCTTGTATTAGAAATTTACTAACTTTATTTTATACTTTTTACATATCATAACATCATTTTTTAGGTACGAAATGATAAATATCAAAGTCAAAATTCTTAATTATTATACTTTAACATTTTGGACTTTCACATAGCGAATATTACTGGTTGAAAAAGAATTTTCTTTCATGTAAGTAATAAATTGTAGTATTTAAATGATAAATATTATAAAATGATTGTTAAAATCACGATTTTACTGTTTGAAATGGTAATTTTTAGCAGTTGATCATTACTTATTATAAATCGACTATTATTTATTACAGTTTAATTTTTTCCGTGCGTCACTATAGTAAATAACGACTTTTTCATTTTTAAAATTACAGTTTCAAACAGTAAAAATTGCCGTTTCAATATATAGTCTATACTATGAGGAGAAGGGGAAGGTCTCACACTCGGAGAATTTAACATTTGAAACAGTAAAAATTCTACTCTTAAAATATATATTTTACCAGTCCAAGCAAATCAATAATTATAGTTTGATTTTTAGCGTTGCGTTTAAAATTTACCATTTTACTTTGTAAATATTGACGTTGCTTGGATAGAAATTTAGTAACTGTAGTTTATATTTTTTACATAACATAAGATCATTTTTTAGGTACGAAATGATAAATATCAAAGTCAAAATTCTTAATTATTATACTTTAACATTTTGAACTTTCACATAAAGAATATTACTGTTTGAAATATTATTTTCTTCCATGTAAATAATAAATTGTAGCATTTAAATGATAAATATTATAAAGTGATTGTTAAAATCACAATTAAATTGAAACAATATTTTTATCGTTTTATCTTCAAAGCTCCTCTTACTATTACAAAAAAAATTTTTTTTTCCTTTCATAAAAGTTTTGAATTCTTACAGAATTCTCAGTAAAGTTTTACTTAAAAAACGAGTAAACTGCTAGAAAATTCCAAAGTCAAACTTGAAGTAGTATAAACTTTAGTTTCTCATCCGTTCATTACAACCATACTTTGTATTAAATTAAACAATATTTAAATGTAACAACTGATATTCCATTATATTATTTTTAACTCTATTTTTTGAGGAAACAATTCTTAAAGTTTTGCATCAGTAAAGTTATTAACTTCATTCAATTAAACGAAGTAATGTCAACTATTTAGTTTTTTTTTTACTTTTTACGTTAGAAATGATTAACAATACTTAAAGACAAAATAATTTTTGTAAATATTTGGTTTAATGTTTCAAAATTTAATTTTATGGAAAAATAAAATTTTTAGAAACTTAAACTTGGGATAAACTGTCTAAAATTCATTTTAAATTAATTCCCGATTTTTTACAGTGTAAGTAATTGGTAATTACAATATATGTACCTAATATAACGTATACTTACATGTATTCTGTGAGGCTGAATTGATTATCATCCTTATTGGGCCAATCACCGTAGCAAACCAATCTGACGTCACCGTTGGGAAAAGTGACGGTGTATATATTGAAAAAAATCAAATTTGGTAGCGATAGTATCGATGAGACTACCCATATTATTAACGCAACCATCAAAGTCGTTCGACGACTCATCTTCTGGCGTAGCGGCTTTATGATCGCTCTGTACCTGCAACCAGAAAAAATAAATTTTCCAACTTTAATTACAGAAAGTACTAAAAAGTGATTGATAATATTCCAGCGCTCAAAGCACTTCAAAATAAAAAAACTATAAAACAATTCTCTTTTATTTTCCCACATACGCAACCATACACGCTTACTGTTTGCTACTTATTTTTACTTTTACTATTTTTTTTCTCTTTATCTTTTCAATCATAAAAACGATAAAAAAAGTCTACCTACGTTTCCGGTCGAGAAGTTTTTGGTTCAATGCATGAATAAAATCCTACGTTCTCACTTTAGCTCGAGTGATTGAAATTAGTTATTACCTCAATCGATCGGTCTCGTTTCTCGACGAGTTGTATTTAAAAATTTTCTTTTTATTTTTCTTTTTACTGTTAACAATGTAATTTTTTTTTATTTATGGTAAAACGAATGACTCATTTAATTTGAACTTGTGTTTAAATTAAACAAAATTTTTTTTTAACTCAATTATTGATTTCAAAATTTAAAATGCCGTGATCAAAGAAAAATTTTTGGACTCTTTCGATATTAAAATTTCAGACAAAGTTGTAGTTAACTTTTAAAAAAAAATTTTTTTTTGTTTAATTTTAACCCGTTAAGGATATACGGGGTCCAGCGGACCCCAGGCGAACTTTGAAGCAATTTTAAATTTATAAGGAGGTTTATAAATGAGACTTAGTCTCATTTACGACTAATTTCATTGATATTCTTCAAGATAATTCTATTTTTTTATTGTAATAATTATAATGAAAGAGTTTTATGACAAAAAACTAAATCTTTCTATATTATTTTGCATATTTAAATGTTTTATTCTCATTTTAAGCGACTGACCGAAATTCGTAACTTCAAACTTCAGAATAAATAGATTTTTTTCAAATTTCATCAAATGTTGATTTTTTTTTCTCAAAATATATTGTTTTCCAAATAAAATGGCGTCGGTTTTTTTCGATATCGTAAAAATCAAAATTTCTACGACTTTTTTCATAAAAACAAGTTCAATTTCGTAAGTATCTTTTTCTAAACGATTTTTCAGTATTTTTAAATTATTAGAAATTAAAAATAACTATTAAGATATTTAGAAGGAATGTTATATTGAAGTTTGGTGCTAATAACTATAAGTCAATACATCACATAGAAAATGAATTAAAACTGTTTTGCTGAGTGGGGTCCTTTAGATAATAAGAAGTGTGTTACTTTAGATAATAAGAAAAAAATTATTCCGGTATGATCATTTTTTCGACCAATTTCCCTGAAGAAAAGATTATGTTTAATGTTATTATTCACTATGTTAAACAAAAAAATTGTTATTGAAATATATTTTATGTGCCTGAACTTTGTTAAAAATCGTGATTTTTGGAAGCTCAATAATATTATATTTAAAAAATTTCCAATATTTGTTTCTTTTTCATTCTAATCCAATTGATTAAATTTCAAAAAGTAATTACTTCAATTAATTTTAACTCAATAAAACCTTTCAATAATTGAATTGTAATAAAATTTGTCCTCCGCATTCCATCTATAAATAAAATTTCTGAATTCATCAATCAATCACATATCAAATTTCTCCCACTCCTCTTTTTTATTCTTGTACTTGTATATCAAATTTCATGTATGTTGACGTTATTTTTATTTACGTAAATATTCCATCAGTAATTTCTCGAGTTTCCAGTTTTGCGTTTTTCCAATAAATTTTTACTCCGTAACTTGAAAACCGAGTCCATATATGACGCGCGCATATTATAAGTATAAACATAAATATAAATATCACTCGGACGTAAAAGTTAAATATTTATACAAACATACAGCACGGACATTTTATTAAAATGGGAACAAATATTTACAATATTTGTCGGTAGAAATTAAAAATTATTTACAGAATATCAGTGAAATTATTTTTCTACTTTATTATAAACGGAACTAGAGTAAGCTTTTTACGTCATATCCCATATCAAAACTTTTACTTACTCTTTACGAAAGTCGAGAGTGAATGATTGATAAAGAGCCCGAGACATTATTACTGGAAACTCTGAGATTTTCGGTTAATCGATCACTCATTTTTTCTAATTACAACTTCTGACTTCTGAGATTTGTGTCCATTTTTCAATTAATATTTTTAATATATATATTTATAAACTTGTCAATGGTAAAGTAAAACAATTGTGGTTATCCAATTAATGTACAAGAAGTTTTAATTAAACTAGCAGTTTAAAAAAACTCGAATTAAGAAAATAATTTTTTTATTGGATAACAATTTATTCTTGCTTTCTAATATTTAATTAATTCGGTCTTCATCGCAATAAACAGCAAATATAATGAAAAAAAGTTTGGAAAATCCAAAAGTGCACGCCTCATAATCTCATTTTCCATAATAAAATTAATTAAAATAAAATACAAAAAATACTTTTAAATCTTTCGCGCCACTGTCCACCCAGAAAAGAAAGGTACTGCGCATGTATTGTGAACGAACCTTATTAACATAGATACAGATATACAAACGATTAGTGGATTTTTAGTTTATTGCTAATTATCAATAAACTACATTGAATGAGACCGTCATCTTCGAAAGGACTTAGTATTAAATCATACTGAAGCATATAAAAAATAAATGGACTTGATCAGTTAAGTTTTTCGGCAGTTATCGTGATCACGCCAGTTTCCATACATACATTTGACAGCCGGACATCCACGGAATAATTTTTTTAAACATTTTTTTTATTTATTTAAAAAGCGAAATGTCTTTTAAAATTGTCATAAGTGTTAAAACTAGTGTTTTTTATGACATTTTTGTGTAAATATTTAAGTTAATATTTAAACATATTAATGTAAATCTCACTTGTATATTGTCTCTCACATCTTTAGTTAAACTTCTTTAGTTGTACATCTTCAGCTATATATCTTCAGTCAATTTTTATTATAATTATAATTAATTTAACATGATATTAGATTTTTTGTAATATTTGTAAATACTCGAATATTTTTTTAATATCTTGTTATGTTTGTTTTATTACTTCTTTCATATAAGCTACCAGTACAGCGCACTTAGTTTTAAGTTATACTATGTAAGAATATGTATCAACTTATTTAGAGACCCTTATTTATTGGCCTTGGCTGTTGGGTTGTATCAAAGGAAATAAATAAATAAATAAATAAACTAAGAAAATAATTTTGAAAAATTTTATTGTCTTGAATTAAAACAAAAAATTCTTGAATCAAGTAAAATTTATTTAAACCAAAAAAGATTTCTTATTATAAGAATTTTTCTACTCAAATAAAGAAGATGATTTCTTCAAAATTATTTACTTACTTTAAGTAAATTTTTTTTTAAAGAAAAACTTATTGACCCTCAATAGTAAATAAATTCCAATTTATTCAATAATTCGAAACTTTTTAATAAAATGTTTCATATCAAGAAAATAATTTACATGAATCAAAATATTCGTCGTATTTTTTTAAATTTTCTCGAGCAAAAATAAACTTTTTTTCTGTGTATAGGTACGAGTTTTATATGTATACAGTTAGTAAAAAACTCGGATTACGTTTACTTTCAGACACTGACAACAAGCAAAAATAAACTACGGATATATTTTGCGTAAGTAGATGCAAACTTCTATTTATAAACTTTTTTTCTATTTGTTACTGTTTCTACTTTTATTTTATCGTAGTTTATTTTACAGAACGAAAATCTCGATGGATCGAAGCAGACTAGGAGAGAGATTTCGTTTCTTATTTCTCTATAGCGAAGCTTAAAAATCCATCTGACCTCCGCAAGGTCTTTTCGTAAGCACTGACTTTCGAGATTATTTTTTTTTTTCACCGTTATTATTGTTATTATCATTTCTAGTCGTTTTCTATCGCTTTATCTCTCTATTGATTATGACAGCAAAGTTGAGGAAGTGAATTTCGTGAACGTGATTTTCGCAAATTTTACTAATTACTCCGCTTTATACCTTCAAGCGCATTCAAATATTCGAATATTACTTTTTCTTCTGAGATAACTTGATACACACCCAAGTATTTAATTATGAAAAATTTTTTTTAAACAAATAATTTAAGTGTCCCGTATAAAAAAAAATCGTCTTAAATAATCGTAAGAAAATTTTAAAATAGTCTTAAAAAAATTTTAGACGATTTTAAGCTAAGCTTACAGCGACAGAGCCCCGGAACATTAAAACGGAGCGTCTTAAAATTATCGGATAATAATTTTTTAACAATTTCAAATTCAATTTAAAAAGAGCGTACTCAAAAATGTTGCAGTTAGAAACTCATAAAATCGTATAAAAAATGTCAAGATTAATTTTCATTAATTCGAGAACTAAGTATCAAAAATCTGCTCTTGGAATTTTTTTTTGGCGTTTTAAACGAGTCTTGGTTTGTGTCACGTTTAATATTTTAAGATTTGGAACAAACGACATTTTTAAAACAATTTTAAGACAATTTTTTTCTACACGAGATATTACGTAAAATTTATTAATTTTTAATCTTAAAATTCTAATTTTTTCAGTAGTAAAATATTCAAAAAATTCAACAAAAAAAATACTTGGTAAAACAATTTTCACCCCAGCTTATTTATAAATTATCGGTTATAATCTGTCTACACATCACTGATATATGCTCCGTTAAATAAGGTTTGATTTTAATGAAATGGACAATAATTAACTTGTACCCAATGTTATTATCCGCCGTAACAAAATTAATTTATAATTTAAATTATAAAAAGACTAAATTACATAATAATATATAATTACCAAATATCATGGAAGTTATTAACTAATTTTTAAATAATTACATATTCCATTTACGAATATGAATCACACAGATGCCAATAATGCTCTTAATTAGGCTTATTAATCACAAAATAATCATTTCTCAATAATTCAAATTAAATTGTTATTATTATTTATTTATTTATTATTGTTATTGCATTGACGGAATAATTTTGTTTTGATTAAACTTAAATAATAAAAGAAATCATTTATAAGCGCCTTTTATCGAAGTGAATTTTTTCACGCTCAAGTTATATGTAAGTAGGATAGAACTTTTTTCAGCGACTAAGCTCCTGATTTAGCTACAATCTCATTCACGATTATTCCACAGTATTCCACAGGCTTTAAGGTTCTCAACGAAAGTCTTACTTATATTATACATTATACCAAATGCCGCCGTAGATATCTGAATTTCTATCGAAGCTTTCGTGACCCGGAGTAGAGTAACAAAAATGAAACAATTGTAGAACGAGAAAGTAGATAAAATAAATATACACTTTTCTATAAATTCTTCATTTTTTTCTTATTCTCTTGCGACAATCCTTGAATTTTTTATAAAAAAATTCAAAAAATTTTTTCAATCAAAATAATTGCTTCAAACTTCGTGAAGAAAGATATATATATATTTAACTTTGTTATTTACTTGCTCATCAATTGTAATGTTTTTCAAAAAAAAATTTATCACTTAACGAATAAATTCGAGTAAACTAAGAAAAGTTTATTTTCACGGTAGGATTGTCGTAAGTTTATAAATTCACTGAAGAATTGTAATAAAAAAAAAGAATTGTAAGGAAATGCATTTTTCATTCATTTCATTTTACTTTTTTTTTTTTACTTCTTTCCTTACTCTTTTCTCAGCATTTGCAATTTTATTGTCACCACTCAGACCATTTATTTGAGTTCACGTGAAAGACTAAATAAATATTGATTCGGTTTATAACTTTTTTTTAATTCTATTCATTTCAATTATTTATTTTATTTATTGTGTCAATATTAACAATGAATTATTCTTTTCTATTTTTATCTCTGATCGTCTTTTACAATTACATTCAAATGAGGCCAATGAAAGATTTGAACTTCAAAAATCTTGTCATTAAAATTTTTTGAACTTGGATTTTTTTTATTGCGCTGTTGAAATTTTTTACTCAATAAATTCGCTGATAAATATAAACTTTCTTTTTTTACATTGTATTTTTGTTAATAAAAGAAAAAAAAATTTCAATGCAGCTTACTGCACATGATGAATAGAATTATTGGACAAATTGTTATCGATGAAATATTATCATTATTAATTTCATATGTATTATATTTTAAACTAGGATTGAATGGAGAAAAGAGATTATAGTTAGATAAGATCAAATAATTAATTAATTTTTTTTTATTTAATTCTTAATATTGAAATATTAAAAAATGATTAATCTTATTAATTTTTAACGTTTATTATTCTTAAATTTAGTGCTACAATAAAAATGAATGGCACTTTTCTATATTTTTTACGTTATATTTGTAAATAATTATCAAAAAAATTATAACTAGCAACCTTGCAGTCACTATGTGACTGCCGTGACATGTGAACTATAAATAAATAAAATTTTGCTTTATTAAATAATGACTTTTGTTAAATTGCACTGTACTTTTTTAACTATTGATGATAACAAAGATATAAGCTCATCTTGATGTTACACTCATCAAGAGCTTTCATTTGAGTACCCACATGCATTTTGATATATTTTTCATATATACATATATATAATATATATATAAATATATGAAAAATTGATGTGGGTACTTAAATGAAAGGTCTTGATGAGTGCAATGCCGGAGTGAGCTTATATTTTAAAAAATGTCAATAGTTCACAAGATTAAAGGTAATTTCTTAATTATGTTAAATTGCACTGTACTTTCTTAACTATTGACGTTTTTAATGATATAAGCTCATCCCGATGTTACACTCATAAAGAGCTTTCATTTGAGTACCCACATGCATTTTGTTATATTTTTCATACATAAATAGATATAATATATATAAATAGATGAAAAATTGATGTGGGTACTTAAATGAAATAAAGGTAATTTCTTTATTATGTATCTAGAGATAGAGCATTTTTGAATGCAGCCTAAATACATATTATCATAAATTGAATATTGGTGAAAATGATATGAAACCTTGAAGAGGCACAATTTCATATCAAGATCTTTGCAATGACACTAAATTTCACTAAAAAAAACCGATTTTATCATATAAATACACTGGCCACAAAATTTTGCTTATTCTGTTTATAATTTAGATTATTCTTATTATTATCATTCAAATGTTTAATGAATTTAAATCTATGAAAAATAAAATACTGCTCAATAAAAAATACCCGAGATTTTTATTCCACGTGAGCTTTTGCGGTAGTTAGTATTCACAATCTCTCTAGGCGAAGCAAAACGAAAAAAAGTATAAATATATACGTGAGATAAAATGTTTAAAGAACAAAGTCCATCAAATCCAAAGTTATTTTTTGTCAAATAAAATTTAAACAGTTTCATAAGTTTTCATATGTATATACAGACATATATAACATTTACGTGTAACCCAAACGAGATTTATAAAAAATTCCTCAGCGTTCGAAACGAATAAACTTTTTCGAACAAAAACCAAAGCACTTTTGTAAAATTCGGTGGATTCATAAATATCGGTTTCCCTCGGGTGCGTAAACACGTGTACACTATTTATCCTCTCGAGGACCCGAGTACTCACACGCGATACATAATATATGGATAGATATAAATATTTGGCCGATAGTACATCAGACAGCAGCACTATAGCGAAAAATATTTTTATTTATTTTTTCCAAGAAGTTTTCGCAAAAATACAGCGACTCCCATTTTTATCTATTTATTCATTTGTTTAGTTCTTAAAAAAAAATAAAATTTATTCTCTTCCGAATGATTAATTTTCTCAGCAGTAATAAATTAAAAATTAAAAACTCTTATTCTATCTTCCAAGAAAATTTAAACGCCCTTGACCTCAGACTCGTTTAGTTGTGAATTAGCTTTATTTATTGCTCTACGATAAATATGCTTTACACATGATTAAATATTATACATATACGGAAGAAAATTTTCTTTCAAGATTATTGTGAAAATCAAATTAATCCTAGAACATTCTGCAATTTCTGATATAATTTATATTATTCAGAGAATAAGCAAAATTTTGTGGCCATGGTCTATAAAAATGTCAATAGTTAAGAAAGTACAGCGCAATTTAACATAGTTAAGAAATGACCGTGTATCTTGTGGACTATTGACATTTTTATAGATATAAGTTCATCCCGATGTTACACTTATCAAGACCTTTCATTTGAATACCCACATCAATTTTTCATATATTTATATATAT
>CAJNRD030001119.1:5992228-6006700 GCA_905319865.3 Cotesia congregata
AACTTCAAGACGCACGGAGATCACCAAAGTTGAGCCGCATTGAGTAGGGTTAGTAGTTGGATGGGTGACCGCTGGTGTTATAGCAGTAAAATTATAGACTGACATTTTTTTTTGCATTTTAATTATTTTTAGAGAATTGCGTAGGACCATATTAAATACTCTATCCATAAAATTAACCCAATAATTAATTAGATGTGATAAATATATAATTAAACATTGTTATATATAATTATATATATAGTTATATATAATTATATATGAATATATTTGGCCATTTTTCATATATAATCATATATAGCCAATTTATATATAAATATATATAATTATATTTTTTATAATTAAAATAAAACATTGAAACACCTTTTTGAGGAATTTTTTAAATATTCATAATCCAGTGTGTATTAACTACTAATAAATGATTTATTAAATATTAATAAATCATTTTTTATATGTTAATAAATCGTTTATTAAATAGTAATAAATATTTGGTTAGCACAAAAAAATAGCTGCTAATAAATGATTTATTAACTGTTAATAAATATTTGTTAAGGACCTATCCTCTAATAAATCATTTATTAAATATTAACAAATCTTTTTAAATACAAAAAAATTCTTCTATCAGTGTGGGTACTCAAATGAAAGCTCTTGATGAGTGTAACATCGGGATGAGCTTACATCTTTAAAAACTTCGATAGTTAAGAAAGTACAGAGCAATTTAACATAATTAAGAACTGACCTGTAGAAATAACCTAATTAAGAAATAAACTGTTAATTTAATGAGAAAAAATTTTTTTTCTACAGATAATTAAAAAAACTAAAACTTATGTTAAAATGTACGATTGAAGAAATGTTATTTAAAAATTAGATTATAAGTTATAAAAATTGAGATAGAGTTTGGTGGATATCGTATAATGCAAAAATGAAGAAATATGATCCGATTTATAATATAAATCTCTTTCAAGAAAAGTTGTCAATCGGATTATGACGTCAACATATTTCCCAAGTGATTGAGAACTAAATTTGTATTTTATTATTGTAAATTTTTTTGCTTTGAGGATTGAGAATATTATTCATAATAGATGCCGGTACTGGTGAAGATATGGATATACGTTGGTAGTATAAGTTTGAGTATTCTAAATTTCGTTTTTTATGTTAAAAGTGTGGGAGTGTAATATATGTATATAAGAAAAGCGTGTTCTCGATTTATGAGACGGAAAAAGCATGAGATGAAGAAGGTGAAAAAAAGAATGATTTGTGCGACTACTGAAAGCATCTCTTCATTCTTTTGCGAGAATATCTATGATATATATACTAAAATAGTGAATTTTTAAAATATACTTGTCACAAAATATTTCACATGTTCTTATTTTTTTTAAGTAATAATAATAATAATAAAACAATTTATTTATTTTTAACATAATTTATAAACTAGTTTATTAATTCTTTCATGCGATTAATTAAGACTGACCTTATAATGTCATAATGAACCTCGTCTTTTTATTCCACAAAAATTAATATAATTAGAGTTACTGGAGTGGATTAACATTTACAAAGCTAATGTTTTCGTAGGCGTTTTATTTTGTTTAGTAATTAAAATCTTATGAATATTTTTAATACTTTAATCCGATAGGAAAAACTAATCAATATTCCTAAAATAAAGCAACAGAATAATTAAAATTATAATAGAACAAAAAAGTGATTATTTACTGTCTATAAACTTTAAAAAATAATAATAAATACCTAATTCAAATTTATATGTAAAGTAATTTTGAAAGGGTTCTAAAGATAAAGAGACATGAGAAGTTTGCTTCATAAACGGCATTTACGATCGCGTTAGCATTCAAAAGGCCATACTGTGCATCATAACTCGAATTTTATTACTTGCAGTAAAGTGCGGTATTAATATTTAAATACCATACCCATCATACGTGATTTTGAATAATCCTATTAATTCTCAACTGACTACACTTTAACCACATTATATGTCAGTTATTTTTCAATTGTAATGAGTGATATTATTATTATTATTATTATTATTATTATTATTATTATTATTATTATTATTAATGTCATTATTATTATTATTGTCAGATAACTGAAGTCCCAGCTTTTTGAGATTTTCTTTTCGTCGCCGATAAATTGTACCGTTACAACTCTCCAGTACTTGAGATAGAAGCAAGTGTAGCGGCTAAAAGTCCTCGAAATCGATTATACAAGACAATTCACAATACAAAATGCTGTTAAAACTTTGAAAGTTATTTAAGTGATACAAGTCATTACTAAGTCGTTATAAAGCTGATAACTTTATTTAATTTGTTTTAATAAAGGGATTATAAGTTTTATAAACTCTTATAAAAATAAATTCAATGCTATCAATTTCAATAAATTTTATCACTACACATTTTTGAATTAATGATAACAGCCAAAAGTTATGTTTAAATTGTAGAATTTGACTGTCGCAAAAACTAATTATGATATTGATAGTTGATTGATTCTTAACTAACTTAGTTACAAATATATCCGCTAGATGGCCAACTTAATTGTCACTCTCGAATGTACACTTTAACTTGATCAAATTTTATAATTATTGGCCTGTAAACTTTTTTTTATTTGATAAAAATAGAAGAAAATTTACTTGTCTTTAAGGGAAAAATTCTTGAATAAAATGTAAAATTTATTTAAACCAAGAAAAATTTTTTATATGATACAGCCAAAAATTTCCTTAAGGTAGTTCGGTCATTAATGCAAAATTTTAAAAAGTTTTCGAAATTTGAAATATGGGTAATAAAATACGCATTACATGTGCTGTTGAAATTTGAAATCAATTTACCATAACAGAAATAAGATAATTGTAATTAAAAATGACATTTTTGCACAGTATGGGTGAAAAGTATGAAAATTACAAATATTAACACTGATAGAAAAACAATCTTGATTTAAGAAACTTTTTTTCTTCAAAACTTGAACTCTTGAAACTAGATATAGATATCCCGTGTAAAAAAAAATCGTCTTAAAATTGTCTTAAAATTGTCGTTCGTTTAAGATCTTAAACGTGACATAAACTAAAACTATTTTAAGATTCTTTTAAGATGCCAAAAAAAAAATTCCGAGATTTTTTAATAATTATTTTGATTTTTTTAAGACTATTTTGAGATTTTTTCAAGACGATTTTAAGATTTTTCTAAGACTATTTTAAGATTTAAGCTTTAAAATAATTTTTATATAGTCTTGAAAAATCTTAAAATAGTCTTAAAAAAATCTTAACAAAAAATTTAGACTATTTTAAGATGGGCTAACAGCGACAGAGCCCCGGAACATTAAAACGGAACGTCTTAAAAAAGTCTTAAAATTGTCAGATAATAATTTTTTAACAATTTTAAATTCAATTTAAAAACATCTTACTCAAAAATATTGCGGTTAGAAAGTCGTAAAGTCATCTAAAAATTAATTTTCACAACAAATTCGAGAACAAAATTTTCAAAAATCTGCTCTCGGAATTTTTCTTTTGGCGTCTTAAAAGAGTCTTAAAATAGTCTTAGTTTGTGTCACGTTTAAGATCTTAAACGAACGACAATTTTAAGACAATTTTAAGAGGATTTTTTTTTTACACGGGATATTTCTTTCAAGAATTTTTGTCTCTTAGTTCAAGATAGGCGATAACATTGATTTAAGATGTTACCGACTTGTGTTAAGAATGGCTTTTTTTTTGAGTCATTAATTAATTTACTTATTTCTAAGAAATAATTTTTTTTTGGTGTAACAATTAAAGACTATTTCGTTTTTGAATTATACTTTGATGAATTATTTCAAGTTTTTTTAAACGATAATGTTATTTTGATTGAAAAACTTAAATGTATCGATTGAAGATAATATAGCTCTTAAGCCAAGAAAATCTAAATCAAGACAAGAAATTCTTAGAGCAAGATAATTATTTGTTTTCCAAAATAAATTCTTAGATCAAGAAAATATCTCTTGAGTCAACATAAATTTTCTATCAGTGAATGGTTATTGCATTGGAAGGATTTTACGATCGTTTCAAAAAACTGATACCTGTTAGAATAATATACTTAACATAATCCAAAGAAATTTTGAAAATTTTGACCATGTAGTTTTTTATAAATTGTTAATAAACTGGCTAATTAAACAAAGATAACCATTAGTAAAAGCAAATAAGAGATGACTCGTGAGAAAGACAGCACTAGCGAGTGTAAATGAAAGAAACAGCGCAAACTATATGTCCCGACTGAACTACCTTAACGAAAATTACAATAAACTCACAATGAAACAAACCATTTTTCCTAAACCTCTCTGACAAATTAAAAACCTATAAAAAATGACAATTAAATTCATTTAACTCAGACTTAACTTCAAATGAAACACAACGGTATCAACAGTACAATCATTCTCCAACAGTTGAAACAATCCGTTATAAAACTCAGCTATCAGCCATATCACCGAAACTATAAAACTAACTACCTCGTAAATCCAAATCAATGCCTTTTTTTATCAGCGAACTTCCAAAAGAATTTTTATCCTTTTTAATCGTACTCGCACATGTAGTTGTTGCTTTACCTCTCTTAAAAAACCTCTCGTTCGACAAAATTATCATATTAATAATATCCGTTAATAACCTCACTTTTATTGGTACATTAGAGTTAACAGTATCAATAATTCAATTCTCAATCTAATTTTCGCTTTTATTATTTCCATTATATTCATGATTATTTCCACATAATTCACTCTCCATGTTCGATTCAAATTCAACAAGTGAGTTCCTAATTTTTCGACCGCGAATTCTTTTGCTAACATTGGTTTTCATTATCACTATCAATATCATTACGTTCTTTGTGGATGCTCCAGTTAAAGATTCGAGCGACGAACTTGTCGATGAACAAACTTCCCTAGAACTATCTTTACAGTTGTCAAGTTTACGTTGGTCTACTTGTCTTATCACAGACAAACTATTCATATTTAAATAGTCAGCTCACAACGTTCCGTGTACTCTTCTTGTTGATGAGTTTTTGACATCTAACTTTGTTCTGACATCCTGAAACTCGAACTTTGGGTTTACAAATTTGTAACAAGGTTTTCAACCATTTAAATGCAACTCATCTCCGTCTATCACTAAATTTATTTCACGTTTCTCCAAGGAATTACTCTTGAGCTTACCTCTGTTCTACAATTTCTCAGTCAAAGACTGAATAACATTGCGCGTCGTCAAAAAACGAGATTAACGTACTGAGTAATGATTTATTAAACAATGATATTGAAATATAGGCATTTCAATAAACTTTTATGGTCTAATAATCATCAAAAATGACTTTAGACAACTTCAGAACAAATTTAACCATAAAAAATGTCAGATTTTACCGACTCCCAAAATATTTAGTTCTAAAAGTGACCACTAGGTGGCACCACCACCGTTGTCCGGCCTTTTGCACGGCTTTAAAGTCTTATTGAGGACAATAGTGAGTTATAGGATATAAATTATCCAAATTTGAAAATTGTCGAATTGTTCGAACCGGAATTTTGTCGAAGGAGGTCATCAAAAAACTAGATAAATTTTGATAAATGTTTTACTAAACAGTGATTCTAAAATTTAAGCATTTAAATAAACCTTTATGGTCTAACAATCATCAAAAACAACATTAGACAACTTCAGAACTAATTTTACAATAAAAAGTGTCAGATTTTACCAAATCCCAAAATATTTAGTTCTAAAAATCGCCGCTAGTTGGCGCCACTGCTCTTTTTCGGCTTTTTGCACGGGTTTAAAGTAAAAATGAGGACAATAGTGAGTTATAGGATAAAATTTTTCCGAATTTGAAAATTGTCGAATTGTTCGAACCGGAACTCTGTTGAGGGAGGTTATTGCACGTGTATGAAGCCGCCCACTCCCGTGTAGTACAGTCTCGCTCAATGTAGATGGAATTGAAATAGGGATAAATGAGATGGTATTTCACGGAGATTACTGCCATTCATGTTGAAAGACTTGATCGTCTGAATGGTACAGCGTTCTTGTCAATCTCATTTGAGGAGTTTTTTCACTCGACTGATTGCAATAATCGGGGATCAGTCGCGGATTTTTTCCCAGATGAACCGATTATGTTTCGTCCAAAGACTTAAACTTGAGAGGCTGCATGATATGCGAAATAAAATAAAAGTAAAAAATATTAAACGTATGTGGTTTCTTTATAGTAAAACGATGCCAAATGCTATCGCGGAAGTGCAGCTGATGCACAATTTGGGATGTCTTGTGCTATTCCTGTTCTACTTTTTTTTTTATTTTCTTATCTTGTGCTGGGACTTTGAGATTTTAGTTATATACTTTTATATAGATTGAAAACGTCGAGCCTTAAAAATACGATTTTATCGAGTAAGTTACAACCAATGGTATAGAAGATTGAATATATATTTATCTATCGGTAATTTATACTATTTGTACCTTTTTTATCTTGATTTTACAACAAGTGTTTGCGAGATTTTTTATTAACAATAAAAATAATCGACGGGATGTTGATTTTATTTTAATCGAATTTGTTTAATAGTAGCCAGCTCAATCAAGTCCCAAATTTTGACCTTTGGGATTTTATTTAAAAACTTTTGATTTGGTTTGTTTGATAGTTTAATTGGATTTAGATTTTTTGGATCACTTAGTAGAACCACACGTGAAGTGAAATGATTACAAGTACGGGGAAAATAAAACCCGCTTTTACGTGTCAGTTTGTTCTCTACTGCGTACTCAGATTATTTTTTTATCGCCGTTAATAAAGACCAATAAACATTCAATGGCCGATTAAATGTCCAGTGCATTAATGCTGGTAATTGGCAATTTCGTTTTTTATTCAGTTTATAAAAATTTTTAGTAGATTTGTTTTAAAAATTTTGCAAATGTAAGATAGCTCAGACAAGTTTACACAAAAAAAAGGTTCATTTGAGTCAAGAAAATATTTTTCTTCCTAATTATTTTCCTAAGCGAAAAAAAAATTTTTTTTTGACACAAGAAATTTCACTTGTTCCAACAAAATTAATTTTCTTGCTTTAAGAAATACATATCTTGATCCAAGAAAATTTATTTAAGTCAAGAAAATCTTGTTGTTTTGAGAAAATTCAGCCTCTTGCTCCAAAAAATTTAGTTCTTGATAGAAGTAAATTTTCTTGTATTGAGAAAATTTCTCTCTTGCTCCAAAAAATTAAATATAAAGATAGAAGTAAATTTTCATTAATATTTTATTGGTTAACATATCAAAGGGGAAGATCAAATAATATTTCATCATTTTTTTTCATTCAATATGTATAATTGCACGCTAAAATAATATAAAATGGGTATCAAATATTCAAGAGAAAAATTTTCTCAAGGTGAGAAAATTTTTTTCTCAACTGAAGTAGGTAGCGCTGCTTCCCTAAAGTATCTAAAAATCTTGATCAAATATAAAAATTTATTGTATCAAATATTTAAGATAATTTGAATTAAGAAAAAATGACTTCTACCAAGAATAGAATTTCAAGAAAAATTTTTACTTCGGCCAACACAACTTTGGTCTTCCTTCAGGCACCCGAAAATGTTCTTTGAGCCAAGAATTTTTTTTATTCATTTTGTAAGTTATAATTTATAACTATGAATTATTAAAAATGTAAATGGTTATATAATTAGCAAGAGAAAAAATTAATGACGGTAAAAAAAGCATTAGTATAATTTATTATTTATAAAAGCACGTGTTTTAGAGTCATTAAACACTCTTAGTAAGCTCTTAAATGGTGTCTTGAGGTATTTTCATGAAGCCATTTACAAGATTAAGACATTAAAAGGGACGATGAGTCCACGTGTTAGACATTCTGGTCACGAGCTTTACGACGACTAACAAACTACGCTTTGCATTAAGCCATAACTTTTTAAAAATTAAGACGGTGACGAGGAGTAAAAAGCGAAAAACCGCCAGCTAAGCTGAGGAAAGCTCAAGACACAAGACATGGCTCACTGGAAATTTACTGCTCGAGGAAATCTTACGGGAAAAAAATTAGAGGACCTAACTTTTGTCTCGGTGCTTACTTGCGGATATACTGTATATAATACTGAGGTAATAAATACTGATTTACTAAATTAAGAAGAGATGTTGTTAATTTGATTAGTTTAATTAATAAAAATATAACAAGTTCCTTCGAGTCATTATTATTACTATCATTATTGCTTTTATTATTATTATTATTAAATAATTTTTTATGGATCGTAAATTCTAAGCGCATTCTCATTTTACGGTACGTGATAGTATGGGCATTGAGAGCTATTGCTATTATCTATATGTACATGAGCTATTGGTATTGAGAGGATGCACATCAACCTCATTGGTATTGAAATGGAATTTGTTATTTAGATCCAATATTACTGAATTAATCATTAATATTTATCTATATTTTTATTCTGGTATTTATTAATTGATTTTAACAAGTAGGGTAAAAGAAGTTGTTAGAACGTTCAGAAAAGTTTTCAATCGATCGCCATTATATAAAAAATCAAAATAAAAAAAAATCGGCTACTTGCAAAGATAGCTACATTCATTTAGATTGTAATAATAACTTGGATTTTTTTTTCAGATGTACACATAATAAAAAAAAAAAACAATTCTGACATTCCTTTATTTTCTAGGTCACAAAAATTCTCTTATTTTTCCAGTCGTCACAGTGAGTATCACCCTTAAAACATTATGAGCTAATATATTTTCATAGGAGACTCGAAAAAAAAAAAATAATTGATTTTATCGCGTCACCTTAATATACATATATGTATTTTGCACGCCTCATAGCGCGAATTTTCTTTAACACCATATTTGAATTCACCAACCTTTATATAATATGTATGAAAGTATGAGCGATAAAATTGCCATAGGGACTAGGGGAATTATGTGACATTAGATCTGCAATTTCGAATGCACGTGTAGTTGATAAAAAAAAAAAAAAAAAGAACACATTGTTTGTATTTTTCGATACAAACGCGAGTGGTTTTACATGAAGCCAACCAGTTGATTTGAATTACTAAATTTGAAAGGTATAAATTAAATGGAATATAGAGGTGCTTATTGAACCGAGAAACAGATATTGATATTGGAGGAATTGGGTGTACTACGAATTCAAAACGGACTGAAATTCAGGACTCAATGTTCAGTTGTATTGTTTTGTTAATGTCAGAGAACGAGATTTCGGATTTGACGGCCCAGTGCTTGAGATTCATTTAAAGGGAAATTATTTTAAAGGATATATATAATCTTGAGTTTAGAGACCAAGGGGGAGGTCTAAGCTCAATAATTCTGCTTTGACTGACCTTAGCTTTATCTCTCAAGGTAGCCTAATTGTCTTGATTGCAGGTCAGTGAACAATTGCGAGCAGTATATCTACTTACATAAATTTTCATTTTAATCTATTTTAAATTTTCATTTTTTGGGAAAATTGGCTTAGAATTTATATGATTGTAAAAGTAATTACTTATCAAACAATTCATATTTTATCAGTTCTGTCGTGTTCTATCAATCGAAACTAGAAATTAAAGATAGAAAAAAAATACAAACCCATAAAAAGAGTTAAATTATGCGCGTATTTAATAAAGTACGCGGTGTCTGAAAAGTCTCGATGGGTGATATCCATTTTCTATATGAGAATACGAGTGTGTCGTCATTCCGAAGTATTTTGATGACCGTAGAACTGTGCTAGAGTGAAACTGCTGACTCGAGCCCATCAAATAGCACCGAGTGGATAAAAGATAAGTATTAGTATTATATTTATTTTTATTTTATTGTTATTGATCTTAGATGTTCTATATGCCAGATAACGACGAGCCGCATTTTTGCAGCTCTACTCAGATGAAATTAGTTTTCTAGGTGTCGCGTAATGTCGATATGAAAGGGCGGAAATCTTGAAATTGAAATATTTGGAATGAAAATTTATGACCGGTCAGGAATACTCAAAAAGAAGACTTATGATAAAATGGGTTTTTGTGGTTAAATTTGGTATCGTTAGAAAATTCTTGACCCGGAGTTGTGCCTTTTCATGGTTTCATATCATTCTTACCAATAGTCAATTTATTATGATAAGTTTTAGGCTGCATTTGAAAATGCTCTAGATACATAATTAAGAAATGACCTTGTATCTTGTGAATTATTTACATTTTTAAAGATATAAGCTCATCCTGATGTTACATTCATCAAGACCTTTCATTTGAGTACCCACATCAATTTTTCATATATTTTATATATTTAAATATATCAGAATATATGGAAAATATATTAAAATGCATATGGGTACTCAAATGAAAGCTCTTGATGAGTGTAACATCGAGATGAGCTTATATTTTTAAAAACGTTAATAGTTAAGAAAATACAGTGTAATTTAACATAATTAAGAAATGACCTTGTATCTTGTGAACTATTGATATTTTAGAAGATATAAGCTTATCTCGATATTACACTCATCAAGACCTTTCATTTGAGTACCTACATCAATTTTTCATATATTTATATATATTATATATATGTATATATGAAAAATATATAAAAAGCATGTGGGTACTCAAATGAAAGCTTTTGATGAGTGTAACATCGGGATGAATTTATATCTTTAAAAATTCAATAGTTAAGAAAGTACAGTGCAATTTAACATAATTAAGAAACGACCTTGTATTTTGAGAACTATTGACATTTCTAAAGATATAAACTCATCCCGATGTTCCACTCATCGAACATGAAACTACGACCATTCGATGCGAAATTTTTCCTAGATGGTTTATGGCTATTTATTTTTTGAATTCCAACGTTCCTTTATTTTTTTATTGCTGTTTTACTTTTATGAACATTTATTCCACTAATAAAAATAAAAGACACGCATTTTCTCTTGATTCTTTTGTTTTTATGGATTTCAGCGGAGTATATTAAACGGATTATGTTCTTTTACATTCAGCTAAGAATCTACTCACACACTCCCTCGCACCTCCCATTTATACCGAATGAAATAACTGATGAAAAGCAAATTTTCTTATAAACTCCGCCGTTCATCTTACAGCATTAATTAAATATTTTTATTTTTAGATTAAAAATTTTATTAATTTTTTTTTCTAATAAAGCGGTCACGAAATCTCAGGAACCATTGAAACGTGAAACTTGGTAGGAATATTACTTTTGCTATGTAGAGGTCAGCTAAGAACGGATTTTAAGAAATTCATCCCCCAAAGGGGATTGCGGGAGCGTTAACAATGAACAATTCCCGTTTTTAAACTATAGCTCCTATAGACTTCAAATTTGATAGGAATCTTCTGTAAGAGGTGTAGAAATAGTCTATGAACGAATTTTACGATAGCTCACCCCACAGGGGGTTGCGGGGTCGGGTATTAAGAATTAAAATTTTTTATTTTCCAGCTAAAGCTCCTACAGGCTCCAAATTTTGTAGGAATTTTCTATAAGTGATGTAAAAATGATTTATGAGCGAATTTTACGATATCCCACCCCAAAGAAGATTGCGGGGGCGTTAACAATGAAAATTTTCAATTTCCAAACTATAGCTCCTATAGACTCCAAATGGTGGGTGTTAATAAAAAATTTTAATTTCAAAATATATCTTCTAAAAATTTTAAATATGGTAGGAATCTTTTATTATTCATGTAAAGATCATCTCAAAATGAATTTCAATAAAGTCTACTTCTGACAGGAATTGCAGGGGTGGGTGTTAAAATCTAAAATTTTAATTTCCAACCTGTAACTTCTACAGACTCCAAATTTGGTGAGAATCTTCGTGTATGTGGGGATATTCGTGTATTTTCTCACAACAATCGTCTCTTTGGCAGCGGAAAAAAGTCATTGAGAAGTTTCCAAAACTTAACTTTACATGTAGCTATCCAATCAACGGACTAAGAATTTTACATTCATTTTACTTTTGCAGATCATATAACCGATGAATTCTTTTATTGCGGGATCGCGAAAATGTAACAGATTAAAGTGAACACATTTTCCAAGCACTTGAGATGTGAAAAAGAAATTTAGCTACTTATTTCAATAGAATTCATAAAAAACATGAACAATTAATTTACTATAAAAAATTGATGTCACGGAGGAAATCTTAGTTAACAGAATATTCGTCGCACTTGAACCTAGGCAGATTTCAAGTTCACATATGAGACTTGCAATGACTTTAAGTAAAATTTTCAATGCTCATTTAAAATTTTTTTCTTCGTGTCAATCATTATTAATTTTTGGAAGAAAGCCACGGAAATCTTATAATGATTGCACACTGAAAGTTACAATGAATATTAGCTAGAAAAATCACATGGATGAAAGATACAGGCTAACTCGATGGAATTTGGAATTTGTGCAAATCTAAACAATATCGATGCTTACAGTTCTATCCATGGGGCACATTTATATTCACACAGAAATAAAAAAAAAAAAGGAGAATAATAAAAATATGAAAATTAAAATTAAAAATGAAACATAAGATTTAATTTATTCCCTTATTCAATTCGCCCAGCGAAGCGGGCGGAAAACGGCTAGTATATGTATATATGAAAAATATATCAAAATGCATGTGGGTATTCAAATGAAAGCTCTTGATTAGTCTAACTTCGGGATGAGCTTATATCTTTAAAAAAGTCAATGATTTAAAAAGTACAGTGCAATTTATCAAAAGTCATTATTTAATAAAGCAGAAGTGAACTGCAAGGTTGCTAATAAAAATTATTGAAATAAAAAATTTCAAGTAATGACTTAAGACGCGTTCAAAAATCAAATCTAACACCATTTCACTTGCTTTTGAAAGAAAAAAAAATGGTTAAGTAATAATAAGAGTTGACATTTTAATTTTGTACTTGAGTAAACTTGATAGCAAAGCTCATGTAAAATTTTATATTTTTATAACTTTAATACTTTGATGTCTTACTTTTTATTAACTGCCATAGATATAATATGAAATGAAAGTTTTATTTGAAAAGTCTCAACTTACTGAATCTAGCGATAAATAAATACCGGGATTGAGTTTTCTGAATCTTGACACAGTTTTATTAAAATCTAGAGCCCTGACTTCTTTTTTCAATAACTCTATGACAAATATGTAAATAAATAGTACAGTGTACAGCTTGACTACTTACTTCCACAATTAATCTCTTGTGGGAAATGCTTTAAAGTTAGCCAAAGGATATTTCAGGGATAATAGCCATAGTAAATTGGTCTTTTATTTTTAAAAAGCAAAACTAAAAAGCACATCCTAGGTAACCCATAAATTGCAGCGGGTATCTGGTGTAGCTATACTCGGTGGACCATGAGGAATGGAAATAAAAGGAGTTACGAAATAAAAGTGTTTAG
The DNA here is from genome assembly GCA_905319865.3 of Cotesia congregata. NCBI lineage: Eukaryota > Metazoa > Arthropoda > Insecta > Hymenoptera > Braconidae > Cotesia > Cotesia congregata. The sequence goes on from CAJNRD030001119.1 coordinate 6,005,563, forward strand.
AGGCGCTGAAGAAAAAATAAAACAATGAAGAAGAATTTTAAGTGTAACTTACGACGGGAAAATCGATCGGTGTACTTTTTTCTAGATTCTGATTTATCGCAGAATCATCTTATTACTAAATTTGTGCAACTTTGTATTATTTACTTTTTGTTCTTATTGAATTATACGAGTTCCTGTTGCATTTGTAGAAAAAAGTCAGTGCAAAGTTCAGAATTAAATTTTTTTTCTTTCCAGAAAATCTCATTGATTTTGAGCAATTTCTTTAACGTGTGTAAAACCTCTATCCGCAGATTGCTCAAGAGGTTTTCAACTGTCGTTAAAAATTTTATATCATACCCAAACTTCTTCAGGCTGGATTAGAGTTAGTTATTGTTCTTTGGGCAACAGAAAAAAATATGTTAAAACGATTACAATAATATATTTTCATCAAATCGATGGAAAAATAGGTAAATTTTTGTTAAAAAAAATAAGCAAACATAGAAATTGATGCTTATTTTATAAGCTTCACAGAAGAAAGTAAACTGTAAAATTCACTCGGATTCCGGTCAATTTTTATAGTTTCAAACAGTACAGCGGACAACGGGGTGGCACAAATGTAAATATTACAAAACTTAATTGTAGAAAGTGTAAAAGCCACAATTTATAATTTAATATCGAAAATGTGATTAGTAGCTGTCACTATAGTAAATAACGACTTTCTCATCTTAAAAAATTACAGTTTCAAACAGTAAAAATTGCCGTTTCAATACATAGTCTATACTATGAGGAGAAGAGGAAGGTCTCACACTCGGAGAATTTAAAATTTGAAACAGTAAAAATTCTACTCTTAAAATATATATTTTACCAGTCCAAGCAAATCAATAATTTAGTTTGATTTTTAGCGTTGCGTTCAAAATTTACCATTTTACTTTGTAAATATTGACGTTGCTTGTATAGAAATTTAGTAACTGTAGTTTATATTTTTTACATACCATGCGATCATTTTTTAGGTACGAAATGATAAATATCAAAGTCAAAATTCTTAATTATTATACTTTAACATTTTGAACTTTCACATAACGAATATTACTGTTTGAAATAGTATTTTCTCCCATGTAAATAATAAATTGTAGCATTTATTAAATGATAAATATAAAGT
>CAJNRD030001119.1:6011174-6038801 GCA_905319865.3 Cotesia congregata
ATATAATATATAAATATATGAAAAAATTGATGTGGGTACTCAAATCAAAGGTCTCGATAAGTGCAACATCGGGGTGAGCTTATATCTTTAAAAATGTCAATAGTTCACGAGATACAAGGTCATTTCTTAATTATGTATCTAAAGATAGAGCATTTTTGAATGCAGTCTAAATACGTCTTAGATACGATTAATATTATAAGATTCAAGAATGTAAACTTGAGAACAAACTCTGGCAATTATTACACCTGAATAATTAGTGTAATTAAATATTTGTTAAACTGTATTTAAGGAAACTTATAATTGGGTAGTTAAGAAAATAGATATTGAATGTAGACAATTATTTCTATCATTTCAATGGTTTAAATCACTGATTTTGTTTATTTTTAACACTAATTATATAAAACTGATTTTATAAATTGCTCCGCTATTTATTATTTAAATTAAAACTAAACGATAACACGAGTATAAAAAGTGTAATTGGTTTTAAATAAATATGGATTTGAAGACAAGTGATTTATAAGGTTGTACAGGAGAAAAATTTGAGACTAATTTGACGGACGATTCCCTCATTTGTTGAAATTACCATAGTTTATCCGACGAATCAGAACCCTACCGCAGTTTCGCGATCCAGACGAAAGCAGAGGGCGAAGGCTAAAGGGTAGATGATGGAAGTGAAAAATCGTATTCTGTTTCTACTTAAATTTATTCCACCCATTTGAATTACAAAGTAAAAAAGCGCCAGTTAAGAGTGTGAAATACTAGCTATTTTTGAGACTGGATATACATTTTCTGCTCATGCATAAATATATACACAAATTCCTCCTCAACTTTTTTTTTTCTCATACAAGTGCCTTAATCTCTTCTCAGTATAATAACAGTTACGATAAAAATAACAATAACAATAAACATCATTATCGTTATTTTGAACCCTCGATACTGATTTTTTCCCTAATCTCAAATAATAATCTGTTAAAGTGAAAAATCACTTACTAGATTCTTAACATCGATATTAACAGCATACGTATAAGTAACATAATATAATGTAATAAAGTATATGTGTTATTAAGTTTATATAAATCATTTTTAGTCGAAAAAATATGTTACACTTTATGTTGTTTTTTTTTCTTGATAAGACTCCACGTCTAAGAGATTTATGACTCTTATCAAGGTATGAAGTCGAAAAAGAAAAATTTTTTTTTGGTAGGTAATACAAAACGTGATCTTTTTATTTTTACTCGTTGAAACTAGGCCCTGAAGGGCTTACTGAGAAATGGAATTTTATAAAAGTAATTAATTTGTGGCGTGGAAGACACTCATGACATGACTTATGATTTATTACTTTTATATCTTCATGTCGGTGAAGATGATTATCTGAAAATTACACTTATATGAGGTAAATTAAGAGATATTTCTAAAAAAAAATAAAATTTAGATAAATTTTTTTGTAAATTATTATTTAATAAAATTTGGAAAAATTATTAAATTCATTTATTTTTAAAAATGAAATTTTTTTTAATACATCTTAATTGCTTTGAGAATTTTTTTTTTATGAAAAATCCAAAAAAGTGTGCCTAAAAAATAGTATATTACACAACAAGGGCAGAAAGTTGAGATCATGGCACGCAGTTCAGAGCTCTCAAATTTCTTCCCATGTAGTGTATACTATTTTTCTTGCTATACGGTCGAAAGTACGTTAAAAATTGCGTTGAAAAAAATTGATGCCTGCCCCCGACATTTGCGGCACGAGCGAAGCGAGTGCTGCTGGTCGGGGGGGGGGGGGGCAGGCATCAAATACACCTGTCAATAAAGATATTAATATATAATCTATCATATTACTACTTTCTTTTAAGAAAAGATTTTAATTTAATTCAATAATTTTAAAGTTTTAAATATATTATAAATTAATTCTGATATTAAAAATAAAAAAAAAAAAAACACAAAAATGAATTCATACTCGTGAAATGCATAGAAAAAAAAATTTTTAAAAAAGTCTGTTTGTGTATTTTTTAAAACAATTACTTGTTCAATAATGAATTTATTTATTTATTTGAGAAAATCTATCAGAATAAAATATATTTTTTTTTATTTGTAATTTAAATATTTAACAAGTCTCATTTCATTAAAATAAATATTCATTTTCTGTAATTAACTTAGTTTCAACTTAAAATCATTGACACATAACAAAACAGATACATTCATAACAATCACAAGTAAGGTTAGGCTTGTATACATAAGTAATAGAGTGCACTGAAAAAAAAGTTTTTTTCCACCCAGAATACAAAGTATTTTTATCCAAGTTTTTTTATATCCGATATACGTTTTCTTAATATAAAAAAACGGGTATTTTTCTCCTGAGAATACCAAATTTTTTTCTGGAGCTAAAACTTTATGCTGCGTTACCATAGCAACCGCAGCGGAAACCGAGTTTTTTAAAAAATCACTATACTTATTAGTGTAGGAAAAAAACTTTGGTATTCTCCACACAGGTATACCAGTTTCTTTACAGGAGGGAAAAATTTCCTAGGTGGAAAAAAACTTTTTTTTCAGTGTGAGCGCTACTACCGACTTTCGGACTTTCTGCCGCCTCGTGACTCGTTGTCAGTGCATGAATACATTTTTTTGGCTCCCCGTCGTAGAGCGCATGCGTGACTCGACCACGGCATAAATGTGAGGCTTTCTGCAGTGAAATCGCAGCGGGAACCCGTACTTTCAACCAGCGTAGTAAGAAAAATTTTATTCTTCATTTTTTCATCAAATTTTCACATTCTTGACATTTATAGAGTGATTGGAGCAAAAGAAATTTTTTTATCCGCCCTTTTGGCTCTGTAGAACCCGATACATTCTTTTTAAGATTGAAAACTTGTTGATTGAGATGGATATTTTTCATTTTATTACAAATATTCCTTAGTAAAGTCGGTTTGTTAAGTGATCTGAATACTTGAAAAATTTTAAAATGGAGATTAATATTTTAAAATCGACGAAAATATTTATTATGAAGATCTACGGGAAGTAGTAAAATTTTTAAAACTTCCTTAAAATTTGTAAATTCAATCTACGTAGCCTAATAATTGATAAAAAAATTAAGAAACAGGTTTCCGGGATGTTTAATGAAATAATTAGGTTTGAAAATTGTAATTTTGACAAGTAAAATGGAGATTCCACCAGCCGTGTATTTGGTTAAGAATTTAATGCAATTAACGATTTAAAAAAAATTTTATTTTCATTGAATTTGATTGAAAAAATAATAAGCTTTCGATTAAAACAATAAAAAAGTAGCTTTCCGAACGTATTACGGAGATATTTTATATTTTATATGAAAAATCACAAGGAATTTCTGTTCTTTAAAGTCTTTTATTTGACTTGGCAACACCGCTTGCGCAGTTACTCAGCGCATAAGTAACCGCGGTTTTTTAAATTCTAGAAGATCTTAGTAATTTTAGTTAGACAGTAAACATAAATAAATTTTAAGGTTTGGGAACTCTCGCGGTGTTGTCAAATGTATACCGGTAATTCAGAGTGCTATATTTTTTATTAGTCAATAAAATGTTAATAATTATTTAATGAGTAAATTTATCGGAAATTTCCTCAAGAATGTTATTAATTAATTTAAAAATTAATTTTAAGATGCATAACAAAAGTATTTCTACGTATTATTTTATTATAGACATTTTTTACACTAGGAGGGTACTTGAATCTCCTTAATCCAAAACCAACTTCCAGGAGTATTTGATCCAAAGTTCAGCCGAAATATAAAAAAATCTAGACATTATCAACAATAAATTTAATTATATATAAAAAAAGGAAGAAGGTCCTTATCAATAGCGTAGTATCTTCCATCCTTAAGCCAAAAATCCAATTTAGATCGACATAAGAATTTATCGGGGAGTTTTTGGCTCCCGGAAGTACATAAAGATAAATAAAAGTCAAGATTATCGTTGATGCACTTAACATTAAACGTTAAGTGTCTAAAAAAATAATAAATAAGAGTCTAAATTAAGGAGATTGAGCATTAAGTGCACAAGCATATCGATAATTCTCCTCGGAGGGAGTTTTCACAAAGTAAAAACCGGAACTTGGGAATTTGAGCTAAATTCTCTTACCGTCGAGATTGCACGCGATGCAACTCGAACTCCCCTAACTGAACTTCCTCCTCTCTCTTTCGAAGTCGATGAACACTCCCCGGGGTCATTCGGTCACGAGCGAGAAGGACCTCTGGTGATATAAGGGGTAATATTGTATCATTGAAAGAGAGACAAGGAACGAGGGAGGAAAAATAGGGGCGATTTTTATCTGTTGAGCAGAAGGGTGGAAATAATTCAACTCGTATCCATGTGGTGGGTAAGTACCGGATTTGGTACGACATACAGACTTCAGGCGGCTTCTAAACGCTTCAACGCCGACCAGAATTTCATGGTTTGTGTAAAGTGAACAGCTCACTTTGGATACTAATCTCCTGTACTGGATTCTGGTTAGGGTAGTGGTATCTGCAAGTCTTGTTCTTGTTGCTTGGGATGAGACGGTCACGGTACAATAGTCGCTGTGTGCACAATATATATCTACGAAGAACGTATCGTCTAGCTCGAGGATCCTATTCTGGCACAAAGCAATCGGGCAACCAGAAATACGGCAACTTCCTGGATGTTTGAGCTCCGAGGAGGAACCAAATCCAAGTCCAATGGCTTTTACTTGTTTGGAAATACTGTATTCGCTTTTACTAGTACTGTTTTGTTGGTCTCGACTACTTGTCTTTTTTTGGTAATTAACAAAGTTTATTTATAAGATTTGGAAGTCGGTCTAATTTTTTTTTGAGATCGGGAGAATTTTTTGAATAAAATTTTTCAATTTTTATTAGAATTCTGTATAATTTTAAAGAAATTTTACACTAAAAAAAAAATGCTTGACTGGAGTGTAAATTTTCTTGGCTCAAAAAAATATTAAGGAAGGTTGAAAATTTCTTGGATGAAGTCAAAGTTTCTTGAGCCGAGAAAATTTTTTCTTGCTCCAAAATAACTTTCGTTTTCCTTAAAATTTTCTTGGCGCAAAAAATTTGTTTTTTGTGTGTACATTTATTGGAGATTTTTTGTGGAAAATTTAATGTACGATCAAAACTATCTTTTAATATTAATTTTTCTGCCCTCCGGCCGGAAAGTGGCAACTTTCTGGCCGCTGCGCTAAACAAAGTTGCCACATTCCAGCTACGTCGAGCAGAAAAATAGTATACACACCTTGGCCAGTAAAAAGTAAAGCCTCAGACCACATGTTTGTAAACCTCGGCTTCGCCTCGGCCAACAATTACATGTGGTCTGAGACTTTTCTTATTTTACTGGCCTAGGTATGTAATATACTATTGTGAATTATTTTAATATTTATTTCAAAGAATTTTTTATTTTAATAGTTTCAATTTTTTTATTCTTAAAACGTAGTATTATTCCGCGTGAAAAAAGTGGATAATATTTAATAAGTAAATAATATTTGTAATCTTCTCTTCCTTCATTTTAAAAAAAAAAAAAAACGAATTTTCGTACATATTTAAAATTTAAAACAAATCAAACTAAAAAATTAAAAAATAAAGTTTCCAAAAAAATCCGCTACACTGAAAAAAAAGTTTTTTTCCACCTAGGAAATTTTTCCCTCCAGTAAAGAAACTGGTATACCTGTATGAAGAATACCAAAGTTTTTTTCCTACTCTAATAAGTATGGTGATTTTTAAAAAACTCGGTTTCCTTCTCAGCAAAATACCAAAATAAAAATATGGCCGACTTAACCTCATTTGACATAGATGCATACGATGTGCTTATGATACGGTGGATCTTTTTTATTATAATTAATAAATTAATAATTATTAATTCATCAATTATAATTAAATTTAAGAATGACACTGAAGTTGACAGACATTAAAAATTTTTTTAGAATTTTATGGCAATTAAATTATTATAAAAAAAAAATTAATTAAAAAATTCCACATACTGAAGTTGACAGACATTAAAAATTTTTTTAGAATTTTATGGCAATTAAATTATTATAAAAAACAAAATTTAATTAAAAAATTCCACATGTGAAAATTAATAAAAATAAACAATAAATTAGTATATACAACTTTCCAATGATCTAAACAAACTCGCCAGGACTGTGAAATTGGAGGGAAATCAGAGAATTGGCGGCGCCACCGCTGCGGTTGCTATGGTAACGCAGTATAAAGTTTTAGCTCCAGAAAAAAATTAGGTATTCTCAGGAGAAAAATACCAGTTTTTTTATATTAAGAAACGTATATTGGATATAAAAAAACTTGGATAAAAATACTTTGTATTCTGGGTGGAAAAAAACTTTTTTTTCAGTGTATGTGGCGCATATTAGAAAAAATTACTCGCTAGTGAGAAGTAGATGCCGAAAATATATTTCCACGGTTCTAATAAAAGTTAATCGATTTTTTTTTAATGTTATTGAAACTAATTTATTCACATCAATGTCAAAAAATATTAAATTGTCTGAATTTTAATATTTTGCGGACAATTTCGCGATATCGGTCAATAACAGAAATAAAAAAATTGACAACCAACATATCTTATAAGATATGTGTTCAACTACAAACACAAGAAAACATAAATCTCGAGCGAAACTTCATCGGAACTTTATTATTAGAAAACATAAATCCGAAAGATTAATTGTAAGCTCAATAAAAAAATTGACATTTGGTCAATGTTAGCAAGTATAGAGCAATTTTTTACGTAAAAAATTACGAATAGGGTAAGCGTAAATTTATTAGTCACTATATCTGCGAGTGAAGATGGAAAAATCATTCTTTCGATTAATTTTCCAACTATATTTTTTCCAACTTCGGCAAATTTATGAATCTGCAGTCGAAAAAATTTTATCACTTTCATTTCTTGATTTCAAAATTGAAAAAATACCTATACTTATCTTGGTTTACTTTGTAGAAATTTTTTTAGCGTACTATACTAATTATTTTCTTGAAGAGTACGAAAAATTGAATGAATTGAAATAAATCAAAATGACTAAAAATATATAAATATTAATGAACTTATGATAAATAGTAATTAATTGACAAAAATCACTATTCCAAACAATAAAATCGTGATTTTGACAGTTAATTTACGATATTTATTATTCAAATATTACAATTAAACAATGACATAGATAAAAATACCATTTCAAACCGTAATAAAAGCTATAAATGGTCGAAAAATTCAATGCATTAAAATTAATAATTCCATCTATAATGCTTATCATTTTGCACATAAAAGCTCAGCGTGTATGTGAAATATATCAATGAAGGTTACTAAATTTATATAAAATATAATGTTACCTTTTCTACATTTTCACATTATGTTTCGTGATATTTAATGTTATGCAACCCCGGAGTTCAATATACTATTAAAAACATTAAAAAGTAGTCAGAATCTGAATAAATTTTACTATGTAATTTTTTCTGTGCTCATTTAAGCCATTACTGATGGAAATGTCCTATAATTATTCAGGAAATAAAAGTAAGATAAATATCTCGGCATAAGAGCCTGTTAAGAGTAACTGATTATTACAAGAAAATAAATAGAATTAGTAGGCTTAATTCAAGGGATTAGTTTGATAAAGGTGGACTCGTGTAATGGGCTTAAGTGATAGAAAAAAAAAAGCTGAAAAATAAAGAATGGGACATCGGAAATATATCGGAGCTGAAATACAACCAGGCATCTCTGGTTTGGAATGAGAATTTGTGATTGTACGGTAGAGTTTGTAGGCAAATGGAGCTTGAGAAAAGCTAATTCATCAGTACACCGAACATTCTCACTACAGAGTATACTCAGTAGGTAGAGGTATATAGCAGTAGGTAGGTACATACGCCACCAGTCTACTACTCGTGAGTCATTTTGTTGATTAATCGATGCACTAAATCACTGAAGGTTACATTCTGCTACACGTCTCGGCTCCAATACTATCAATACTTTAACGAGAGCTAACTTTTATCCAATACGGAACTGAACATACAGAATGTAAAATGTTGAAAGTTTATTAGGACTTGAAACTTTTTAAGGGGCTGAAAATTTGTTTCAAGAAAAATTGAATTCTGATTTGTTCAAAAGTCTTCTAGACTTTGGGTTTTTTTTACAAGTTCAATATTATTATTTTTATTAAACTTCTCAAGTTTTTAAAAAATAATTCTCCTATCTTCAATTAATCAATCTGAGACAAGATGAAGAATAGACGACGATGGCTTAAAAAATATTAAACAATAGTTTTAGTAAAACCGCTAATATTTTCAAACAAAAGGAATTTTAGTAACAATAAAAATGATGATAATGATAATAACGAAAATGAAGACAGAGAAAATAATAACGAAGGGAGAAAACACTAGACAGCATGATTGTGACAATCTCTCGTAGAATAATCCTCGATGAACATTTCACGTTTTATTGCAACAAAAGGATCTTCTTTATGTAAACAGCAAACACTAAGAACCAGCCACCTTTCTTGTTAGATATCAAGGATATTATATATTTACTCTTCTATCTTGCGCTCTCTCGACCTATTCTCTTTTTCATCCGTAGTTACACTTCAGGGCCACTTTTACATCCATGTTTAAGTCTTTTTGTTTTACTCAATCTCATCTTATTTTGTTATTTGCAGGATTTGTAATATCTTCTGTTTTTTGTTTGACAAATTTCAACTATTTATTAAATACTATTCATCATTAATAGTTGATCATATATATTATTTAAACATTTACTATACATTTTCATTAATCACTGATATCATTAATTTTCGTCTATAATTAACGTCATTGATAATAATCAATGATTAAGAACATGGATATCATTTACTACCATTAATAGTTGATTTCATTAATGATTGATGTTATGTATTTTCAATAATGATTAATATTATTTATTACCATTCATATTTGATAGTATTAATAATATCAACAGTAGATTCTTATCAATTATTAATACCATAAATTTTCATTAATCACTAATACCATTTATTTTTTTTAATGATGAATAACAATATTAATAACTATCAAAAATAGTTAACGTCATTATGAATATATGGTTTGAGAATTCTCATGAATAATTAATATTATTAATAATCTAAAGGCTGGCAATAGCCTAATCGGCTCGGTACCTAAATTTCGAAAGAGTAGGACCTGGGTTCGATTCCAGCACGCACCACTATTTTTAGTGATTATCCTTTAGTAAAAAGTTGATGTGACGTTTTCATTGTTGTCGCTTTTTGTTGCTATGGTGACCACTTTGGTAAAGGTTACCTTAGCAACGGTTACCATGGCAACGATTACCATAGCAACGGTTACCATAGCAACTGTTACCATAGCAACGGTTATTATGGCAACAGTTACCATGGCAACGGTTTATTATTAATGAGTAAAATTTGTAAAAATATTGATTAATTAAATTGTCGATTATAAACGTTTTGACAGAAACGCGTGAAGGGCGTTTAATTTTCTAGTAAAATAAAAAGAATATGTGCGTTACGTTGCCAGCCTCTGTACCGACCGGGTTTTCTGTGGTTTCCTCGTGTAGTTATGGAAGTAAAAATGTCATTATAGAATTACTCCATGCTACTTAAGGTCGTAATGCAAATGCAGGTACTGATTATAACGCGTAAGTCGGCCACAGTCGCAGCACAGTGGATTATAAAGTGGAAAGAATATGTTGAACGCAAAGAAAAAACAATAAGTGTTAGTGAAAGGGGCGAAAGCTAGGTATAACATTATGAATGTTATATGATAACAAAAGAGGCACTTGAGTGGTATTACTGTGGTAATAGCAAAAATGTGGAGAATATGGGTTACAGTCTTGTAAAAACCAAAATAGGTATACAAGTAAAAACGATATAATAATAATAATAATAATAATAATAATAATAATAATAATAATAATAATAATAATAATAATATTATTATTATTATTATTATTAAGAGAATAAGAAACATTTTGTGTCCAGGATACTTTTATGATGTAATCCGTTTTTTGAGCGAAATTTATCCCTACTATAAAAATACATGAGAGTGTGAAGTTAATCAATAGTCGAAACTCGCAAAAAAATGGGACCTGATTCCTTATTGGTCGAAATTAAGGCGTGCGCTATTTAAATTTCTAGTCAATATAAAAAATTGATGTGGGTACTCAAATGAAAGGTCTCGATGAGTTTAATGTCGAAGTGAGCTCATTTCTTTAAAAATGTCAATAGTTCACAAGATACAAGGTCATTTCTTGATTACGTATCTAGAAATAGAGCATTTTCGAATGCAGCCCAAATACTTATCATAATAAATTAGGGGGCGTCCATAAATTACGTGAGGTGTTTTTTTTAATTTTCTGTCCCTCCCTCCCCCTCTGGTGAGATGTCGTGAGATTTTATTCAACCCCCTCCCCCATCCCCCAATCTCACGTGAGATTTTTCAAAATGTGGGTTTCTTACGTAAACGCGTTGGATTGTTATTGTAAAAAGAAAAAAAAATAAATTCAAACTAAACTTCAATGCACTTATGTTTTTCATACATACTTATAAGTTAATTTATTGTTGACAAATTTTCACATTTCATAATTGAAAAATAAATGTCGGTATTGTGAGACACTCGAAAATAAAATAATATTGTCATAAATTAGCATAAATGCAAATAAAAAACAAATCTATAACTCATAAGCTTTTAAATAACATATAAATTTTGTGTATAGATATAATAAGATATTTAATTTCATTCGAGTAAGAAACTGTACAGTGATTATCGTTCAACTCTTTTGAGCCATGGTTTTAAAGTGCAAATAGCAAACCTCATACTTTTATAATTTTTCTTTTAAACATATTAAAAATTATTAACAATAAGACTCGTTAATTGCTTTCAAAAACAATTAAGCAATGTGTTTATTATATTTTTTCAAAGTATAATTTGGTATTCTTTTTATAAATTAGTATATTCACATTATGTATCATAAATGGGGACAGTGTCTCATAATATGTACTTTTACCTTAAGAATGTTATAGTTTCGTGATTTAACATTTTTAATTAATTTATTCATTTGCATTAACTGCAAAAACTTTAACATGGTTAAGGTTATATTGTGCAAATGAAAATGTAAATAACCGAAATATAGCGTTGCCAAATCACGGACAGGTTACTAGCAGCTGATTTAAAAGAGCCAAATTAATTTTTGTATTTAACTATTTTTAACTTCCCGCTAAGAAAATCAAAGATTTTCAAAAATCGGGAAGTTATTGTTTTCACTCCGTTTTGCAAAAATCGAGTTTTCATTAGATCTCGACGTTTGAAGGTCACAGGAAGCTTCCCTGACTATCCCCGCGAAGTTGTCACTATGTCTGTATGTATATGTGTGTATGTGTGTGTGTGCGTAAGTATGTGAATCGCTTATAACTTTTGAACGGTAGAACCGATTTTATCGCGGTTGGTGCCATTCGAAAGGGCTTCGCCAAACTTAGATTCCCTGTTAATTTAAATCGATTCGGACCGATAGATTTTCTGATTTTGAGAAGTTTTGAAAAATCTGAAAAAAAAATAAGAAAAAAATCATTTTTGAAAGTGGTTTTTTTGGAATATCTTTTAAACGACTCGATCAATCAACTTCAAAAACTAATCCGCCTTTAAGCTTGAAAAACTAAGCCGATCGGCGCTAATCCAGTCAAAATCGGTTGATTCGTTCGAGAGATAGCGTGAACGAATGAAAACCGAAAAAAGTGTTTTTTCGGGATTACTCCGAAATTTTCGGTTCGATCAATTAAAACCTGAAAATAACTTATGAGGATGATAAAACTGCGTCGAATGGCGCCAACCACGTGAAAATTGGTTGATCCATTCAAAAGTTATTGCGGTTTGAAAATTCCAAAAATAGTGTTCTAGTTCTATGAAACTTCTATCAGATTTTTGAGCTGGGAGAGCTCAAATGCATAGAAATATTATTTCTTTGAACTCAGCGAGCTCAAAATACCACATAAATTATATTTTGAGCTTAAAAATCTCAAAAATGTCATAAGTACAATTTTAAGCGCCCAGAAATGGAATTAGCGGGAAGTTGCACGGATGGCCTTTAGGGTGAACCGTTTTTCTAATTTTTTTTTTGTTTCAACCAGAAAAAAAATTGCGTGATATTTGCCGAGACCCCCCCCCTCTCTCCAACGTAAGATTAGATGAGATTTGACTCGACCCCCTCCCCCCCTTAAACACCTCACGTAATTTATGGATGCCCCCTTAAGTATCGTGAGAATGATATGAAACCTTGAAAAGGGACGAATTCAAATCAAGACTTCCAATGATACCAAATTTAACCATAAAAACCCATTTTATAACATAGACAATATATTGATTAATTGTATAGTGATGTTTGAGAAGAGAAGAAAATTTTTTTTTTTAATCAAAATTATATATGTTGCCAAAAATATCTTTCAATAAATTTTATTTGTAATTATTATTCTTGTTTTTTTTTTATGTAATTATTTTTATAGCATGTGAAAATGTTATGAACGACAGTAATTTTTCAGGTCATTATACTTCACAGAAAATTCATATCGTCATTTTATCAATAATAATAATAAAAGTAGTAATAAAAACCTGGATTGAATTGCATATTTTATGTAGGACTCATAAATAGCATAATAAAAATATCAATAACTAATAGTAGACATACAACATATAACGCGAAGAAGAGTAGAAGTTTGTCAGTGACAGAGTTTGTCAGTCGAAGGGCTTGTACCAGTAGAGTATACATACTCGATTTCATCTATTCTTACTCGACTCGTATCCAGTGTCGTCTTTCATTTGAGACTCTCTTATCTCTCAACAAGTATGATGTGATGTACGTGAATAATCGATCGAGTCAAAGTGTCAGACACTCGATTTCATTTTAAACCTCCAATACTTTTTCCCTCTTTCCCTCATTTCATTTTCCCTGTCCCTGGCCCTTTTCCTTTCCTTTTCGTTATCCTTGTCCCGCGGTCTCTATTTATTATTTTCCTTCCAACCTCTGTCCCTGACAATCCGATAAATTTACTTAACTTTCTATTCAAGGCATACATTATTGGCGATATTACTTTTGTGTAAATAAAGTATTAGATTTTTCAAAACATTTACTACTTTTACAATTTAAACTAAAAAATGACGGTGAAATTCTCATGGCATACATAATAATTTATTAATGAAAATTCATCATATTTCTCATTAATAATCAATAATGATAGTTAATGTACGACTGCCGTGATTTTTGAACTATAAATAAATAAAATTTTACTTTATTAAATAGACAATAAATTATTTATTAAATATGGATGAAAAAATTCAGAAAAACCTTTTTCTAGGGGTACAAAAAAGTGTCAAAATTTCAGCGAAATCGGAGATGCAAAATCCATTGGTAGGACGAATTGGCATGAAATGCCCCATATATATTATTTAAAATATTAAATCTAACATTGAAATTTATTTATGACTAGATTATCTAAAATTTTAATAATTTATTGTATTATTGTATTCTTGCCGTTACCTTCAATTTTTCTGAAGGCGCCTAAAATACTATTACCAGTAATTACCTCAAGTAATTACCATAATTTCGTTAAAAATAATAATATTTATTTTATGCCGTAAGATGGACGGCGGAGATCCTAGGGTCCACCTTTACAAGCATGGAATGTGAGTGAATTCCATACATGTTTGTAAATTAATTAAAATTCATTAAAATTGATTACAACGAATTAAAATGAATTAAAATTAACTAAAATTAATAATTTCGTTAAAAATAATAATATTTTTTTTTTTTATTTATTGGTAATTATTGGCAAATTATTGGTAATTACTTGAGGCCTTTTATTTTCCAAGAAACCGGACGGAACGCTTAATGACTATCTCATTTAGGATGCCTTTCTTATTTGAATGGTAAATTATGTAGATTACAAAAGAAAATATGTAGATTATAATGCTGGCGTCACCATTACGTTTGCTTTACAATAATAGCATCGGGTATTTATCAGGATTTGACTTGGTATTACTGTGTATACAAGTATTGACAAGTACTCACAATTATTTTTACTGTATATTAACAAATATAAATAATGCTGTGAAGCGGGAAAGAATAGGAGTTACGGATAATTATTACGTGAAGCGTTCCAACATTCACGTAACAGGATATTTTGATAGGAAAGGATTGAGAAAGGATTGTGGAGAGGAACTTCTTAATGTGAGTGTATAGAATATGTGAGAAAAATTTTTTTTTTTTTTTTTAGATAGCTCGGACTGGGATTCGAACCCAGAACCTTCCGAAGACATGTCGGCTACTCTACCATTTGAGCTATCCGGTCTATACTAAATTTCCTTTCACTTATTCTATATACATTAAGCCACTCACATTAAGAAGTTCCTCTCCATAATCCTTTCTCAATCCTTTCCTACCAATTATCCTGTTACGTGAATGTTGGAACGCTTCACGTAATGATTATCCGTAACTCCTATTCTTTCCCGCTTCACAGCATTATTTATATTTGTATTATTTATATTACTCTTACTGTAAGAATACTCGCCTAATCAAACTTTGTATTCTGTAAGGAATTAAATTTTTCATTTGCAGTGTACAATTTTTGTTTATTCACCCGGCTATAATCTATTTTTTTTTGTTTTTTCATTGAGCCAATAATTGCACGCCTCATAAGCGAAGCGGATGAGGTTGTGCTCTACACTCGCTTTACAAAAATCAAGTGATTCCTTAAACTAAAATTGTCTCTTTATTTTAAGCTATTTCATAAAAATTTTAAAGAAAAAAATATTTGTAGGCGCTTAGACCCGGAGATATAACTACAAAGATTACAGGAATTATTTTAATGGGATTATAAAATATTAAGTGAAAAGATTTTTTCCTTTTTTTTTAGTCATAAATAATTGTTTACTTATTGTCATCAAGCGCCCCATCTGCTCATACAGTTATTAGTTCATTCAGTAATTATCCTTTCAATTGAATTGTGTCTAATTGCTAAAGCCTACCTGAATAGATCCTTCTTATGACTTTACCTGAATTTCAAAGGTCAAATTTTTGAACTATACTATTTTTCAACTGTAGCAAAATTTTGCTATACTAATCAGGTATTTGGCTGTACTTAATAATTTTCAAAATTAGTCTTAGGACATACTCCAACCTGATCAGACGGTAATATTCAAAGTTATTTCAAACTTCTACTAGTTGATTTTGCCTATAATCGTCCATATATTTCTGATATTGACCAATAATTCCGTCAAAAATCCACTTTGATTAAAAACTACATTTGTGCAACACGTTTTGAAGCTCAATACAGTTTTCGATACTCTATTACAAATTATTTTGGTGTAGTGATTTGATTGAGTGCTATTTTGTGAAATTATTTGTTTGATCAAAAAAACTCAAAATGACTGGAAAATTCAGAATAATGCTTGCTCTGGACATAATGAGGCTGCCTGAAGAAGAAATATTTCAAGTAGTCAAAATTATAGAAAAATTACAACCTGATGCGATAGTTGATGACGAGCTTGACTTTTGGGCTTTTTCATCAGCTATGATCAGAAGAGTCTATATTGCGGTTCAAATAATAATGAGAAATAAACAAAAGTGTCTTCTCAGTATGGAAGAATTGAAAAAGAAAGTACAGGGAATTGAAGTTATTCTGAATGCCGTAAAGGAATACCTTCCGAACTATTTGTTTGAGGATGACAGTGACAGCGATAGTAGCAGCGATGAGGAAGTAATTGACAGTACTCCCCATAGTGATAAGACTGAAGAAAACTTTAAGAAATTACTAGACAGCAGCTACTACTGTAATGTATTTACAGATGATATAAATAAATCAGTAAAGATCATTATAAAACGAGATATAAAAGTACATCTCGATTTAAGTGAATCAGATACTGACGGTGAAGACGAGATTGAAGAATCAATCCCTTTGGATCCGAGGTGCACCAAGGTGTCAATAGTCTTAGAACGGATAGATTCTATTCTGACATCGGCGAAGAAAAATCCAGTGTCTATCCAACCTAGTAACCATGTTCTGACATCAGCGGATAAAAAAATGGTTATTTAACCTAGCAGCCAAGTCAAGACGAAGAAAACACTCGGAGTTCAAGAGAGAATATTGAAACGTTTTCGGCAATTTAAGCGTAGGAAATAATTGTACTCATCAGATTTTTATTTATTAATTTTTGTACTCATTAATCAAATTTATGTTTTTGTATGAAACTTTTTAATTTTTTAATTTTTAAATGTAAATTTTTAATTTTTTTTATATTTTTCATGTTTTATATAATAATCAAATGAATTGTTTAGTTTTTAAATTTTTCAACAGTTTAAAAATAATTTTTAAGAACAATTGTAATAAAAATAAATATAAGAAAGTGTTTTTTGTTACCAAATATTGTAAATATTAAACTTAAACATTGTTTTTAATTTTTATAAAAATCTAAAATATTTTCTTACAAAGCCATATTAAGATTGAATAAAAATTTTTAATAATCTCAATTATTTTTTTTTTTTATTATTATTAAATTATTAATTTAAGTTTAAAACATATTTTAATATGTACCCATTCTGTTATTTATTTAATTATGATATTGCTTAAGGAGCACTTCCTCTCGGATCAAAATTTAATAAATAAAAAAAAGTTTGGAAAATCCAAAAATGCACGACTCATAATGCTCATTTAATTATAAAATATTAAAAAAAAAATATTAAAAAAATTTAACTCAAATAATTGATTTTTTCACAAGTTACAGTGTTTCCGGAGTTTCATACATGACGGACAGAAAAATTTTTTGACCTATTTTGATGTTTTTTTTCCGTTTGTAGTGCACTAAATAAATTTTTGAAAAGTGTCAAATTAATCTCCATTAAATTATCTTGACAATAGTATGCAAAATATCTTGATTCCGTGAACTAACAAGACTATAATAATGAAAATAGTTGCCAAAATGGGGCGAAAAAAATTTTTCGATCGTAAAGCACTCTCTGAAGCTTCGCATCATGAGTCGTGCAATAAATAAACATTGTTAAAATGTATGTTTCAACATTTAAAATCTTCTAAGAGAATAATATAGATTTTTTTTAAACATGCCAGTGAAAGCATATCTTAAATTCCGAATTAATATAAGAATTCTTTTGCAAGTCAACTGTACAATTGTACAATAAATTAAGCATGTACATCGTTAATCTAATGCTTTAGTCTAGTGCTTTAAAGTGTACAAGACAAGAATTAGTAGACCCTCCTCTTCGTTTGCCATTACCATTGTATATATAATAATTCAAATATAATCTAATATTATTATACATTCATAAAAGCAGATGCAGATATGCAGAGATGCAGAAGTTAACATGGGATTTACTATTAAATTAATTGTATTTCCCGGCTCGACAGAATTTAATATAATAAAACCCGTCTATTAGCGTCTCCCTTCTGTACCTGTACTCATTCATATAATTATATTGTATAACACATAACATATTACTGAAATATAAATAAGCCAATAATAACAGCAACTATAATTGATGTTATTATTAATTTTAGGGTTGAATTGTTTTTAATTGCGTAGCAATTGCGATTGCGGTTTATGTAGGTGTAATATATTGTATATATATTATGTGTAGGTACACACTGTGAATTATTTATGATGCAATAGCTATCGCCAGTTGTTAATGCAAGTAAATGCATAATATTGGAAGATGTGTCTACGGACCGGCACGCATACTAACGCTGTTAAGGTATACTAATAATAATGGAATATGCGAGAGAGGCGGTGTCTTGTCATCAAGGCCTTGATCATGATATCAAGACGATGCCAATACTTGTATTTGCTCGTACCTAATTGTCTACGTCTTTATTCCCTAGTCTATTCTGTGTACTTTGGGAATACTTCGGTTTATTTTCGGGAGTAATAATAAAGTAGACTTGTCGTTGATGGAAAAACTAAATTGGTTTATGGTTATGATTTATAAGAAATAATCTTGAGTGAAACGATAATTAAATTAATGGACATCTGACAATTATTTGGATTTTTTTCTGTAGAAAAAAAGTAAACTGTAATAAGGTAAAGTACCCAGTAGTTGAACAGGTTTCAAAGTAAAACGTATTTGACCCTACTTTTAATATATAAAGATGTAATTATTAGTTCAAATTAGTGATTTTCATGAAAATATAAACAATTTTAAATTGATTGAAGTGCAAAATGACGCAAATAATTGAATATTTATAATTTAACAACGTTTTTAAGATAGACTATGAAAGGAGTAGTAGTTGAACAATCAATTCTGACAAGCCGCAGTAGTTGAACACTTCGGGAGCAGTAGTTGAACTAATAAAATATATGGCAATAGGCACACCAAAAATTTTTAACGTTTTATTGAAATATTCAAAGATTTATAGCATATTATTGAATAATATTAAAAATAATACTGTGGATATTTAATATGTTCATTTAAAAATGAGAAACATTTGTATTTGATTTTTTAATTACATTTTTTATGAATGACAAAGTAAATTTTCAATTATAAATCAAAAAAACTCAATTCAAAACGTTCAATAATTTTTAACTATACTAATTTTTAGTTATAAAACTTATTTAATTTGCAGTAATTAATACAAATCACAATACTGATCACTAGTCTATAAACCTATTAAAGGTTAGAGTGCTATTAAAATTATATGGTCCCAGCTTGTTCAAGTTCTGGGTACTGCTTTAAAAATTGGGAGGTATAGTTGAACGCTAAAATTTAATATAAAAATTCTAGTTTGTCTTTGCAAAAAATATGTATTATTTAGAAAAGACTATTTCATTGAGTGGTACAATTTTTTTCACTTCAAATGATGATAAACCGTTTTTTTTTACTGATTGTTCGGTTTACGGTTTAGTACCTTTTTCATGAAAAAAATAGCATCTATCGGTTATTCTCGACATGTCAACTTTAAAGTTAACAAAAATGTAATTGTTTTGATTTATAATTGAAAAAACTTACCAAAATCAATTACTGTATCATTGAATAATTATAACATACGCATATTACTCACAATATATATACAGATTTTGTATTACAACAATTCTAAAAGTCTGTTCAACTACTGGTCCCATTTTTAGAAGTGTTCAAGTACTGGGTACTTTACCTTAAATAATAAGTAATGATTAACTGGAAAAAATTACCGTTTTAAACAGTAAAATCGTGATTTTAACAATCACTTTATAATATTTATCATTTAAATGCTACAATTTATTATTTATATGGAAGAAAATTCTATTTCAAACAGTAATACTCGCTATATGAATGTCGAAAATGTTAAAGTATAATAATTAAGAATTTTGACTTTGATATTTATCATTTGGTACCTAAAAAATGATCGCATGATATGTAAAAAATATAAACTACAGTTACTAAATTTCTATACAAGCAACGTCAATATTTACAAAGTGAAATGGTAAATTTTGAATGCAACGCTAAAAAGTTTGGAAAATCCAAAAGTGCACGCCTCATAATCTCATTTTTTAAAATAAAATATAGAAAGCAAAATAATAAAAAACAGAAAACACTGCTATGGTTTAGTGGCGCCATAACTGCAAGGTGAGGAAAAAAATATTATAATAAAATGTATAGATAGAAATATAAAAAAATCCACAGTCATATATTAGTTTTTTATAAATAATAATTTAACGACAGTGAATTGAACGCTCATATTAACTAAGAAATTCTGTCGTGTGTTACTTTAGATAATTAAAAAAAAATTATTCCGGTACGATCATTTTTTCGACCAATTTCCCTGCCACATACACCCATTCATCATACACGGACGTCCAAAAAAGATTATGTTTAATGTTATTATTTATTATGTTAAACAAAAAAATTGTTATTGAAATATATTTTATGTGCCTGGAAAATTATTTGACTTGACATAAGTGTACTCATTTTAAGCTGTAAGTGCGATATAAATAACAAAAAATCAATTTCAGTTTCGAGAAAACTGCTTTTTTCGAAATGTCGAGAGTAGAGCACAACCTCAACGCTTCGCTTATGAGGCGTGCAAAATCAAACTATAATTATTGATTTGCTTGGACTGGTAAAGTATATATTTTAAGAGTAGAATTTTTACTGTTTCAAATGTTAAATTCTCCGAGTGTGAGACCTACCCTTCTTCTTATAGTATAGACTATATATTGAAACGGCAATTTTTACTGTTTGAAACTGTAATTTTTTAAGATGAGAGAGTCGTTATTTGCTATAGTGACAGCTACTAATCACATTTTCGGTATTAAATTATAAATTGCGGCTTTTACACTTTCTACATTAAGTTTTGTAATATTTACATTTGTGCCACCCCGATGTCTGCTGTACTGTTTGAAACTATAAAAATGAACCGGAATTCGAGTGAATTTTACAATTTACTTTTTTCCGTGTAAGAACAAATTATTGTAAATTTTAATTTTAATATAAATTTATTCATTCTCAGCATTAACACATGGCAGCAAAAATAAATTTTGTAGAAAAATTTTCTTAAATTAAATAAAAATTCTTTTACAGCGTAAAATTTTTTTTCCGAATCAATTCAGAAGAAATAAATTATATTAAAATATTGGCTCATCTAAAAAAAACTTTTCAGAATAAATACTCGGTCTTTTAAAGCTCTATAGATATAGAAATAACTTAAAAGCATAAAAGTAATTGCCCAGTCTCGGTTTCTCTGAGAAAATAATTAAAATTTTAATTGAAAAATCAAAAAATGATATTATTTAATGCGCGTTAAAAGCCTTTGTTGAGTTAGCAGTTAAAAAAACAATGAAACTTTTAACATTATACCTCCAGCAGCTTTTATTTTCTCATCATTATCCTTCTTTTTCCCCTCTCACTTCTCATTTCTCATAATTATAATCATAACCATAAAATATAATAATCCTGTGAAATAATTTCTACGATGTTAACTATCTTGGCTAAATAATTATTATAATTATTAAAAGCTCCACAATTTAGTGTTGAATTTTACCCTTAACTACCACAAATAGATTAACAAATCCACATGTTATTCAATTAAATATAAATCAATACAAAGCTGCCATATTTTTCAACAGTGATCAAAATAGCAGGTAAGAGCTTCAGTGAATTGAAATTAGAATTAAAATTAAATGTTGCACAGCGAAACTACTGAATTGGCTTTGATATCAGATACAGACGGCTACGAGCTTCAATGGAACGCAGAGAATAGAAGGAAGTACTTCAAGAACAGTACTACGTATTACGTTTAATTTGTATGCACGATTGTGACCATATGTAATTTAATTGATTCTAAAGTTGTGTTGCAAACGAGATTTAAAAGTATCACACGTTTCTAATTTTAAGAAACTTAAAAATTAAAGGAAGAAAAAAATTGTTTTTTTAAAACTTTAAATTATTAAATCAAAATTAAAATACTAATTTAGACTTGAAAATTTGAAAAAAACATTTTTACAACTCTCTGTTATTTTTTCTGATAAAATTTTATTGCGCTATAAATTTCACTTCGAATTTTTTCCTAAATAATTCTAAACGGATATCAATTCTAATAAAAAACAAAAATTGGAAATTATAAATCAAACGAAGAATTTTTGGTAGGCTGAAAAAAAAACTACTTGATTGTTGAGATATGTTCTTTATATGAAAAATTTATTTTTAAAAAAGCCTATTGTTTTGACTGTATTGTATTCATTTAAATATGCCAAGGCAAGTAAGCCAAATGGCATACATTAGAATGGTACATTAATCTATGGAAGTTTTACATACAGAATATAAAGAAGTATATCATAATAAACTTGAAAAGTAAGTACATACTGCAAGATATAATAAGTAATTTATACTATAAGAAAAAGTTTTATATAATGTTATAAGTTTTAAGAGATTTAACCAAGATAAGCTTTACGCTAGCAGTTATTTCAAAAATTGCTCGTTTCAAAACTCGATAATGTAATAAAAAAAAAATACAAAATCTCAAGATCTAGTGTATATTATCGTCGTAAGATGCAATTAAATTTGACATATCACCGTTAAAAATTTCCATGGTAATTTTACAAAAAGATTTTTGGAAACTACATCAGTAAAACATTTAGCCAAAATTTAAATCGGTTATTGTAATAATGAAAATTTATAGAAATTTTTAACAGTATGTACAATAACAGTTTTTGCCATTATGATAAAAAAATAAATAATTCAGCACAGTGATATTGCCTACAAGTAATTCTTCTTAAATTCAGTCACTTATTTTGAAGTAAAATAAATAAACATTAGCCACATATCATAGAAATATTCACTTCCAATGTGACAACTTCCTGATTGTAAATAAATAAAATAAAAATTAGGAAAACGGATGATCCTGAAGGAGATCCCTGTAACTTCCCGCTAATTCCATACCTAAGCGCTTGAAATTTATGTGTTATTTTGAGCTTTATGAGCTCAAAGAGGTAGCTGTTTTATGCTTTTGAGCCCTTGGAGCTCATATCTTGCGTTCGACATATCTATTATTAATTTATAATTTTGTTAATTAATTAAAAATAATTTATATGAACGACACAATAAGAGGTTATTATTATTTTTATGATATAGTTATTTATTTTTATTTAAATAAACGACCAAATTCATGGAGAACTAATTGAGAGCAATATCACGTCGCTGAATTATTTATTTATTTTTTTTTTTATTTTATTGGCGGTACTTTTGTCTCGGATAAAATTTTATTCCGGATTGAAAAACTGGCCCTAAATATTTATATTTTTACACAAAACAAAAAAAATGAAAATTTTGTACTTGCATCCATATTGGAAGGCATTTAAAACTTATTTTTTATAGTATAAAAAATAAGAGAAATGTGTTAATTATGATTCTTAATTATGATGGTGATTTCTTGCAACGGAGCTACCAGCTACGTCAGCTGGTAGTGGAGTTGCTTAGCTTAGATTCAAATCCAGATCGTAGGTCACGACCATTAGTCCATGCTCCACGGCATGACCGAGCAGCCAGATTGCCTCGTGTTCAGGCCATTGATATGCAGATCCTTAACAAATTAGCTTCACACACCTCTGCAGCTCTATTTGTGACACCATTAATCACTTTAGACATTTCGTATCCCGCACAAAGCTAAATAATCATCAACTGTAGTTAATTAATTTTGGAAGATCAATTAACTCCGAAGATACCCATTTAATAATTGACTATATGATCGAGAAAATTAGGAAAATTTTATCTCCTACATATTTATATGATAAAATGTTCATTTATTATGATAAATTTTCGGAGCAGTTATAAATATATTAAAATTTTAAGCTTGATAAAATTTATTTATGTAATTTTTTAAACTTAACAGTAATATTAAATATTAATTTAAATAATTAAGAGAGAAAAGGAAATTTTGCACCGGATATATTCTTATTATAATTATAATATGGTTTTTTGGTAAAAGTTCGTGATCTGAAAATATTTAAATAAGTAGAGTTTTATCACACTGAAAAAAAAAATTCTTGACCTGAAGGGTAAATTTTTTTTGGCTCAAGAAAATATTAAAGAAGATTGAAAGTTTCTCGAGCCAAAAAAATTTTTTCTTGCTCCAAAATAACTTTTTTCTTAGTGCAAGAAGTTTTTTTTGTCTGTGTAATCATTGTACTTTATTTTTTTTTGACAATAGCTGTTATTACTGTTTGAAATTGTATTTTTTCTATAAAATTATTTAAATGGACGTTTAAATAATACATAACGAAAATTAATCACTAATATTACGATTTTACTGTTTGAAATTATATTTACTATCAATTCATTACCCTTTGTTTTTTTTTAATTAATTAATATTTATTGTTGTTTGTTAGCTTCGCTATTTAAAATTTTACAATATATATAAACATAAATAATTTCTTTAAAATAAATAAATACATTTATACATTCTTAATAACTATTTATATTTTTAAAACCATCAACATTATTTATAATATAATTTATCTTTATAATAAATCCACACAGTAAAAAATTTTTCGTCATTGTGTAAAGTGTAAAAATGTTTGTGTAGAATTTAACATTTTAGTATGTTGATTCAACTTAAATTTTTGTGTTAAATTTGACGAAAAATTTTTTACTGTGCACTATTATTTATTACAGTTTAGTTTTTTCCGTGTAATAATAATTATAATTATGATTATGGTGAAAATTTGAAATTAGAGTTTGATGATTCCCGACAAATAATAACTCTTATTAAGGAATAACTTGGAGATTAAGGGTTGGGAAGTTGATTCAAGTGGAAATTGAGTAGCACTTAGCAGAGTTATTTTTTTTAGTTTCTTCCTCCTCGGAAGACTTTTCGTCGACGATTTGGTCTCTTGTTTAGTTATATCCGTAAGAAGAGAGAACCGGCTGCCGTCTAGTCCCAATGAGTATCACGGGGAATGAATAAAGTTAGAGCGGATGAGAGAATAAGTGGAGTACTGATGATAAGTATGGCCGAGAAAAGAGGACAGTTCGAGAGAGCGAGGGAGAGAAAGAGAGTTTTGTTGGAATATAAGGGGAGTAAACTTCCATCGCCATTATACTTAAAGTCTATTGTGTTGTCCAACAGAGACCTAGAAAAACTGATAGCAGACAGGAAAGTACCATCCGAGTTTCAGCGTCATTTGCCGGTGTACCAATTATCTTCGATATCAATTATTTCCTTATTTATACATTTTTGTCTGATGAATTGTCTCTGGAAATGAATCAAATGTTTCAAAAATCCGTTTTATAAAATTAAAAAAAAAAAAACATTATTGCACCCAAATGTAGAACTTTAATTCATTAAAATCAAGAAAATAATTCCTCAAGACTCATCACCGCAATAATAATGCAAAAAAAAATTCAAAGAGTGTCAAAAGAAATCCACACTCATTTAATAAGTTGTCCTCTTGACAATAAAAAAAAACATTTTACCCCCGAGTGCTTTCACTCTGTACATTTCGTGTTTATCGTTTTTCGGTTTACTTTCACGCTCATCATAAAATATAAATTTCATCCGTGTTAAATACTTAGATTTCTTACAGTACTTTTTGCTTTGCTTTATTGTTATCTCGACACGTGGAAACCACCGGAGAAAACTTGTCACATGATTAATGTTTCGCGACGTTTAATGCGGTTTTTGATTAATGGGGTCATCTTTCAAAACTAAAGTGTTATTATCAATCTTCAAACAATGAAAAATTTCACTATTTTTATTATTATTATTATTAGTGCCATTTTTTTAATAATTATTTTTATTGTTACACAGTAAAGAATCAGGGGTGATTCTTCACTGCTATCACTCAGACTACCTGAGTGAAGGAATAAAATACTCCGCGTCAAGAGAAAATCTGGAGTTTTTTTTTTAGCAAAGTTAATTTGAATTTTCATCCGAAGAACATCCGAGTACGGAGATTTTATACTTCAGTAAATTCTAATTAACTTAAGTTTAAAATGCCAAATTAATAACTAAAACTTTAAGTCTTTTTGATTAATCCTAACGTAATGAGTAAAAAATTATTAATATTACTTTTTTTAATTAAATAAAATTAACTAGCATTCTTGTAGCCACTATGTGATTGCCGTGACTTGTGAACGATAAATAAATACAATTTCGCTTTATTAAATAATGACTTTTGTTAAATTGTACTGTATTTTCTTAAATATTGATGTTTTTAAAGATATAAGCTCATCCCGATGATACACTCATCAAGACCTTTCATTTAAGTACCCACATCAATTTTTCATATATTTATATATATTATATATATGTATATATGAAAAATATATCAAAAATTGATGTGGGTACTCAAATGAAAGGTCTCGATGAGTGTAATGTCGGAGTGAGCTTTTATCTTTGAAAATATAAATAGTTCACAAAATACAAAGTCGTTTCTTAATTATGTTAAATTGCACTGTAATTTCTTAATTATTGACGTTTTTAAAGATATAAGCTCATCCCGATGTTACACTCATCAAGAGCTTTCATTTGAGTACCCACATGCATTTTGATATATTTTTCATACATACATATATGTAATATATATAAATATATGAAAAATTAATGTGGGTACTTAAATGAAAGGTCTTGATGAGTGTAACATTGGGATGAGCTTATATCTTTAAAAATGTCAATAGTTCACGAGATATAGGGTTATTTCTTAATTATGTTAATTTTTTTAAAATACTAAAATTTATTTGTTATATAAAACTTATAAAAATGGTAATACTAATTTTAAAAATCTTTCAATACGTATTTTGTATTTAATAGGGGGAATTAAAGCAATTCAAAATCATTCACTCCGTAAATTTTTTTTACACTGTATTATTATTATCATTATTATAACTATTATTTTTAACAAAACTTGTAAAATTTTAATGTCACAGTGGAACTTTAATACAAACTTCTCTTTGAATCAGGCATAAATATGAATATGTAAATCAAGCAGTGCAATATAGAGCGAGACACACATTATTGCCACATAACGCACTCACACATATATAAATATACCCAGAGGAAAACATAGTGACTATAATGTAACATTAACCTACGATACAGCTCTCTTATCTTATGTTTTCATCTTATTTTCACGCTCAAATGTATACACAGTTCTATTCTCTTGCCCGTGTACATGTTATAAAAGCTTGCAACGCTTTTCATCTCCGCTCGCTATTTTGCACTAGACTGAAAATTCTCAAGCCAATGGACTTACGTGTAATTAATTGTTCTACGGTTTAGTTATATGTGACATGAATTTTATTTTATTACACTTGTGGTTTCATTTATTCAATTTAAAACTTTGTTATTTTTTAAAACATCTGTAACCCAATGAAAATATCTACATATTTTTTTTTATTCCTATAAAATATAAGAAAATTTTTTTATTCAAAACTTTTAAGTTTGAATTTAAAAAACAATACTTTAATAATATTTAAAATTGCCTGTGTACATTGTCCGCTTAAATATAGTACAGAGTGGACGAATTGTCATCGGATTATGACGTTGAGAGTATTGAATATAATTGATACTGAGTACTGAGTACTGACGAATAAATAGAGCGATAGGTGAAAATGACGGACACGTAGAGAAAATTCATACTCACAATTATTCCATCACACTCATAATTGCCCGTTGAATTTTACCGAATAGTATTTTGCATATGCAACGGAAATTATAAAATCATTAGTTGATGAATAAACGGTATCAATTGATTGGAAATTAAACTCATTATGTCATTGTATAATGCTTGGGCTCGTACGTTTGATTGTTATTAATTGCAGCGTAAAAATATTTAATAGCCTATCAAACGTTTCATTTAAATCACTGTATAGTATTACACAACTTGTTTTTGATGTCAGATTTTAATTTATAATGATAAGTATTTAGGCTGCATTCGAAAATTCTCTATCATTAGATACATAATTAATAAATTACCTTGTATTTTAAGAACTATTGACATTTTTAAGGATATAAGCTCATCTTGATGTTACACTCATCAAGACCTTTCATTTAAGTACCCACATCAATTTTTCATATATTTATATATATTATATATATATATATATGAAAAATATATCAAAAATGCATGTGGGTACTCAAATGAAAGCTCTTAATGAGTGTAACATC
>CAJNRD030001119.1:6039885-6104187 GCA_905319865.3 Cotesia congregata
AACATAATTAAGAAACGACCTTGCATCTTGTGAACTATTGACATTTTTAAAGATATAAGCTTATCCCGACATTACACTCTTTGAGACCTTTCATTTGAGTACCTACATCAATTTTTTCATATATTTATATATATTATATATATGTATATATGAAAAATATATCAAAAATACATGTGGGTACTCAAATGAAAGCTCTTAATGAGTGTAACATCGAGATGAGCTTATATATTAAAAAATGTTGATAGTTAAGAAAGTACAGTGCATTTGAACAAAATTCATTATTTAATAAAGCAAAATTTTATTTACTCATAATTCACAAGTCACGACAGTCACATAGTGACTGTAAGTTTGCTAGTAATGATTTATTTTTTACATATATTCATATTTACATGAGCAAAAAAAAATAATTAAATTAAAAAATTTTATCTAGCTTAAAATTCTAATCTATTTACAATTGTTCTGAAGTTGTTCTTTGCTCAATATATTAACTGTTGAAAAGAATATGAAATTCGTTAAAAGGCACAAAATCAAATCAAAAACTTTCATAATACTAAATTTAATATAAAAAAAAAAAAAAAACCATTTTATCATACAAATATACCAGAGAAAAAAGTACCTGCGACACTTAAATATAATAGAACCAAAAATGATTCACTAATAGCATTTCTAAGTTAATTTATTCTGCCAATACGTACTGCAACATTGTAAAAAAATACTAGACGGTTCTTTAGCGAGTCAATAATACGTCAATACTTTGATAATGCGCGTTAAATTACCAATTAGTGTCATACCATCAAAGTTAACATGAATAATGAAAAAAAAGTAGAGAAAATTCGAGTAGAGGTAATTTACTCGATTTTTCGCAGGTAAAAATTACCCAATGCAACTCGATGAATAATTTTTTAGATAAAAATCTTATTTCTTGAACAACTGTAATTTTCTCCAAACAAATTCTATTAAAAGTAAAGCTTTTAATAAAACTTTATGCATTACTACTTATTTATATTATTACCAAGGTAATTTTTAGTCCGCGTGCATATAAAAGTGTGAATGTGACAAGAAAGTAAAAGTTTGCTTATTTATTACTGCTTTTTTAAGCAGTAAAGAAATATTCCAAGAATACAAATGCGAGAAAGATGTTACGAGTTTGGTGAAAATATTTTCTAAATAAAAAAATTCTGAAGGATTTTCTTTAAAAGTTTAGAAAAAAAAGGTCGATGTATATTACATTTAAATTTAGTTACCAAAAAATAATTCTGCTACACGAATAATCGATACTTTTTCTTTTATTCATAAAAATCTGTTGGTACTTTTACTAAACTCAGAAAAAATTTCCATACAGTTCCATAAAATGAATAAAAGTATAAATGTAAAAAAATAATTAAAGCGATAAAATTAAAAGGACAAAAGAATATCGATTTGAAAGTTCAAAGCGAGAATTCTCGTTGGAGTTTTCAAAGCTCATTTACTGACTCGAGTAATTATTTTTTAATGAATAATTTTAGACTTGAATTTAATTAGACATTTGCACATGAATATATATATAAATAGACGATTTGTTGAAGTTAAATAATTAATTTGGATTAATTTGAAGGGTTGTTTGGAATTGAGAGCGGGAAAATAAAAATTTGAGGCAATTGAGTGTATTTGGTCGGTCGACGGCAAACATAAGCAGTAATATCAGCAGTATTGAGTGAGAAATTATTTACTGAGGGTTTATTTACATCGGGTGTTAGAATAGTGTTTGGTTGCGTGTAGCTGTGGAGGTTGATGTTGAGGTGGATAGTGTGTGCACGGGTGTGGTAGTGATAGGATGAATCGAATAGTGCATATTGCTGAGACCTCAGTTGGTTTAAGTGATGTACACTGGGCTTTGATCAGCTTGATGGATTATCAAGGCTTGCATAATAATATTAAGTTATCATTCATCATTGTTGTTATTGTTACTAATATCAACGTTCTGTCATCAATCTTGTTTTTATATATTGTCGTTTATGATCTGTACATAATGATGTTACCTGAACAGATTTTATCATAGTTACGGTATTGATTTATTCATTTTTATAGTGCAATCCATATGTACTATTGCATAGAAAGGAATTTTTTTTTTTAAATTAAAGTAATCGTGGGGCGTTCCGCAATTTCTAATCTAATTACAATTCTTTAATAATTATTTATAAATATAATATAAAAAAACATAGAAAACTACCATCGGTAAAAAAAATAAATAAAATTGATAATAATATAAATATAAATAAATAAAATTTTGCTTTATTGAATAATGACTTTTGTTAAATTGCACTGTACTTTCTTAACTATTGATGTTCTTTAAGATATAAGGTCATCCTGATGTTATGCTCATGAAGAGCTTTCATTTGAGTACCCACATGCATTTTGATATATTTTTGATTTATACATATATATATATATATATATATATATAAAATGAAAGGCCTTGATGAGTGTAACATCGGGATGAGCTTATATCTTTAAAAATGTCAATAGTTCACAAGATACAAGGTCATTTCTTAATTATGTTTCTAGAGATAGAGCATTTTCGAATGCAGCCTAAAACTTATCATCATTAATTCACTTTTGGTGAGAATAATATGAAAACTTGAAAAGGCACAACTCCAGGTCAAGACTTTTCCAACGATACCGAATTTAACCACAAAATCCATTTTATCATATAAATAACAAAAAAATGATACATTAAAATGAATCAAAATCTTTCTTATTTACTGGAAGAAAATTACAAAAAGTTCTGTGTTGAAATGAAATGAAATATATGAAACATTAAGAGTACCGCAAAAATACTCTATTCCAGCGCTATTTGTACTTAAACTCGCGGTTTTCTGTATTATAGTACTTTAAAGCTTTAAAATAATCATTTAAGAAAACACGCTCAACGTGTCTGCAATTTATTACTCCGCAATGAAGTAAAAATACTCATTTATTAATGCGATTAATTTTTTTTTTACACAAAAAATTTTTCATGCCAAAATCTATAAACACTTTTTATCAATTAGTTCAATTCAAACTTTTATTTAAAATACTCGTGATTTCATTTAAAGTTGAAAACATACGAATTTCTAAGTGAATTTAAAAAACTGACAATGAGATAGAAAAAATAATATGATCCGTAATTCACCTGCAAATGTTGATTCACTTATTCATTTTTGAATAATAGGATGAAAGTATATGCTATATTATTACTCGGAAAAAAATTATAAAAATAGCGACAATTTATACGAAGAGACGACACCAGACTTTAAAATTAGGTAGTATTACTCGACTGATAAATGGAATTCTTGAGTAGAGTATAGAAAATTTAAATTTAATATAATCCTTACAAATTTAGCATTTCCACGTCGCGGAAAAGTATATGCGCCATATATCTGTTGTAACTATAAGAAAATTTTAATTTAGAGCCAAAAATATATGGTGAATTTTTTTCAACAAGACATGCAGATAAATGTCCCGAAAAGGAAATATAATTTATCATTATCACTGGTAGAAATAACATATTTAGTTAGCGATATAAATGTGGATGTAGATTAGTGTCAAGTGTTATCTACGGGCCGCGCTAAGTCCAGAGCATTATATATACTTGAACAGGATCACTGGAGGGATTAAAGATTAATTATCGGTTCCTTGATATATACGCTAATCAAATTATACGAAGCTCTCGTTTTGAAGATTATTAATCTGTCTGCAATTACAATTGATTATTAATGTTTGTCAAGTGGCATATTGATAAAGTGATTACATTTATTTCATCCCTAATCCTGCTCCGATTAAGTACATTGAAATTTGGATAATCTTTTGTGATTTAACTATCATTTTTTTCCTTTTAAATTTAATTACTTAATATTTAAAAATTAGTCATTTTTCGTTAGCTTTTTTTTACACAGAAAAAAGTAGTTCACTTGAGCCAAAAATATATTTATTCTTCCTAATTATTTTCTTGAGCGAAAAAAAATTTTTTTTTTTGACACAAGAAATTTCACTTATTCCAACAAAATTAATTCTCTTGCTTTAAGAAATACGTATCTTGATCCAAGAAAATTTATTTAAGTCAAGAAAATCTTGTTATTTTGAGAAAATTCAGCCTCTTACTCCAAAAAATTTAGTTCTTGATAGAAGTAAATTTTCTTGTCTTGAGAAAATTTCTCTCTTGCTCCAAAAAATTAAATATAAAGATAGAAGTAAATTTTCATTAATATTTTTATTGATTAAAATGTCAAATGGGAAGATCAAATTATATTTCATAATTTTTTTTCATTTAATATATATAATTGTACGCTAAAATAATATAAAATGGGTATCAAATATTCAAGAGAAAAATTTTCTCAAGGTGAGAAAATTTTTTTCTTAGCTGAAATAGGTGGCGCTGCTTCCCTAAAGTATCTAAAAATCTTGATCAAATATAAAAATTTATTGTATCAAATATTTATGATAATTTGAATTAAGAAAAAATTACTTCCACTAAGAATAGAATTTCAAAAAAAAATTTTACTTCGGCCAACACAACTTCGGTCTTCCATCAGGCACCCGATAATTTTCTTGAACCAAGAATTTTGTTCTCCAGACAAGAAATTTTTTTTTCTGTGTACCTCACTTTTAAATTATTTAATTTAGAAGTGAAATTATTCGCGAACATAGCGAAAAGTTATAAGAATGTAGAACCAACCATTTTTATAATTTGCCAATAGAAAAATTGGTTCCGTAATTTAAAATAAAAATAGTTCCGCATCAGATATTCTAGTCATCACGTTGCTAGTTACTGTCAAATAAAAAGCATTGAATCTGAAAAAATACTGTAATTTTAGTAGCATTGATTCGATACCATTACGTGATTAATATTAATCTAACAATTGGAAAGGGTCCAAGAGCTGAAATCTGAGAGCCAAGTGCATTAGATGAAGAGCGGGGAAAAAACAAAGATAACCTATACCCATGGGATTCAGGACAAACCACTTTTGATATTACGGAGCTCAGCTCGACCGCCAAAATTTAATTCATATATACGAAAATAAAAAAATATTGAATAAAAATTTTTCGAGTTTTTCTAGCCTCGACTTTAACAATTTAACCCGATAGTAAAATTTATAATCGTTTTTGCGTATTTTATTCATTAATTCAAAATTTACCCTTCGGCGGAAGCTGAATTAGTTTTCATTTGGTGAAACGCAGCACCTAATTTCAATGCATAAATTAGTATTACGCTGATTTCACTTTGTGATACACTAAATCGAAATGTATGGTAGGTACTAGATATTTTTTTCCATTAAAAGTATTCAAAAGTAATGATATTAAATTCTTCTATTTGGGCACTAATGAAAATGAGCCAACGAAACTCGTGATTGAAATAGAGTTTTTGTGAAAGGTCATTTAAAAAAAAAATTTACATATCTATTCCATTCGTTAGAAAAAAATTTGAACGAGTAGAAAAGGTGGTTTGATAAATTTTAAAATAAAATGAAATAGAATATCTGTGGAATCAATAGGATCAACGGATTAATTGCATTTCTACCAGCTAGCAGTTCCCAGAATCGTTTGATCTCGTGGACTAATTGTATCCAACAATCCGGTTTATCCCAAGTCAAGACACGGATTGCTCTGCGTACACTTTACTTGATAATCTTGGCTAGTCACGTATTCAAAGGATAATGAGATTATATATGATAATAGTTCCTCTATTTTATATCTATCATCCGTTTATAAAGCTACTATTTTCATTTTCATTGTTGTTTTAAATTAATTTATTTAAATTATGGACAGAAAAATAAATAACTAGGTTCGAGTAAATATTTGTTTCAAAATTTCAATTTTGCTTCAAAATATTTACATCTCGTATTAAAGAAAATTACCCAAGTATTTTTTCTCTTGGTTTGAGGCCAATAAAATTGATCAAAGACACTACCGACTTTTTTTAAGAATTTTCTCGTTCAGTCCAAAAACATGCAGTTCAATATATTTTAGTAAGGTTATCGTATATAATAAAGTTTTCGCAAAGTCTATATGAATCAAAGTTGTATACAATTTGATAAAAATCTACGGCTGGAATTGGAGTGCAAGTTAACATCAATCTTGTAGTGAACCCTTTCGCTACAACTTTTCTGAAAGAACTCGCACATTAAAAGATGGGTTATTACTTTACTTGCTTCAAAAATATAGCCAAAATTATTTTAATTATTAATCAATGAATTTATACGGAAAAAAGATGATTTAAAAATTACACCACAAATGATTGAAAAATCTAATTGTATGAGTAGTTTTAATTTTGGATTGAGGTGATACAAATATTGTATCACCGTGATATAGATTTTACATAACAGTGAAGTAAATTATGCGTGCCCTACACGCATGTGCCTGAATATTATATAGGTTATAGGGTAGAAGTAACGTTTTTGGCGAGTTAACATTTGAATTAATTTATAAAAAATTATAATATTATAACTATATTTTTGTTGAGTTTTTAAAAAATTCATATTAAAACAAATTGAGTGTAATGATTTATTAATATAAATTAATTTCTATCGTTTATTTGAACAATAAATGGCCATAAACGGTACAGTGGCCACAAACGGTACTTCTACCCTATTTGTTGTTGATGTTTCGTAGCACACGGAAAAAAATAAATAGTAAATGCAACTTGATGCAGTCTTGGTAAATAAACATGATGAAATCATGTTGCAGCCACATGATTTGTCATGTTTCGGTTACATGACAATCATGTTGCGGTAGCATGAGAAAATAATGTGGCAGCAACATGGTTTTCATGTAGCCGAAACATGACAAATCATGTGGCTGCAACATGAGAAAATCATACGGCGGCAACGTGATTTGTCATGTTTTGGTTACAATCATGTTGCGGTAGCATGAGAAAAATTATGTCGCAATATAAATCTATATATATATATATATATATATATAAATCTTAAAAAACGTAGTTACTTTATAATAAATAATGTTTCTGAAGCATAAATATTTAGTTGTTGCAGCTTAATTTTGTGCTATTAAGGCTACATGAAAATCATGTTGCTGCCACATGATTTTTCTCATGCTACCGCAACATGATTGTCATGTAGCCAAAACATGACAAATCATGTTTATGCCACATGATTTTCTCATGCTACCGCAACATGATTGTC
This sequence comes from Cotesia congregata, assembly GCA_905319865.3. NCBI lineage: Eukaryota > Metazoa > Arthropoda > Insecta > Hymenoptera > Braconidae > Cotesia > Cotesia congregata. The sequence continues at coordinate 6,047,043 of CAJNRD030001119.1, forward strand.
ATGTAACCTAAACATGACAAATCATGTGGCTGCAACATGATTTCATCATGTTCATATACCAAGACTGCATCATGTTGCATTTACTATTTATTTTTTTCCGTGCGTATGTATTTTTTTATTTTTGAGAATTTGTTATAAAAAAACGTGAAAATAACATGACCGATGATTTTGTATGTTCAATGCTAAAAGAATATTGTCTTGAAAAATGTATCTCAAAGTTTAAGGGTACGTATATCACCGCCAAGTTAGTCCCATTTAAAATACACTAGATACAAAAATTGTATTACCGGGTGATACAATTTTTGTATCACCTGATGAGATTTTAAAGTCACTTTTTTTCCGCGTAGTTTATTTCCCTGTAGAGGAATTTTTTGATTTAAAAAATGTTAGTCAATAAAAATATCAAATAGATTTTGAATGAGAACAATAAATTGAAATAAAAAATAATGAGTTGTCTAGACGTGACCTTTTTGTCAAGTATTTTTTGCATACTCTCAATCTTTACATGAACGATCTGTCGCCTCCGTGATGTGGGTTCGAATAATGAACGTTCAGTGGCTTGATGCCGATGATATTCAATTTATTGAACTTTTTTGCGTCTCTCTCAATATTATATCTACCGTACATTACAACGCAAACGTCATCGAACGTCGATTGCACTATTTCGATTTCAATCCACAAGAAAATGAATTTATATTGAACATCTATAATAATTGGAGCAGCTATAACTGGAAAATGTTTCGCAAGTACGTTCAATTAACCATTACAAATATAAATTGAACAACCGATGGGGTTTTTTCGACGGTAATTGTTGTATAATTTTTTCTTAATTACGAGTAGTGTGTGGTACGTATAAAATTGAACTGCTTCACGCCCATTAAATTGACGGCGAGTTACATAGAGAACCTATACTGTTCCTTCGAGTACAAGTGCACTTTGGTTAATTGGCGAGTTGCAGCTCTCGGGTTCGATGATACCGTTTCGAAGCTTACTTTGACAGACTAAATTTATGTATATATATATTACATACACAGATATATACGGTGTTATTGATAGTAAGATGTTTGAGTGCTAATTATAGCTTAAACTAACAAATAAATTGTTATACAGAGAATTTATCGAAAAATGCTTCATGATATAAATAAAATTCTTCTCGGAATGAATTTTACTCCGACAGAATTAAATCAATTGAAAATCATCTACTTCACAAATTTTTAATTTCCCGCTAAGAAAATCGGGAAGTTATTGGTTTTACCCCATTTTGCAAAAATCGAGTTTTCATCAGATCTCGACGTTTTAAGGTCAAAGGTTTTTTTTCATATTTTTTCAAATATGGTTTTTTCGAAATAACTTTCAAACAGCTTTACCGATCGATTCTAAAAACTAATCACCCTTTAATATACAAAAACCACGTCTATCGCCATCAAGTCGGTCAAAATCGGTTGATTCGTTCGTGAGTTATCGTTGTCGGAAGAAAACCGAAAAAAGTATTTTTTCGGAATTACTTCGAAATTTCTAGTTCGATCAATTTAAACTTAAAGATTATTCACGAGTTAGAAAATTCAAAAAAGAGTGTTTTATGAAACTTCTATCAGACTTTTGAGCTCGAAAAGCTCAAAAGCATACAGAAGCTATCTCTTTGAGCTCGGAGAGCTCAAAAACATCATAAGTGCAATTTTAAGCGCTGCGGTATGAAATTAACAGGAAGTTGCAGGGATGGCCTTCAGCGTCAACCGTTTTTTTAATTTTTTACAGTATATTCGTATTATTATTATTGTTTTTAATTTCTAGTAACTGTAACTATCGAAACTTAAGTCCAAAAAAAAGTAAACCTTTTTTAGAGCAATATATAACTTGTGATGTGACAGCACTTTGCTATCTAGCCATTTCTCGGTGTAACTCGATGAAATGTTTACTCAGTACCACTACTGTGGTTGTGGTATATAGGATACATTAGTCAGGTAAACAATATAATTTTACCCTAGACTATAGTATTTTACCATTCACTTTGCGGGCATTTTAACCCCTAAAAAGATTTTTTTTCCGTAAACTTATCGTGAGCTTTATTTAGAAATATGAGTGAACAATTCTGACAAACTTACACCCATTATTCTGCAAGACTTATTTAAATTCCGCAATTTAGCTCTCCACATGAATAAATCGTTCAAAAAATCATCAAATCTTGCATATTATATTTACAAATCATTGAAAATCACTTTATAGATGATTAAAAAGTAAAAACTCTATAAAATCGTTCACTACGCTCTTGATACCTCTCCAATCGATCTTAGGAACTCGTTTCCACTCCTCTTATACCATGGAAGTAGCAGAGAAAGTAACTGAGTCCCCTCCAGAGCTCCTGCGTATTTCTGGTGGGTGTCGAATTTAGAGGGACGTCGATATTAGAGGGACTTTTTGTACACTCAATACGGAGCGCTCTAAATCGGGGAATATAAGCACTGGTGGTTCAATGGTAGAATGCTCGCCTGCCACGCGGGCGATCCGGGTTCGATTCCCGGCTAGTGCAATTTTTTGAAAAATATAAGAAAATTAAAAAAAAAATTTTTTTTGATCATATATGGCATCATTTCTTTCCTCAAAAAAAAGTTCGGTAAATCAAAATATATGCATTCTTAAGGGCTAATATTATACGTAAATTTATTTAAGTAATGTAAATAGAATAGAAATAATAAATAATAACAATACAATACTTTAAAAGTTATCTAAATTAATGTATATTATTATAAGAGATTCCTATCTATATAGTCACTCATCACAATATCTCGGGAACCATCAGACCTAGAAACTTAAAATTTGGTAGGAAAATTACTTTTGCCATGTAGAGGTCATCTAAGAACGGATTTTAAGAAATTCCTCCCCCAAAAGGGTTTGCGAGGGCGTTAACAATGGAAAATTCCCGTTTTTAAATATAGCTCTTATCGACTCCAAATTTGGAAGGAATCTCCTGTAATAGATATAGAAATAGTTTATAAACAAATTTTACGATATTCCATCCTTCCATCCCATAGGGGATTGCAGGGGTAGTTATTAACAGTAATTATTACATTAAAATGTAAATATCTCATTCTACAATGTGATTCTTATAAAATCTGTAGTAATTACAATCTGAAACTGTAATCTTTAATTATATAATGTAATTTTTCCATTTTTCTTTTTTACACGTTCTATCTAGAACTGAACGTATATTCGAATATTTTAAATTATGATTAATTGAATCATTATTTTCGAACTATCTCTGAGCATTATTCATATGAATCGAATAAAAAAAAGAAGCGCTTCGCGTTCTGAGGCGTGTAAAATTGACCAAGATTCAATTAAATGAAATTAAATTTAAAAAACATAGTCTTTTTTTCTAACTACTTATAGTCGTTGGTTATATTGGATACTCTACGTAATAAGTGAAAGATTACATCGAGATAACAGGTCAAAAGACTTCAAGATTTTATTCTTTTTACACTCACACTCATACCTTATCCCTTATACACCTAGAAAATATCCTTATATTTCTGCTCCTTCTATATTTCCAGTCCGGTGCTTCGAATGTGCTACGATTAGGCTAAAATTAATATAAAAGGGAGGTATAGTTCTATAGAAAATGCAATTTCTTTGGTTCAGAAAGCCTTCATAAAAAGCTTTGATAGTTAAGAGTTTCATTTATCTACCTTCGTAGTTACCGGGGCTTCATAGGAACAAGCAATAAGTGATAATATCGTTAGAAAAACTTCAAGAGATAAGTATTTGTACAATTGCACTCACAAATTAATTGCTTCTCTCAAAGAGTTATCAATTAATATTTTTTATAATTAAAAGCAGAAACTTTTTTTTTTTTTTTTTTTTTCAAACGCCAACATTCTAGTAAAATTGATATTTAAATTTTTTTGTAATTAGTATTGTACTAGACACATTTTATCGAATTGCTTTTACGCAGTGCTTTTATCGGTCACGTCAGGTCTTTGCTGTAAATGACTTTTAATTCAAGTTATTATAGTTAAATTTAGAGTACGCTAAAAAAAAAACTACTGAGTATTTTTAATTTAAAATATATTGAAGTACGAATTTCATTTTTTAAAGGAAAATATGACAGCTTGGATAAAAGAACTGCTACCTGAGCGGAAAATCTAATCGTTTTTAGGAAAAAAAGAAGCAATTTGGCATGGAAGTAGACTTTTTGCTTCAAATTATAATAAAGTCTTAAATGAAAAACTAGTTGAGTAAGAATAGATGAAATTTAGTACGAATGCTCTACTCAAATTTATACTCTACTTCTCGTTATATGTTGTAAGTCTTGTAAGTCTGCTAATAATTGTTGATATTTTGTTTATTTATTTTACTATTTGTGATTACTATATATCATATGCAATTTAATCTAGTTTTGCACGCCTCATAAGCGAAACGGATGAGGTTGTGCTTCACACTCGCTTTACAAAAATCAAGCGATTTCTTGGACTAAAATTGTCTCTATTTATTTTCTATCACACTTGTAGAACAATATTTGCACATAAATGTCATGGAAAAACACTAGGTTCAACACATGACATTTTCAAAAGACATTTTGCTTCTTAAATAAATAAAAGAAATGTTTAAAAAAATTATTCCGTGGACGTCCGGCTGTCAAATGTATGTATGGAAACTGGCGTGATCACGATAACTGCCGAAAAACTTGACTGATCAAGTTCATTTATTTTTTACACGCTTCAGTATGATTTAATACTGTCCTTTCAAAGATCACGGTCTAATTCAATGTAGTTTATTTATAATTAGCAATAAACTAAAAATCCACTAACCGTTTGTATATCTATATCTATGTAAATAAGGTTCGTTTACAATACATGCGCAGTACCTTTCTTTTTTGGGTGGACAATGGCGTGAAAGATTTAAAAGTATTTGTATTTTATTTTAATCAATTTTATTATGAAAAATGAGATTATGAGGCGTGCACTTTTGGATTTTTCAAACTTTTTCGTCATAGACTTATAAATCAATACCCATAAAAATGATGTCGTTAAAATAACAAAAGACCGGATTACACAAAAATATGTTATAGTAACAATTTATTTTACTTATGGTAATAAATTGATTTGATATTTTACCAGAAGTTGTAATCACAAATCAGTTTATAATACAGTTAAATTATTTCGTTAGCTACAACAAAATTTATTTATGTTCTAGTCAAAATACTAGTGAGCCAAAAAACTTTCTTTCTTAATTGTATATAGAACAAATAAAATAAGACAAAGATATTATCCATGTCAACGCAATAGACACATGACAAATTTTGTTGCGGTAACTTTATATTGAAAATAAAGTTTAATATTTTCTAGCAAGCCGCAGGGTAAGAATTGCAAAATATACTCGACATAACTTTATTTTACACGATTATAATTAAAACTTTTGTTAACTTCACTGAAACTTTCATGAAAACCGAAACTGCGGACATTTTTCCAAGTCCAAAGTTCAAAAACAATCCCTGACATCGGAAAATTATAACCACTTATGGAGTGTTTACGTCACATACTAGAATAATTAAATTGAATTAAAAATAAGGAAGTTTTCAACGAATTTAATCATAGCTCACCGCGAAATTAATGTAAAGTGTTTGTTAACTAAATATCTGCCAAAAAACTTGAATAATTGACCGATAATTACAACATCTCGAGTTTAATAAACAATTCCTATAACACTCGGTTCGTAAAACCGCAGAGAGTAATACAGCAGCGGAGGCAAACAATTTGTGGGATCCTCAATAGTTATTTTATGGTCCCTTCACTCGAAAAGTTCTGTCCCGAGTATCACAATTGACTTCGCTCCCTTTCCCTGCCTCTTGTACTTCAACTTCGTCACCAACTGGAAAATGATTCCAAACAAATCGATCGGGATGAAACGGACCGAAATGATACGAGTTTCCAATTACAATTGAATTACTACAAAATATACAATACTATGTTATACCGTTGATCAAATGTATCAAACAAATGGTGGATGAAAAAATAATAATCTGGGTTTGATATTAAAACTAGAGGAATTTATGAAATTGAATTCGTCTGTCGTCTATTCAAAGTTTAAACTTTTTGTTCAATTTACAACGTCCTGCTCGTGACTAACAGAAAATTTTTCGTTACCACGTCTCAATATTTCATGTGGTTTGCTCCGGAATGGAAAAATATATATTCTCCTCTTTTACATACCGCGGAAGCCTCTAAATTATCATGTCACCGGTCATATTTGACGGCTCAATAAGTGGAAATTCCTTTATTAAAAAATTCTTTTGCAGCATTTTAAATTCAACTGGGAATTTATTTTTTTTTTTAATTTGTCTAGTTTTGACAATTAATTCATGCACAAAGCCTCAATTTTTTCTTTGGTTTAAAAATTCTTTTTTTGTCATTTTAAATGACAAAAATGTTTTATGGTTGCTTTTTTTTTTAATATTTTTCTGATTGAAAAATTATTTAACTACCGAAATTTAAAAAATTTGGATTATTGAAGAATTTTTCAAGCGAGTAAATTAATTATTATATAAAAGAATTTCAAAAAATTAGGGACTCGATTTTTTTAAGTATATTTGAACATATTTTAAATAATAATATTAATATTGCAATTATAAACCATCGACAAAAAATAATTATTGATTTTTTGACAATTTCTCACTATTGACGCCCTTTAATTAATTTTAAAACAATCATTAAAAATAAATAGCGTAAAGCATGCAATTTAAATTTCTATTAAGCCTTAAAAATTGAAATAAATATATTGTATGATGAAAAGTTTGATCAAAAATAATTTTTCAAAAATTTTGACAAATTTGAGCCATCAAAAAACCAAATTGACCACGAAATAAATGAAAAACAATAAATAATAGCAAACTCAAACTTTATTCCCGTCAGATTATCATGAATTTTCTTTCTCACCACTGCATATCTACCGACTGTGGAAGTAAACACATGGAAATTATTTATCTCTGCTGTCTGTGACACATTGTACCATGTACAATCGGGACTCGTGTACACACGACTCATTAATTTAATAAAAGTGCTAACGTTATTTATATTTTCTCTATGCTTTTTTATTTTAATTACGTTTTAAAAAGGATGCAATGATTATGCATTTGATTTACCTGTAAATTAATTACTATTAGGTAATTTATTGACTGACTACTTGTATATGTATATATTTTACTCAGGATTAAAAAGTCGAGAACCGAAAAGTTACTAACAAATATAACTAATACGCAATGGATTATGCAAGCTACAATTGTTACAAGTTATAATTATTAATTATTGGAATAGAATAACCATGTTTATTTTAAGCAAAAGATTAATTTCAATGTACTAATGGTTTGTTTTCATTTCAATTATTATCCATTCGGATATTAAACTCGTGTTTCATGAATGTAACACTTTTTCATCCGAACAATACCTTATTGTTTGCTAGATTATTAACACCGTTAAGCTTTCTTTACAATTTGTTTTATTATTTAAACTTTTTTGTTATGAAAAAAATTAATGGAAGAATTTTAGAATCGAAAATTTAAGAAATTCTCAAGAAAAATTTTCTGATTCTAAAAAAACATATTTGAAAAATTCAAACAATAGTACAACAAATAAAAAATTACTTACTCAATAGTTATCCATTTACCAAATCCGAGTAATTAGTCAGCATCTGCACAAAAAGTCGTCCATCAATTAAATTACCGAAAATAATAGTAAAAAAAAACTTAGCAGAAAGCATTGACTCGAAAATAATTCTTCCATACCCCAGACACTTAATCTGTGACTTTTTCATCAAAGGTTAGGCTCGACTTATTTTTATCAATGAAATTAATTTACCTCGTCACTATACCGGCGACAGTTTTTTAGTAAATTACAATGTAATTGCACGCCTCATAAGCGAAGCGATGAGGTTGTGCTTCACAGTCGCCTTACAAAAATTAAGCGATTTTTTTAACTAAAATTGTCTCTATTTATTTTCTATCGCACTTGTAGAACAATATTTACACATAAATGTCATGGAAAAACACTAGTTTCAACACTTATGACAATTTTAAAAGACATTTTGCTTTTTAAATAAATAAAAAAAATGTTTAAAAAAATTATTCCGTGGACGTCCGGCTGTCAAATGTATGTATGAAAACTGGCGTGGTCACGATAACTGCCGAAAAGCTTAACTGATCAAGTCCGTTTATTTTTTATACGCTTCAGTATGATTTAAAACTAAGTCCTTTCGAAGATCACGGTCTAATTCAATGTAGTTTATTTATAATTAGCAATAAACTAAAAATCCACTAATCGTTTGTATATCTATATCTATGTAAATAAAGTTCGTTTACAATACATGCGTAGTATCTTTCAGTTTTGGGTGGACAATGGCGCGAAAGATTTAAAAGTATTTGTATTTTATTTTCATCATTTTTCTTATGATAAATCAGATTATGCGTGCACTTTTGGATTTTATCAACTTTGCGGTTGTTGTAATATAAATGTATTTATTTAAACTGCCTCGAGTGATTTTATTAAAACGTCAATAAAAAAAAACTTTTTTTTTCTTTCTTTACGACTCCTTTTTATGAGCGGTTGCATAAAATACCTGAGATACCTGGCATATTGGTTCGAAGAATGGGAAAATGGGGCGTAAGGAATTCTAGTACGTGGCCTCGTATGAAATTCATATTCAACCCTAAGTAAAGACTCGGAAAGACTTAAGACTGTAGTCCACTCTATGATGGTGCATTAAATATTCTGAATAATAATAATAATGTACAAAAATAAAAATAATAATTTCATAAAAATTAAAAATTTCATTTGTTTATAATTCATCATTTTTACACCGTAATTTATCATCCACAATTTTTAATTAATAGAATTTCTAACTTTAAATTGAAAACTCGTTTTATTTCGCTGTCGATATTGGCATTCACCAAATCTTTCAGGTTTATTTACTATTTTTAGCGAGAACAATCCCGGATTTATAGGAAATAAAAAATTCATGTGTTCAAGCTTTTTTTTTAATTCTTTTGTTGTACATATTTTTATTTCAATTTAACAAAAGTGCCACTTTTTTTTTTTATTTAATTTGGCTTTTGGCAACGTGATTAATTATCTTTCCTTATGCGAATCCAATTGAGTATAAATAATTTTTTCCTAATTATAATTAATATGGAATTTTAATTAACAAAAAAGCCCACACCCGAGAAGAAAAAAAACCCTCTAGCAACATTAATTAACTTGAATGTCCCCAGGACAAAACAGTAACACAACAATGTATATTGTTGATTACATCATTAACAATAAGTTAAATAAAATAAAATAACCCAGTGCTGAGCACACAAATTTATTTTTACTAATATTTATTTTGGATTTTCAATCATCTGCAATCTTTGGAAGAACGATTTACTGCTCAATAGATCTTATATTTTTTTTATTCCTTTCGTTTCGCTGAATAGAGGAATCGCTTACGATAGAGAGTAAAAAAATTTTTTATTGGTTGATATTAAATTAAACGGTTTATTTCCAATAAAATACTTTGATAAAAAAACTACTTTCTTCAACAAAATTTCAAACTAAGAACATAATTTTTAAATTACATTGAAAAAAAAAATATATTTCAGGGAAAAAAGTAAACTGTAATAAATAATAGTCGATTTATAATAAGTATTGAGCAACTGGAAAAAATTACCATTTTAAACAGTAAAATCGTGATTTTAACAATTACTTTATAATATTTATCATTTAAATGGTACAATTCATTATTTACATGGAAGAAAATACTATTTCAAACAGTAATATTTGCTATGTGAATGTCGAGAATGTTAAAGTATAATAATTAAGAATTTTGACTTTGATATTTATCATTTCGTACCTAAAAAATGATCTTATGATATGTAAAAAATATAAACTACAATTACTAAATTTCTATACAAGCAACGTCAATATTTACAAAGTAAAATGGTAAATTTTAAACGCAACAGAGAAAATCAAACTGTAATTATTGATTTGCTTGGACTGATAAAATATATATTTTTAGAGTAGAATTTTTACTGTTTCAAATGTTGAATTCTCCGAGTGTGAGGCCTTCCCCTTCTCCTCATAGCATAGACTATATATTGAAACGTCAATTTTTACTGTTTGAAACTGCAATTTTTTAAGATGAGAGAGTCGTTTTTTACTATAGTGACAGCTACTAATCACATTTTTAATATTAAATTATAAATTGTGGCTTTTACACTTTTTACATTAAATTTTGTAATATTTACATTTGTGCCATCCCGATGCACGGAAAAAAGAAAACTCAAAAAATTACAGTATAAAATGTAAAATCGGTCCCGTCGTAATTAAAACTAGAAAAATTACAGTTTGAAATAACATTTTTCTAAATTCAATTTTTTAATTTAATATTCAGAGCTTTCAATGCAAATATTACATTTTACAATGTAATTTTTATACAATCTGTAATAATTACATTTTAAACTGTAAATTTTCCAGTTTTCATCACGAAGCGCTACGTTGCATTATATACTGTAATTTTTCAAGTTTTCTTTTTTCCGTGTGTCCGCTGTACTGTTTGAAACTATAAAAATTAACCAGAATCCGAGTGAATTTTACAGTTTACTTTTTTCCGTGCTACAATAAATTTAATCTAGATTACATTTGAAAACTTCCATCGAATCAAAAGAAAAATGACAAGTGTTAATATTACAGCTGTTGCTTGCTAATGTTCCATCTAATGTTCAAATTTTTATCCATCCCAAAAAATTTGCTTGTTAGTTTGAGAATTAGATGACATTTGAGTTAAAAATTTATACTTTTAAAGCAAGAATTTATAAACCAAGAAAAAATATTTTTTCCAAGCAGCATAATTGGCTTTTTTAGTCCAAAAATATTTTCTTTGAATAAAATTAATTTTTTTCTCTGTATACAACATCTTGAATCAAAACATAAAACTCTCTTCAAAATAATTCAGTTCTTAGATCAACAATATTTCTCTTAAATCAAATAATTTTTTAAGTTCATCAAACCGGGTTAACAAGTGAATTATCAACTTCTCAATCCAAACAAAACATAAGATACCATCAGAGTATTATATAATTCAGCACTCGACGACAATCGGCGAGAGCTAGAACAATTTAATTCCCTCTTAACTCAAAAACACGTACATGTATACAATGAGATGAAATATCTCATTTTAGTCTAATTTATTCACCCTGAGTTGATGGTTCTCTCAACCTTCACACAATCTTTCCTCTCGCTTATTCACTTACTCTTTAATAAAACAGAAAACCTAAACACGCCATATTACACTACTACTAAATACTTGAACAGCTATATCTCTATATAGTAGGATTAAAAAGTCTTTACTTTGGTACAGAAGTACTTAAACTTTCCCCACACTATTTTACTCGAGTCTGGTCTGAACTCTCAACACTATCCTAGCCATTAGACCAGTCTTTGCTGAAAACACGATCGTTCCCTGCATCGCTGAGCAACTTTCCGCTGCACTTCACTGAGAATCGCATAATATAACTATGAAGTCGACTATTAACTATTAGTGCTAGTCTTAAAATTCTGGAGAGACACTGAAGCTTATTATCCTTTCAGCCTGCACAGTAATTATTTACGTCGTCTTAGCATTGATTAATTTATTCATTGATTCCTCCATTTGTTTGCTTAGTTGTTTATTGTTTTGGCATAAAAGTGATTTACGGAACTGCAAGAGTTAATTTAGTGGGACAAATACCGCTGATTCATCTATTGGAATTATTGTGGATGTTTGATTGCTCTCGACGCTTAACTGTGGACGTTAACGCATCTATTTTATACCACAAAATCGATATCGGCTGTCAGATTCTATTTTATTTCTGTTTTAATTATTTTTTATCTGCTGCAATGTTTTTTTTGTTATGATTTTTTTAGTACACAATTGTTAATTTTTAGTAGTGGGAAAAAGTTTCAGTGTATCAATTATTAAACGTTGAATCGACAAAGTTTTTACAAGCAATTATGATTTTTTATGGTATGGTATGAAAAAAATATAAGTTTACACTGATATTAAATTTTCATGTTGATTTACTGGGTCTCGGTTGTTTCAAATAAAATTAAAGTAAAAATGACATTAAAACATGTGAATTTGTTCAAAATTTATAATTTTTGATTTTCAAAGCCGTCAGCAGGCCTCCAGATATTGTCTAAATAAATAAATCATAAGTTATGATAACAAAACATAGCTCACAAATAAGTAAATACGAATTTTCCATCTACAAAATGGATATTTATTGGGTTGAAATCTTTTGATTGATACAATAAATAAAGTTAATTGCAATAAAAAATCAAATGGTTGAAGCATTTGATATTATGGTTTAACATCAAATATTAAGTTGAAATTACAGAAAAAATACAAGAGTATATATCCCGAGTCGAAATTTAAATCGTAGATTCAACGTATTGAACGTTCAAATCGTATGTTGAACGTATCCAACGTATTATAAATATGAAGAGAACCAATAATGAGTGAAAATAAGTAATATTAAAACTACTCAAATAACTGCACATGTTTGAAATGGAAATAGAAAAAAAAAAAAATTTTTTTTCAGTTCTGTCAGGGAGATTTTACATTTCTTAGCTTAAATTTACTATTTTTTGGAGAGAAATGCTTTATCGAAATTTTGTACCCTCCAAAATTATGTTAAACTTTATAAAATATCATTCATACGATTTTTTACCAAAAATGGCCTCATAAATCTGTATATAAAATGATAACTTTTTATCAAATTTTGTATCACTGGATTTTTACAAAAAAAATTACAATTTTTAACTTCCCGCTGAGAAAATTAAAAATGTGTAGTTATTTGAGTAGTTTTAATATTACTTTTTTCACCCATTATTAGTTCTCTTCACATTTATAATACGTTGGGTACGCTCAACATACGTTTTTAACGTTCATTATATACGTTCAATACGTTGATCCTACGTTTTCAACGTCTAATACGCTCAACCTACGACTTGAACGTCCAATACGTTAAATCTACGATTTAAATTTCGACTCGAGCGAATATAAAGAATGTTGTTATTGAGATAACAAACTTGATTTTTTGAAGTAGATACTAGTAGTGTTGCAGAAAATTCAAAAAGATACTCTTATTTTAAACTAGTATGAAGAGTAAAGGATGACAAAATCAGTCTATATCATACAACTTCAAGATTTCACGTGTAAAAACACTTTAGTTGAACAGAAGTATTGATAAATTGCGAAAGTTATATATTTTTTGGTTGTGACCCATCTGGGAGTCTCAATCGAATTATCAGAATCAGATGATCCTCTTATCCTGTTCAGTCCCACTTGTTTCGAATGAAAAAATAACACTAGAGCTTCCAAAAATTTTTAAAAGTTAACTTGACAAAGACTAAGTTAAGTATTCTCAATTTTTCATAAAAAATTTTATCCTAATTCCAAGTGTATTAATTAATTTGTTATAACAGAAAAAAAAATCAATGACATTACAGATTTAAGAAAATAAATTGGTCCTTAAAAAAAATTTCACACCTACGTGATCTTATTTCTACAGCACTATAAAAATATTTATTTCTTTTTCGGAGTCGAATTACTTCAAATAGCCAAGAAATAAAATCCTAAGTGGAAAAAAAAAGTTATACTGTCGTATAATTTAAAACCAAATAAAAACTCGACTATTTGTAGAATGTAACTGAAATTTCCTGAGGGATCACTGTATTGCTCATCGGAGGGCAGAAGCCGAATTGGAAAGGACAGAACTCCTTCTTCGGGGTAACTCACGGTTGTCGGAATCGACTTGACAACCTTAAGTGTCTGATCGTTAATGTGAATGTCTGCCTCAATACTTAGATACTTTTATTTGTTAAGCGACTTAACTGTTATAGTACTTACTGCTTACATCCCCGTATTTGCTTACGAACGTCTTGGTCTAATCCGAACTCATATAACTTAAACTTCAACTTTACTTGTGTATACATGAGTATGGAATACACACAAACAACAAACAAGATAAGATTGCACATTTGAACCACCAAAGCGGCTCAAACTTTGACATTTTCCGAAGGTATGTTTAATTAAACTCATCCACAAAAAGAAATTTTTTTTTAAATTACAGTAATAGTAAAATTATAAAAAAACATTTTAATCTTATTTAATAAAAATCTGGTTTTTTTAAAATATATAATTAAATTCTCATTAAAATTTTCTTTTATTTTATTTTATGGTCAAGCCCGGTAATTTTTAGTGAGATAAACTTTAAAAAGTATTACTATTATAGTAATAAATGGTAAAACAGCGTCGTTGCATCTCATGATTGTAAAACAGTCCAGTAATTTTTCTTATGAATCTAATAGTAAATTAAAAAAAAATAAATTTCCCTAAAGCGAGTGATAAAAAATGTATTACATCTTTTTCACTTTTTTAAATCGTCAAAATAAATAAAATAAATATAAATATTTGGTTGACATAAATGTTTTCAAATCAAAGTGGGACTTGTACGAGTTTGAAGGAGCAGGTGATAATCGTAAAGGCAAACCACGGATGACTGCCGAGAGATAAATTATAGTAAAAAGAGAAATGAGTTTTAGAGCCGTATGCTGGAAAAATAAACAGAAAAATATGGTGAAAAAATTTCACTGGAAAATAAAAGATTACTGGGCTTGTTGACGAAACTAAAAGAGTGATAGCTGGAGGACAGTAGTAGAGGTAAATAAAAAAATATGCTGAATAAAAATGAAGAAAAAAGCTAAATAGGAAAGGAGAACAGACGGAAAGATAGGAAAGATAAAGTACGGCTGTAGCTTGCAGCAAACTTTTACTTGAGTACGTTTTAGCATCGATCCGGGCTAAGAAGGGGCTACGAAAAAAACAAGACTTTCTTAACTTAAGAGAGAGAAAGTATAGTAAGAGTAGATGAGTTGAGGGACATCCGAGCTAAGTTGGAACATGATAAAATTCCTCGAGGAGGCTCATGCGGTATGTTGTTCAAGACGGGACAACTAAAAGGGACGTTTTTAAAAATGGGACTTTACGGAAAACATCAAAGATTATTTTTTACTTTATTTTTAGTATTATATTCTACATTTTACTGGTTAGGTGCTGCTGTTCTAGTTCATAATCATTACGATATATTCTATAGACTACCTTTTTCTATTTTATTATATGAACTCCATTTTACATCATTTTTAATGCATCATGTCTTTCATTTTTATCACCACAAAATTTGAGGATATTTTTTTTTAACAATAAAAAATAAGAGTTTGTATTTTTATTTAATTACTTCATTCGCTCCGGTATTATGAATTATTTTATTTAGAAATTTAACTTTCTTCATTTGAAGTACACGGAAAAAAGTAAACTGCAATAAATGATAGTCGATTTATTATAAGTAATGATCAACTGGAAAAAATTACCATTTTAAACCGTAAAATCGTAATTTTAACAATCACTTTATGATATTTATCATTTAAATGCTACAATTTATTATTTACATTGAAGAAAATTCTATTTCAAATAATAATACTCGCTATGTGAATGTCGAAAATGTTAAAGTATAATAATTAAGAATTTTGACTTTGATATTTATCATTTGGTGCCTAAAAAATGATCGCATGATATGTAAAAAATATAAACTACAATTACTAAATTTCTATACAAGTAACATCAATATTTACAAAGTAAAATGGTAAATTTTAAACGCAACGCTAAAAATCAAACTATAATTATTGATTTGCTTGGACCGGTAAAATATATAATTTAAGAGTAGAATTATTACTGTTTCAAATTTTAAATTCTCCGAGTGTGAGACCTTCCTCTTCTCCTCATAGTATGGACTATATATTGAAACAGCAATTTTTACTGTTTGAAACTGTATTTTTTTAAGATAGAAAGTCGTTTTTTACTATAGTGACAGCTACTAATCACATTTTCGATATTAAATTATAAATTGTGGCTATTTTACACTTTTTACATTGAGTTTTGTAATATTAAGATTTGTGCCACCCCGATGTCCACTGTACTGTTTGAAACTATAAAAATTAACCGGAATTCGAGTGAATTGCACGCCTCATAGCGCAAAGCGCGTGAGGCTGTGCTTTATACCCGACTCAAGCAAATTTGTCAAGGTCAAGCAAATTTGTGATCTTTAAATGCCTCTATCACAACTATATTACACTTATATAATGATATAAGTAGATACACCGAAAAAATACTTAAATTAAACCATCTTTTACTTTCTAAAATCATTTCATGTTACTATTTTGAAAAAATTTTACGTGGACGTCCGGATGTCACCCCATTTTAGATGTACCAACGATTACTCCCGAACAAATAGATATTTGAAGACCGGACCTTTATTATTAGTTTAAGAATTCGATTAACTGGGTCCGTATTTCATATCAGTGGCCTAGTTTACGTATTTTTTTTTTTTAATTGAATTTTTATTAAAATTCACTACGATACAACGGTACAAAGCCAAACGAACTTTTCTTATTCGTCACGTGAAAACTAAGGCGCCACTTGATCCAGCTAGATTTTTTATATAAGAAATTACTTAATTATAATTTTTTTTTTTAATCAATTACACAATTGATTTTTTTCTTAAAAAATGAATGAGCGTTATGAGGCGTGCACTTTTCGATTTTCCAAACTTTTTTACAGTATACTTTATTTCGTGCATACAAGAAATGAATCATTCTAATTGAGAGAATAAAGAAAATTTTGTTTCCGGCATATTCATATGATAAATCTTTTTTAGATAATTTTTCGTGAAATGTCAAGGAATTTACTGTTCGCTATTCGGTATCTCTTAGAAATTCAAAGGAACAACAAAATTCGGTCAGGAAATGCAGGCACGTAATATCGAAACAATTCAGTGTTTCTAACGGTAAATTTGCGCCTTCAGAGAACTATATTGAATTTCAGCAATTTGACAATGAAAATAATCATTATTATTATTATTGTTTGGGTTGAATATTTCGCGTGGTTGTCAGCGGAAAATTTAATAAATTCCGAGGAAATTTCTTGAGATGGACAGCAAAAATTTAATAAACTCTAAATTTTCAGTGAAAAAATCTTGTTTAAAAAGCATTTCATTTTCCTTTTATTTTATTGGCTTTTCGTAAAACTCCCAATTCTTTGCATGAGTGAAATTATTTGGTGAACAAGTTGAATGGTTTAAACTACTATCTACTAGATACTATAACAGAATAAAGCGTAGCTCATAGATACCCATAATTGAGCATCGGATAATCACGAGCAGAAAACAGAAATACTCAAATAGTGTCCGCAAATCACAAATCAGAGCGTAGTTTCCCTTACACACAATATCGAACTAACCACCAATATCGAATACTTCAAAACAACTGAAAACTACCTTGTATCCTTATCATCGATCCAATTTCCGAGTAAAACCTCCAAAAATTTATTTATGACTACCGAATCCGGAATAAATAAAGTTTGAAATCATACACTTGCATAAAATATCACTCTATACCTTTTATCTTGTGAACTATTGACATTTTTAAAGATATAAGCTCATCCCGATGTTACACTCATCAAGACCTTTCGTTTAAATACCCACATCAATTTTTCATATATTTATATATATTATATATATTTATATATGAAAAATATATCAAAATTGCATGTGGGTACTCAAATGAAAGCTCTTGATGAGTGTTTTTGGTTTAATCTATTTTCTAAAGTTACAGCACTTGAAAACATGTATATATAGAATTGTAACTAATAACAATAAAAAATTAAAAATGTAATTAGAATACTTTATTACAAATAATATATAACCAATTGTATAAAATTTTATTAGAATTATAATTGCATAAAACTTTGCTATAATTAACAGTAATTCCGCAATACCTGATCATTTACAAGTGCAATTTTTTATACAACTGAAAAGTCTAGAGTGATTAGAACGCTGTCTCAAAGTCAGTAAATAACTTCATTACTTAAATTTATTGTGACAGAAGCGGTAGATTTGTAGTGTAACATTAAATCTGAATAAAATATTTCACAGTATTTAATTTAAATATTTTAATTTTTACAAATTCTGCAGCTGCGGTAATACCTACAATACATTACAATACCAGACACAAACAGCTGAGACAAACTTTTGTGTTTCGTGATACTAAGATTTATCGTTATCCACTGAGTTACCCGGTTTATACATAATACATACACATGCATGTCTTATCCTTATGTGAGTACGTGGAGTTTTCCATGTTTGTGGACTTAATCCCACATGTGGTACCACTCAGACAGCCGTGCATCAAACTTCCGTAAGTTTTATCTCTTACTTCTTTCCAGCAAAAACTTGTACACCACTCGACTACATTCTCGACCCATTTATCTATCATCTGTAAGTATATGTACAATATATATGTATATATAGATAGATATTTAACTTTTTATGTATCCTTTCTCTTGATGTTTAGCTTCCACACCCTGTCGCTTTCGATTACACTTCTCGCAGACGTTTCTCGCCTTGCGCCCTCAGGATATTCTGATACACCCCTAATGTTTATGCCTACAGACTTTTATTTATTGCTAGTCAACTTTTGAATTTTCTTATTTATCCGCTGAGATACGATGTATCGCGACTGTTTACTTACATTGTGTCAAATTGATTTATTTTCGGGGCAATTTAAACTAGGAATTTTTTAACAATAAGACTATTGGATACCTCGGAGGATTTTTTTCCTAAATTTAGTAGATCTCAGTGATGAAAATTACCGTGTAAATCTCAGTAATTGTAAAATGTTGGGTAATTTCTAATTTAATTAAAAATCATGGAATAATTATTTTATTCATGACTACATTGTGAAAACACACAGAAAAGTACAATTCATTTTGACTACTATATCCCGGTGAAAAATTAATAAAAAGAATAATTATTTTTTAATATTTCAATATTCAAAATTACGAGAACATTAAATGTTTTTGAAACTACTTCTAAATTTAACGGAGTCTTTAATAAAAATTAATTCAGCTGTTGCTAAATTAAATTTATTTTTACTAAAATTTATACAATTATCTACATTTATATTCTATATAAATTTTTAAGTTAAACTAGCAACCTTGCAGTCACTATGTAACTGCCGTGACTTGTCAACTATAAATAAGTAAAATTTTGATTTTGCTTTATTAAATAATGACTTTTGTTAAATTGCACTGTACTTTTCTAACTATTGACCTTTTTAAAGATATAAACTCATCTCGATGTTACACTCATCAAGAAGTTTCATTTGAGTATCCACATGCATTTTGATATATTTTTCATATATACATATATATAATATATATAAATATATGAAAAAGTTGATGTGGGTACTTAAATGAAAGGTCTTGATGAGTGTAACATCGAGATGAACTTATATCTTTAAAAATGTCAATAGTTCTTTAGATACAAGGTCATTTCTTAATTATGTATCTAGAGATAGAGAATTTTCGAATGCAGTCTAAATACTTATCATCATAAATTGACTATTGATGAGAACGATATGAAATCTTGAAAAGGTACAAATTCAAGTCAAAATTTTTCCATTAATACCAAATTTAACCATAACAACCCATTTTATCATATAAATACACTGGCCACAAAAGTTTGCTTATTCTCTTAATAATATAGACAACCTTAAAAAATAAATGAAATCAAAAGAATTAATTAAAAATTTAATCTTATTGAAGTAAAATCTAGTTTTTTCAAAACACAGTTTCATAATTTTAAACACAAGTATTCATACCAACACAATGTTTTCTATAATGGTCCAATATCTGGCTTGCAATTTCTATTTTTCATCACAATTTTAAAATAAAATTCAAAAATTTAGTAACATTTGTTGTTAAAAACATAAACTCCGACAATCATACACAAAAAAAAACACAATTAAGGACCTTCAGAATATCAAGTCAAGATCACAACTTATTTTCTATAAATAAATCAATTAATTAAAATTTTCAATAGTCAACATTTGAAGTGCTTCTTCTGGAATAAGAAATATCATTCAATTTTAATTTTTAATTAAAACAATACATTCTGTTTAACTTTCTCGTGAATTACACAACAATAAAGGGCTTTTTAACTACACTAGGCTTCAAACGTAAATTGAATAATGAAATTCCATCGCTCAGATTTCCTTTACCTAACGAATCTTTAAGCCTTGAATCTCATATTGTAAAAAAATTGATCTGATAAATTGAATTAAAAAATGACTTCAAGATCGTTAAATTTTCTATTGTTATTTTTTAATTAAAAATGCATCAAATTTAAAACCCCATGTATGATAAAATAATATTTATCACCGTAAATGTTTTAGTTAAATCGCGAATTTATACTGCGTGAGTTATCGCCTGTTTTGTCGTGTGTAAAACAGTAAAGTTAATCTAGCTAGTTAACTTTTTTTGACTTTGTTTCGTTTTTAAAGAAAAAAAACTTTTTAGTCTGCCGGGTAGAAGGTAAAAAAATAGTAATTTAAGCGGCGAGTTGAGAGCCAGCGGATTCAACTCGCGCGAGAAAGAAAGTGATATGAATAAAAAAATAACAACAATAATAAAGAGGTTAAAGTATCCTCTTTATCTTCTCTATTTTATACACGTACATGCATATCATGACGAACAAATTTTATTTACGTGAGTTTAGTTATCTCCATTTCCCTGTAGAATGGACTTTAATATTAAAACCCATTATGAGTAAACTTGAACAATTATTTTTATAAACTTTGAATCAGTTTTTTTATACTTTTTACCCAAAAGAAAAAAAAAGATCTTTATTTATTCAATTATTATTCTTAATTAATTAGATTATCAACAGCTTCTTCTTAATTAACGACTATATTTTTATAATTAAATTAGTGGAATTAAAAATTTATTGAATCGAGTTACCGACGGTGAATTTTTCACTTTAATTAATTAACGAGGTAAAATATTTTTTTTTATATTTCATAAACTAATTTATCTATTCGTGTAATAAGAAAAGTTTATTTTAAAATTTCTGTTTTTTTTTTTAGATAAAAAAAATTAGTTATTGAAGCGTGGAAATATTTTTTGTATAAATATTAAAAGAACTTGAAAAAATAATGCATTAAATCTCAGCCTTTAATTTTTTATAATATAATAAATAGAAAAAAAAATTTGTTTTATTTTTAAAACAAAAATTTAATTAATCTTTTAGTCAAAATTTTGTTTAAAAATATTTCCCACGATTTTAATTTTAAAATAAATCTATTTATGCAACTGAGTGTTAATAAATTTCATAATTACTTTTATAAAAAAGTGATTTAAAAATAATATATTTATTTTCACGGAACAAATATTTATAAAAGTGAATGGAACGTGAATGAATTTAATGGAAGCATAAAAAACCTGTTGAATTTTTTTTCTTTCATTATTTTTTTAATTATAAAAAGCTCATGAATTTTTTATTATGTAAGTAAATGAAAGGAATTAAATTAAAGTTTTATAATTAAAAATTAAGAAACTAAATAAGCGACATTGAAGCGTGATTATTAAATAGTCAATACTAATGAAAATAATTTAAGTGGCGATGGAATACTGTTAAGCACTTCAATTGCATTGCGTTATTAATTATAAATGATTTTATTGAGAGTGAAATTCAATTTAAAACTAGTATCTAAAATATTTAGTGAGTAAACTTTAGCAAGCACTTGACCGTGGGGCCGATGTACTAGTTAATAAATAATTGGTTTAATAGTTACTTGAGGCACTTTAGAAATTTAAATCCTGGCACATCAATATTAACACCGACATCCGCAGAGAATTGTTTAGTATTTGTTATTAATTTGGCTTCCAAGCTCACTTAATATTTCAATAAGAGCTTTGAAGTTTCAAATTATGGGCGCTTGAATTTTTTATATTCTTAAGAATTTTCAAATTTTCATGGGAAGACAATATATTAATAAATTTAGTGTAATTTCTTTGAAAGTTATAAAAAAAAATCACTATGTGACGTCCATGACTTGTAAATTATAAATAACTAAAATTTTGCTTCATTAAATAATGACTTTTGTTAAATTGCACTGTACTTTTTTAACTCTTGACATTTTCAAAGATATAAGCTCATCCCGATGTTACACTCATCAAGAACTTTCATTTGAGTACCCACATGCATTTTGATATATTTTTCATATATACATATATATAATATATATAAATATATGAAAAATTGATATGAGTACTCAAATGAAAGGTCTCGATGAGTGTAACATCGGGATGAGCTTATATCATTAAAAATGTCAATAGTTCACAAGATATAAGGTCGTTTCTTAATTATGTTCAATTGCACTGTACGTTCTTGACTGTTGACGTTTTTAAAGATATAAGCTCATCTCGATGTTACACTCATCAAGAGTTTTCATTTGAGTACCCACATGCATTTTGATATATTTTTCATATATACATATTAGAGTGGTCCAAAAAAAAAAAGTTTTTTGCCTATCATCTTAAAAGCTTCTCTAAGGCATGAAAAAAATTCCCTTCAAAGCGCAGCTTGATATCTCAATTCTTCATGAAGCTCAATGAATTTTTATTTTCCCATTTAAATAACACGTGAAAAAATTTCATTTACGTTTTCATCCGGTAAAACTACGAAAAAAAATTTTTTTGTATTTTTTGTCAATTATTCTTGTAGGGAATTTAATTCTCTACAAAAAAGTACTGAGATAGTTTTTTCGTAATCTTAACGAGTAAAAAGTTATTGAGCTTTAAATACTTGCATAAAAGAAAATTAAAACGAAGATAGTTTCAAATCATCTTTTCGAAAACTTTTTTGGTAACTGCATGTATTTATTTCAAAATTTATCAAACTAGACTGTCTCTAATATAATTAACACATGTCTTTTGGTGAAGTATTAACTAAGAATTATGAATAATTTCTCTCATTACAATTTGGATATTTTTTCCTATGAGTAGTGATTTTTTAAAGTTGAACTTGAATTTCATTACGGAATCTGAATCAAGAGCAAGCTATAGTACTTCCGAATGTATACTGAAGTTATTTTTTTTATTTAAGAACATGTAGGACAGGTAGAACAGGTGAATATTTAAATTTTGAACATGATGCTCGGACACTTTTTGACCGAATAAAAAATCATGAAACTTTGCAGGAGTACGTAAATAGAAGTCCTTCGTGAATTGATTCTTTTATTTTTGAATTTAATCATTAAAAAAAAATGATAAATAAACAGGTAGAGTTCGTGTGTAAAACTTCCTTATTGCCTAATAATTGCTAATAAACTTACAACCAATATAATCTTTAAGACTGATTTAATTTTTTGGTTTTTTCTTATTTTAGTTTATATGACTTATAAGACATAATTATTAAAATGCAGCTAGGTTAGGGTAAAAAACTAATTGTCAACAAAAAATTTAATTTACTATATATCTTCATGTAGGCCGCAAGAGAGTGCTAAAAGTAAATTAGCAGCAAGTAAAAGCAAGTAAAAGCAGCAAGCAGCAAGTAAAAGCAAATAAAACTAAAAAGCAGTGGTTAGAGTATTTACAAAGTCTGGTAATCTCCTTCAGTGCATTTTACATGTGGTTCAAATAAACAAACCGATATATTAAATTGTCATTAGTTTTTTATATATTTAAAAACGAAATAACGAATATACAGTAATGTTAGATGACGATTAATTTAAATAATATCATGATAAATTACAACGACAAAACAGACGCAATATCATGAAGATACTTCAATTTATTTGTAGATTTATAGTCAGCAACGATATTATGAACACAAACGCGGGTAATTGTGTTGCGCCCTTTTAACATGGTTTTTGTGTGTGTTTACTCAGTAATAGGCCATTACAAACGCGGGTAATCGTGTTGCACCCTTTTAACATGGTTTTTGTGTGTATTTATTCGACATTAGACCAACACAAATGCGGGTAATCGTGTTGCGCCTTTTTAACATGGTTTTTGTGTGTTTACTCAGTAATAGGCCATTACAAACGCGGGTAATCATGTCGCGGTTGAACTGTCGCGGTTGAAATGTCGTCGGTTGACTAGTCGCGGCACCAGACTGAATTACCGATATCAGACTGTATACCATGTTTTTAAGAAAAAAATATAAATTACATAATCAAATTGTTGAAAGTTTAATCACTATAGCAAACATGCATACTTATATATTTCTATAATTATCCGACTTCAATATGTTACTCATAAATACCAATAAGGATTATTGTATTACTGCCTACTCGTAAGTAGTCAGTCTTTCTTGAACCATTAAGTTGTTACTACGTATAATATTTTCTTCTTATTAATAAATTGTATTTGAAACTATTTGCTAAATATTTACACGTTTATTTATAACATTATTCCTATGAATAATCAACAAAAATACTTTGAAACAGAAAATGTGATACAACATGGATTCTAAATTCATATCTGATTGAATTTTCTTTTACTGTGAGTATTTAAAGCTTAATAACTTTTTACTCGTTAAGATTACGAAAAAACTACTTCAGTACTTTTTTGTAGAGAATTAAATTCCCTACAAGGATAATTGACGAAAAATACAAAAAAAAAATTTTTTTCGTAGTTTTACCGGATGAAAACGTAAATAAAAATTTTTTACGTGTTATTTAAATGGGAAAATAAAAATTCATTGAGCTTCATGAACAATTGAGATATCAAGCTGCGCTTAGGAGAGAATTTTTTTTATACCTTAGAAAAGTTTTTGAGACAGCAGCACTTGAAAAAAAAAATAAAAATGTTTTTTTTGGACCACTCTAATACATATATATAATATATATAAATATATGAAAAATTGATGTGGGTACTTAAATGAAAGGTCTTGATGAGTGTAACATCGAGATGAGCTTATATCTTTAAAAATGTCAATAGTTCACGAGATACAAGGTCATTTCTTATTACATATAACCCCTAATTGAATTATTCACAAACCTTTTGAATAAATGTAATGTGTCAATTTCAGTAGCTTACTAACGACCCATTAATTATTTAACTCTCACTTAATAAAATTATTTCCATTTTCAATTGCGTATCCCGCTGATTATTGACTAAATTGACAAGCAACCGAATGAATTATAGACATAATAATGCTATAAAATGTGCAACGCAGCTATAAACGTATAACACACAATACAAATAAATTTATTTACATATGTTATCCACTTATACTCTGCACTCAACAGATCGAACAATCAATTAGGACATTCAATCTCTGATCATTGATTTGCTAAAATTATGTATAATTTAATACAACTAAACACGCCACGCGTTAATTTATGTCTTAACGATCACAATTCAATATTCACGATTAAATTCAGCAATCATCAATTGATTCTACAAGAACAATCAATCATTATCGTCACGGGAAAAAATATTCGATGATTAAATAAAATAGAAGTGAAATTGTAACAGCACAAGTAATTGAATAAAATTCCCATCAAATGACAATAAATATTTAAGATTGAAGCCGAAGGTAAGACGGATGTTACTTTTAGATTTAAATATATTTCTTTGGCATGTTAAAATCTTATTACGTTGAGAAATAACATTTGCTGGGCGTAGCAATGTAGAATGGAGAATATAACGGAGGTATTGTATCGTATGTAAGCTACAGAGCGGAGTGCATTGATGTATAGAAGCTTTGAGCTTACTACATAAAACATGAACATCAACAACAATAACAATTTGTTGATGCAGTTTATACTTTGTCTCGGTCTTATCAAGATGAAAAAAAATATTATTTTAAAATTCGCTCAAAAAATTCTCTTTGATTTTTATGTAAGGTCAGACTAGACAAGGAGACCTTAACTATTTCTCAATAATAAAGCCCAAAAAAAGTAAGTCATTTTCCCTTTTCTCTCAGCTCTGCCACTCTCGGTGATGGTGAATGTCAAAAAAAAAAAAAGGTAGAAAAATTTACCTCCCGATTGTTATACGTTCTATCACCATTCCCATCACCGGTTCAGTCCCTTTTACTTACTTTTTCCACCTTCTTTTTCAGGTTATTACTTCTATGCTTTTTTATATTGGCTAAAAAAATAAAATACGGCGTTTGGACAACTACAAATCGGCTCGAGATTTCTTAGCTTTTGGTTTTATTTTACGCGACTTTTTTAATCAAAATCAAAATTTCATCGGCTTAACAGTCAAAAGGTGGCAAATCCAAAAGTGCACGCCTCATAATCTAATTTTCCATAGTAAAATTGATTAAAATAAAATACAATTACTTTTAAATCTTTCGCGCCATTGTCCTCCCAGAAAAGAAAGGTACTGCGCATGTAATATGTAAACGAACCTTATTTACATAGATATAGATATACAAAGGATTAGTGGATTTTTAGTTTATTGCTAATTATAAATAAACTACATTAAATTAGACCGTTATTAACTTGTAAATAATTAGCGAAATTTTTTTTTCTTTTTTTTATTATCATTACTTTAATTTAAAATAAAATTTTTCTACCAATTAAAAACCTTCCTTTTTATTTATAACAAAAATAAATAAATTGAATATAACAAAGCGTAAAATTATTGGCCATGGTCAATATAAATATTTATTGGCAAACGTTGATATAATTCATACGTTTTATCTCGAAAATAATTCTGATGCCAAGATAATGTTTGTTAAATTGACAAAAAAATATAAAATTACAAAACAAAACGTTAATACATAATATTACGTAGATTATAAAAATACATATTTATAACGTGTATATATATATATGATTACATATATCCAGTTTATAAATAATTATTTATCGCACAAGCTTAACGGGTTTGCGTCATTTCTATAAACTTACTTGAGGATATTTTATCGGTAATTTATAACCGAACAAAAAATAGTATCAGAGCTTAATAATTCAATAAAAAGATTAATTGGCTGATAAATTTTATTGTTTCAGTATAAATAAATAATTGATATTTTTTTAATATCATTGGAAAAATATCTAACGCTTGATAGCAGCTGCGAGTTTTATTTTTAAGCGAAGATATTTATGTATTTTTTAAGTACTTTGAAGCTGAAGAAAAAAATAAATATGTGTACTAATATTACGGACTTTTATTTATAGGCACGCAATAAAGAACAAGAAGCTGAAGTTTTGGAGTGGATCGAAGCTGTTCTTGGCGAAAAATTACCCAAGGGAGATTACGAGGACATTTTGAAGGACGGAGTTATTCTTTGCCAGTTGATAAACAAACTTGCACCTGGTTCTGTTAAGAAAATCCAAACCAAGGGTACTAATTTCCAATTGATGGAAAATGTCCAAAGGTACTTATTTATTTATTCATTTCTTTACATAAACACCCAACAGCAATAGCCAATAACAGGGTCAATAGAGAATAAATTTAACGTCTTTTTACAAAATCATATTACATGAAAAAGAAAACATCAAAACACACAGAAAAATAGGTTCACTTCAGCCAAGAAAATATTTTTCTTCCTAATTATTTTTTTGAGCGAAAAAAAATTTTTTTTTGACAAGAAATTTTACTTATTCCAACAAAAGTAATTCTCTTGCTTTAAGAAATACGTATCTTGATCCAAGAAAATTTATTTAAGTCAAGAAAATCTTGTTGTTTTAAGAAA
Organism: Cotesia congregata; assembly: GCA_905319865.3. NCBI lineage: Eukaryota > Metazoa > Arthropoda > Insecta > Hymenoptera > Braconidae > Cotesia > Cotesia congregata. The sequence goes on from CAJNRD030001119.1 coordinate 6,074,659, forward strand.
ATTCAGTCTCTTGCTCCGAAAAATTAAATATAAAGATAGAAGTAAATTTTCATTAATATTTTTATTGATTAACATGTCAAATCAGAAGATCAAATAATATTTCATCATTTTTTTTTCATTCAATATGTATAATTGCACGCTAAAATAATATAAAATGGGTATCAAATATTCAAGAGAAAAATTTTCTCAAGGTGAGAAAATTTTGTTACTCAGCTGAAATAGGTGGCGCTCCTTTCCTAAAGTATCTAAAAATCTTGATCAAATATAAAAATTTACTATATCAAGTATTTATGATAATTTGAATTGAGAAAAAATGACTCCCACCAAGAATAGAATTTAAGAAAAATTTTTACTTCGGCCAACACAACTTCGGTCTGTCTTCAGGCACCTGAAAATTTTTTTGAGCCAAGAATTTTGTTCTCCTCACTGAGAAAAAAAAATAGTTTTACTCAATTAACAATTTCTTGGTTCAAGAAACTCGCTGATGATCAAATATTCTATTATTATTGATTATTAAGTTCTGAAGAGAAGAACATCAATATTTATCTTTGGATAATAGATAAACAAAAGAATAGCATTATTTAAATTAAATAAAAATTATTTCAATTAATTTAACAATTTCTTGAGCTAAGAATATATATTCTTGAAAATTTTCAAGAACATAAATTCTTGTATCAAGAAAATTTTCTTAATAAAAGTATTTTTTTTTCTCAGTGCAGACAAGAAAATCTTGTTTTGAGAAAATTCAGCCTCTTGCTCCAAAAAATTTAGTTCTTAATAGAAGTTAATTTTCTTGTCGAGAGAAAATTTCTCTCTTGCTCCAAAAAATTAAATATAAAGATAGAAGTAAATTTTCATTAATATTTTTATTGATTAACATGTCAAATGGAAAGATCAAATAATATTTCATCATTTTTTTTCATTCAATATGTATAATTGCACGCTAAAATAATATAAAATGGGTATCAAATATTCAAGAGAAAAATTTTCTCAAGGTGAGAAAATTATTTTCTCAGCTAAAGTAGGTGGCGCTCCTTTCCTAAAGTATCTAAAAATCTTGATCAAATATAAAAATTTATTGTATCGAGTATTTATGATAATTTGAATTAAGAAAAAATTACTTCTACCAAGAATAGAATTTCAAGAAAAATTTTTACTTCGACCAACACAACTTCGCTCTTCCTTCAGGCACTCGAAAATTTTCTTGAGCCAAGAATTTTGTTCTCCAGTCAAGAAATTTTTCTTTCTGTGCAATAATATTTTAATGTACTTGCATTTTGAGAAAAGGAAAAAAAAAAAAAAAGATAATTTACCAAAAATTATTATTCTAGAAATTTAGCAATAATTTTATTAATTTATTAATTTTTCAAAGGTTTCAAGCAGCGATTAAAAATTATGGAGTTCCACAAGAAGAAATTTTCCAGACTGCAGATTTATTTGAGAGACGTAACATCCCTCAAGTAACTTTGTGTCTTTACTCTCTTGGAAGAATGGTAATTATTTTATTTTTAATTAGTTAGTTTATAAATAAATTAATTTTTTTATTAAAATATTATTTTTTTTTTTTATTAGACACAAAAACACCCTGAGTACAATGGGCCAAGATTAGGGCCAAAAATGGCCGAGAAAAATGAAAGAACATTCACAGAAGATCAACTGAGAGCCAGTGAAGGTCAATTGAACCTTCAAATGGGTTTCAACAAAGGTGCAAGTCAATCTGGTCACGGAGGATTCGGAAATACAAGACACATGTAATTGTTTAACATTCGCGTCGAATATTTTTATTTTGTTCAGTACAACATGTCAACACTGCATTCTATTACACAATAAATAAAACCAAACCCTTCAATACAAATAAATATGTATACTATTTTTTTAATACTTGGATAATTAATAAAAAGTTGGACGACAGAGTAAAAACAACTATTTTTAATGAGTTTTGTTATTTTTATATTTATAAAAATAGAATATCATTAGACGCGCTTGTCTTTCGGCGAGAGTTTACAATTACTGCAATACATCCTCGTTTGTCACTCGGCAAGTTACAGAAAAAGATTTTTATTTAAAAAAAAAGAAATTAATTATTTTTTTTATTAAATTGATTTTAAAAATAGGAATATAAATAATAATTTATCATCATTTTATTCACGAGTGCTTTGATGATGTTGATGATTTGGCATTGGTTAATTTAATAACGAAGAAAACTATTTCTGGATTCATTCGTGACGGTTTTTCGTCGACGATGCGATTACTCTGGATCAGGTCATGGCTTCGTTACAATTTCAACAAAAATATCAAGGCCATACTAAATTTAATAACCTCAATTTTATTATTATTTTTTATAATAATTATCTATATTATTAAGAGAATAAGAAAAATTTTGTGTCCAGGATAGTCATGTGATAAAATCGGTTTTTTTAGTGAAATTTAGTGTCATTGCAAAGGTCTTGTTTTGAATTTGTGCCTTTTCAAGGTTTCATATCATTCTCATCGATAGTCAATTTATTATGATTATTTAGGCTGCATTCGAAAATGCTCTATTTCTAGATTCATAATTAAGAAATGATCTTGTATCTTGTGAATTATTGACATTTTTAAAGATATAAACTCATCCTGATGTTACACTCATCAAGACCTTTCATTTGAGTACTCACATCAATTTTTCATATATTTATATATATTATATATATGTATATATGAAAAATATATCAAACATACATGTGGGTACTCAAATGAAAGCTCTTGATAAGTGTAACATCAGAATGAGCTTATACCTTTAAAAACGTCAATATTTAAGAAAGTATCGTCCAATTCAACATAATTAAGAAATTACCTTGTATCTAGTAATTTATTGACATTTTTAAAGATATAAGCTCATCCTGATGTTACACTCATCAACACCTTTCATTTGAGTACTCACATTAATTTTTCATATATTTATGTATATTTATATATATTATATATATGTATATATGAAAAATATATGAAAATGCATGTGCGTACTCAAATGAAAGCTCTTGATGAGTGTAACATCGGGATGAGTTTATATCTTTAAATACGTCAATTAAGAAAGTACAGTGCAATTTATCGTAATTAAGAAACGACCTTGTATCTTGTGAACTATTGATATTTTTAAAGATATAAGCTCATCCCGAAGTTACACTCATCGAGACCTTTCATTTGAGTACCTACATCAATTTTTCATATATTTATATACATATTATATACATGTATATATGAAAATATATGAAAATGCATGTGGGTACTCAAATGAAAGCTCTTGATGAGTGTAACATCGGGATGAGCTTATATCGTTAAAAATGTCAATATTTAAGAAAGTACAATGCACTTTAACAAAATTCATTGTTTAATGAAGCAAAATTTATAAGAGCGTATTTTTTTATTTTTGTTTAAAAAATGAAATTACAAAATTATTTTTTAAAATCTTTAATAGTGCAATTAATTAATAATATTAATTTGAACAATTAAAAATGATTATTATTAATTTTTTGCTTATGATATGTAATTATTTTTCATCTATAAATATTTATAAAATAGTAAGATGCGCACGCACTGTAATGTTTATTGTCAAACGCAGCTGATCGTAAATTTGACCGCGAGTTTAAAAGTACGTCAAAATAAAATCGCGTGATTAATTTTTGTTACTTAGATTTTTAAAAAATACTTACTTGCCACAAGGGACGTCCAGGCATTTTCAAAATAAAAAATTAAACTTTTCACACGAAAAATACAGGTGCAAAAATTCGATAAATTTATTTTTTAAAGGTTGAGATTATACTGAGAGCGCAAGCAGAGAAAAAGTGTGATGCCGCTGTGGTTCGTTGCGAGATATATATCCATTTCATGGATTACTCGGGTATTTGTGTTAATTTGCGTAGGCGCGTTTCTATATATGGATCACTTACTCATCCATTTTATAATAAACAAACATTGCATTTATATATATATATATATATATACATATTTTGAACATTCCATGGAATATTTTCGTACAAATTAATGATCAGGAAAATTTATTATTTATGTTAGAAATTAGATATTGTGATTGTGGAATAATAAAAATTTATTTTAAAGATTTTTACCTGTAGTAATAAAATTTAATATGACCTGTATGTATTTTTTCTATCGAAGAAAATAGATAAAAAATACAAAAAAAAAAAAAAATGAATGTGAAAATTTCATTTTTCTTTCAAACTCATTTTTTAACAAGTTTTAATTTATTTTTTCCAGATTTTCATATTAAATTTTTTTAATTTTTAAAACAGATTAAAAAAATCCACTTTTCAATTATTAAAAATTAAAAAATTGATTAAAATTTAAAATTTAATAATTAAAATTAAAAAATTGATTAAAACTTTAAATTCAATAATGAAAATTGCAAATTATTTATTTTTAATTATTTAATACCGGCTTAAATATTAATAAAATTAAAAAAATAGTATAGAAGGCTTAAGACCCGACTGGAGCATGATAAAATTTTCTAAATAAAAAAATCCAAGTCCGTAAATTAAGTTTTAAATTCAAAAGTGATGGAAGTCCTGAGGCGCGTGTCAAACGCACGCTCAGTGAATAATATTTACAAGGAGCGAGTGTCTGCGACTGAGGATGATCCAATGGGTTGCGTCGGCACGCGGCGCCGTGGTTCACACCTAACAGGAGTTTATGATGTTTCAGAAGCACTACTTACTTACATTAGTTTTATTATAAGTGAATGGATAATATAAACTCAGTGTATAGTACATAGTACGCATGCCGCGGTACCACCAATCCCTACCAGACTGATACCGCTTTCGATCTTTTAAACAAGTTCCAACGCTGCATGGGCACCAAATGAAACCGTAGCTCGAGTTCTCGTCGAGGCATAGGAAGAAAGTACAGTCGAGTCTCGTTATAAGTCCTATTTATTTTCTTTTTTTTTTTTAACCAGACTCGCGTTAGTATGAGAGAGACACTACCCGTGCAAAAAAAATTTTGCTTAGTTTAAATTAGGCTAAATTTATCATTAACATTTAAAATCCTTTTTTTATGAGTTTAATATAAATAAGCAATAATTTTTTTATTTAATCACGATTATGAGTCTAATTTTTTGTTAATTTAGAATAATTAAATAATATAACATTTCTTTTAAAATCTATTATTCTAAAATAATTTTACAAAGCTATGTAATAAATATGTAATGGATATTAATTAGTTTATAAAAAATTAATATGATTATGAATTGAAAATGAATTTATTAGAGTGATTGTAAGTTTCTGCATTATCATTTTTAAATGATAGTACGTTGTCACAAGTGAAGTTGATTTTGAAATCATTCTGAAATACATTTTTCAAAATTTTTTTGGCGTTCTCGTTTCTACATATGAACTTTTCTTAAATTTAGATTGATTTTAGAAATAAATTCATATTTGTGTCATAATATGAACTTCAACATGAAATTAAGATTTAAGTTCAGAATGAAGCAAAATTTTTTTTGCATGGGTAAGAGGGCTCATAACGCGACTCGACTGTACATTACTTTCTTATACAAGACTTAACATTTTTTTATTTTAATTTTATTACAGAAGAATTTTATGTTTTGGCATAATTTAGGAAAAATTTGGACAAACCCAATCTTTATACTCTTCTGATCTGCTTTTTATAATCAATTCTTGTTAAAATTGCAATATTGAATTAAGGTAAAGTACCCAGTACTTAAATTAAACACTTCTAAAAATGGGACCAGTAGTTGAACCGACTTTTAGAATTGTTGTAATACAAAATCTGTATATATATATTATGAGTAATATATGCGTATGTTATAATTATTCAATGATACAGTAATTGATTTTGGTAAGTTTTTTCAATTATAAATCAAAACAATTATGAAAATGAAGTTAGCCGACATTTAAAAATTTTTATAAATTTTTTATTAAAAAAATTTCAATTAAACAATTAAAAAAAAATTGTCACATGTAAAAAACTTGAAAAACTTTAAGTGCAATTTTTTAGAAACATCTTTTTGATTGTAATTTAATTAATAAAAAAAATCAAAAATTTTTACACGTCTTCTAACTTCAGTGTGATAAACAATTACATTTTTGTTAACTTTAAAGTTGACATGTCGAGAATAACTGACAGTAAAAAAAACGGTATATCATCATTTTAAGTGAAAAAAATTGTACCACCCAATGAAATAGTCTTTTCTAAATAATACATATTTTTTGCAAAGACATAAACTAGGATTTTTATATTAAATTTTAGCGTTCAAATATACCTCCCAATTTTCAAAGCGGCACCCAGAACTTGAACAAGCTGTGGGACCATATAATTTTAACAGCACTCTAACCTTTAATAGGTTTATAGACTATAGTGATCAGTATTGTGATTTGTATTAATTACTGCAAATTAAATAAGTTTTATAACTAAAAATTAGTATAGTTAAAAATTATTGAACGTTTTGAATTGAGTTTTTTTGATTTATTATTGAAAATTTACTTTGTCATTCATAAAAAATGTAATTAAAAAATCAAATACAAATGTTTCTCATTTTTAAATGAACATATTAAATATCCACAGTAATATTTTTAATATTATTCAATAATATACTATAAATCTTTGAATATTTCAATAAAACGTTAAAAATTTTTGGTGTGCCTATTGCCATATATTTTATTAGTTCAACTACTGCTCCCGAAGTGTTCAACTACTGCGGCTTGTCAGAATTGATTGTTCAACTACTACTCCTTCCATAGTCTATCTTAAAAACGTTGTCAAATTATAAATATTCAATTATTTGCGTTATTTTACACTTCAATCAATTCATAATTGTTTATATTTTCATGAAAATCACTAATTTGAACTTATAATTACATCTTTATATATTGAAAATAGGGTCAAATACGTTTTACTTTGAAACCTGTTCAACTACTGGGTACTTTACCTTATAAAAATTTAAAAAAATTCTTACTAAAGTGAGATTAATAATTAATTAAATATTTATTATAAACCTTTGAATAAAAATTGTAAACAACAAGCGGAAATGAATAATAAATTGACAAATCGTTGTTGTTAAAATAATATTAATACGACTATTATCGCGATTAATCAATCCGTGACAAACTTGGGACTAGATGACTCACGAAAATATAAACCTACATACTTTATCACGACGTTAAATTCAAAAGGGATTTTTAGTAACTTTATAGATTTAATAATAAATAAATTAAAAAAAAACACACAGCCTTCCGGTGCCCGGAAAAAATGATTTTATAAAATCAATTCGTTCTATTTCAAAAGTTTTTTTTTTTAAAAACATTCACAAATAAAATCACTAAAATTGAAATCTCAATTTTCGCTATTGTAAAAACTTCAAAAAGTCACTGTTTCTAAGCCAATCGATCGATTTTACTCATCTTCAAACTCGATTGAAGTATTTACCCGAAGAAGAAGTGTATTGAGTTTTGTGAAGATCCCTCAAGAATTGCAAGCGCTATCCTGATGAATAGTCGCGTTATATCCCATTTATATATTAATATATAAATACACATTTATAAACTTATAAACGAATGCTATTTTCTGAAACTATTTGACCCCAGAAATATATAATAATATGACAAAATTCTATGAAATAAATTTACTAAAAATTCAATAAAATTACGAGGTGAGAAAAAAAAATGTTTTTAATTATTAAATGAAAAGTTAATAAGTTATTAAAAATTTAATGTAAAAACTGTATAGAAAAGAGATGAAAGATTCGTTAAAAATAAAAAAAATCTCGTGTGTAAATTTAACCAACGAATTCTAGTTAATATACATAAAATGTAATCTTATCTCCATCAATGAAATAAATATTTCACCAACGCATTAAAAATAATAATCCGAAAAAGAGAAAGTGAAATATAAAAAATCAGGGTTAATCAATTTTATTCAACTGTCGAGTACCGTGGGGTAGATTTCAATTTATAGATTAACCAAATAAAAAGAAAAATTATTTCATTCCCGTCTCTGTCTCTAGCACGATCTACTTTCACTCGTGCTTTGCACTTGGTACTAACAGGGAGAAAAAATAATACGAAAGTGGCGAAACGAGAAGAGAACCTCTGTTCTTCTGTCTTTTTTTAATTTAGTTCTTTTTTTTTTTGGCTTTTTATAGTACTACTACTCGGTTCGTGTGAATATGCAATAATCTGGAGGTTTCAGAAAAATTGAGTCTTGAAACTCCAATCATTTAATTAATGCATTAATATATAAATTGAGATTTTAATTTTTTTAATAGAATATGTAAATTTTATTGACAGTTCTACTTAAAAACATTTTTTTGCTGTACAAAACGATAAGAGATCACTTTTTATGAAACGATCTTTTTTTAAAAATATATTATCTTGAGTCTAAAAATTTTTGCAGTAGATATAACTGATAAAATATTAATTTGATTACCCCGTTGAGGACACACGGTGTCCAGTGGACCCCAGGCGAACTTTGAGGCAATTTTAAATTTAGAAGGAGATTTATAAATGAAACTTAGTCTCATTTACGACTGATTTTATTGATATTCTTCAAGATATTTCTATTTTTTTATTGTAATAATTATAATAAAAGAGTTTTATGACAAAAAACTGAATCTTTCTATATTATTTTGCATGTTTAAATGTCTTATTCTCATTTTAAGCGACTGACCGAAATTCGTAACTTCAAACTTCAGAATAAATATATTTTTTTCAAACTTCATCAAATATTGATTTTTTCCCTTAAAATATATTGTTATCCGAATAAAATGGCGTCAGTTTTTTTTCGATATCGTAAAAATCAAAATTTTTGCAACTTGTTTTATAAAAAAAGTTCAATTTCGTAAGTTTTTTTTTTCTAAACGATTTTTCAGTATTTTTAAATGATTAAAAATTAAAAATAACTACTAAGATATTTAAAGGGAATGTTATATTAAAATTTGGTGCCAATTATAAGTCAATACATCACATAAGAAACGAATTAGAACTGTTTTGCTGAGTAGGGTTCACTGGACCCCGTGTGTCCTCAACGTAATTTTTTCAACGGGTTAATAACAAAAAAAAATTTTTTTTTGGTTTGAGTAAATTTTATTCGGTAAAAAAAATATTTTGATTAATTCAAAAATTCTTTAGAAAAATTTCTCGATTAAAAATTTATTTTTCTTGAATCAGTTAGTTTTTTTTTTATATAAAAAAACAAATAAATTTGTTACTTTTTACGAGACAAGTGGTTACGAGTGTACGCGGTCAGCCAACATTTGTTCCGCTATTTCCGCTATTCCGGCTGATCAATTAAAACATATTATTGCCACAAAAACAAGCATGTAATTGTACCACTGGGATTTAATATTTTACCATAATAATTTAGACTCCAATTTTAATGAAAATAAAAATTCATTTTACCTTCGGTTAACAATGCGCAAAAATAATAAATTTTTTTTTGGAATTTAACAACTATTTTTTTTTATTAATTAATGAAAAAATATACTTTTTTAAATTTAGTACTCAAAAAGTACTCACCGAAATAAAATATCACAATGGAATAAATGTTTTTTTTTTTTTTTATGGAACCAACAAAAAATTCACAAAACAAGACAATGGAATACTATTGTCAAATAACACTACTGTTAATGTTGAATAATAATTGATAAAAAAAAAATCCGGATAGAACTACGAATGTAAATATAAATACAAGCTGCTCGGTGACGAAGGAAACAGCACGCGCGTCAGTGCGATACTAGAGGTTGAATCGCGCGTCGCGGCGCTCACACGGCGCGTACGCGAGACGCCGATCTATCAGGCCCCCACAATCATGATACGCGTATTCGTTGTCGGCTGACAATTGCTGGTATATATAAGTTGTATAAAAAAAAAAAAAGTAGTGGTATTATATTGTAACTGTAACAGTCAGCCGATATCATAACAATCTACTCCCTCGAAGACTTTTCTTCTCTTAATTTTTTTCTTCTTCGTCCTCGATACGATTTCCGCTATCATTTTTTATCTTCCGCGATATTCATTATTCGGTCGTCCGGTTCGAGTAAATGACTTATTCTACCAAAGGTTTTAATATTTTATGAAAATTATTTTCTTAAAAACAGATCGGTATTATTATTACACTGTAAAAAATCGCGAGTGAATTTTCACTCATCTTACTCGGAATACCACACTGATAGAAGGATTTGTTTATAGGTAAAAAAAGTTTGGAAAATCCAAAAGTGCACGCCTCATGATCTCATTTTTTAAAATAAAATTGATTAAAATAAAATATAGAAAGCAGAATAATAAAAAACAGAAAACACTGTTATGGTTTAGTGATGCCATAACTGCAAGGTGAGGAAAAAAAATACTATAATAAAATGTATAGATAGAAATACAAAAAAATCCACAGTCATATATTAATTTTTTATAAATAATAATTTAACGATAGTGAATTGAACGCTCATATTAACTAAGAAATTCTGTCATGTGTTACTTTAAATAATTAAAAAAAAATTATTCCGGTACGATCATTTTTTCGACTAATTTCCCTGCCACATACACCCATTCATACACGGACGTCCAAAAAAGATTATAGTTAATGGTACCTATTATTTATTATGTTAAACAAAAAAATTGTTATTGAAATATATTTTATGTGCCTGAAAAATTATTTGACTTGACATAAGTGTACTCATTTTAACCTGTAAGTGCAATATAAATAACAAAAAATCAATTTCAGTTTCGACAAAACTGCTTTTTTCGAAATATCGAGAGTAGAGCACAACCTCAACGCTTCGCTTATGAGGCGTGCAATATTTGCTAATATTTAATAAATAATTTATTAGAGGCTACTTTTCAGTCCTTAATAAATATTTCTTAGTATTTAAAAAGATTTATTAATATTTAATAAATGAATATCAGATTTATCTATATACAAACAAATCGTTTTAAATACTAAGAAATATTTGTTTAATACTAAAAAGACGTCTCTAATAAATGATTTGTTAATAACTATTAAAAAATATTTTTTGGTACAAATAAATCCTTCTATCAGTGCAGATTGAAAAAATGAAACATTCCGCGTAAGGAGTAAATCTGGAGTTTTTTTTTAGCCGAGTGATTCCAGAGTTCAATTCAAAAAAACATTCAAGTACAAAATTGGTAAACTAAACTCAATGTTTATTTAGCTGAAAAAAGTTTCATATCGACGTTATAATTAGCAAATTGTCTACCTCCATTTTAGAAAATCTTCCATTTGTACGAAAAAACAATTAGTTCAAAATTTATTATCACTTTAAAAAACAATTTAATATCTAATAAAGGTATAATATTTTGATTTGGAGCATTCAAATAATTTATAATTCGACTACTGCTACATCAAAATATTAAAAAATCACCCTTAATAAAAAATAAAGAATTAGTCCAATTGCTAATTAGACCGTCGATATGCTAAAATACTAATAAATAATTTATCTTCAGTTTGTTTGTAAATATTAATCATATTTTTCACTATAATTTGACTTTTTTGGACATAAAACCAAATGTTCATAAAAATAATTTTAATTTTAAGTCCTGTTGATAAATCTTAATGTAAAAAAATTAAATATTAATAAATTATTAATATTACTAAGTACGTTTAATTAAATAAAATTAATTAGCTGATGGCCATTTTTTGATTTTTTAGAAATAAATAATTATAAAGAGAATGTATAAAAAAATGTAACTTATAAAAATTAAAAAAAAATAATAACAACGAAATATTTATATGAGCTCTAAAATTTTGCAATTTAAAATTGTCATCGATTCTTATATTACCACTAATGATTTTTTTTTTTACTGAAACAAATAAAATTTTAAATTGTTTCACTAGAAACTCGAATATGACAACTCATTCAATTGCTACTGACATTTCTATTCAATTTATTTTTTCTTCATCACAGCAACAGTCACTTCTATTTCAATCTTCATATTCTTTTTTTTTTTTATTTCATTTGGTTTCAAATAAACATTAAAATTAAAATTAGATTTTTTTCTGTATAGTTCTGCCGGAGAATTAATTAATATTATTATTCTGGTATTGTGATGTTATACCTGACAAATGAGATTTTATATTTATAGAATCCTTTTTTTTTTTTTATTCAATTGCATGGATATTAGGTACACAAATCACAATAAAATTATTACCACAAAAATTATTGTTTTTACTACCATAAATAATAAGATTATGCCCATTATAACTATATTAAAATAAATATTTCGTTGAGTTAAATTGATTTATGTTAACACTAATTATCCCTATCTACAAATAAATATCTGTTAGTCACTAAATGTTTGAAATATTGCTCGTATTTTGTTCAAATAAATTATACCATTCTTATAACTGCAGTAACTAATCGGTCACAAATCCTATTAGTAGGAAATAAATTTATAAGGAAAAAAAAGTAATTTTTTATAATAAAGACATTTAATTGGCGACTTTTTTCATTTCCTTTGAATTTCTGACGTAAGATCGATTAAAAACCTCTGATTGTCATCTGGAGATAACGATTAAAAATATAAGTAATTGCTCATTAGCTCCCACCGCGATCGTAATCGGAAAAATAAACGAAATTTTTATTGGGGTAAGTTGGTATTAAAGTGGAAGAAAATTGGGTTCTAATGATACACTGATAAAAAAATTGACTTGACTCAAGAGCCAAACTCTTGGACCAAGAATTCCATATTGAAGAAACTGATTTTCTTGTGCCAAGAGAATAAATTCTTTAGACAAGAAATATTTACTTGAATCAAGAATAATTTCTTAACTCAAGAATTTATTCTCTTGACTTCAGAAAATCATTTTCTTCAAAATGGTATTCTTGGTTCAAGAGTTTGGCTTTTGAGTCAAGTCAATTTTTTTATCAGTGTACGTGATAAGCGTAATGGGCAATAAAAGAATATTATGTAAATAAATAATCATGGGAGAAATATAAAATTAAGTATAATTGATTTAATTAAACTTCCGTATTAGTTTTTCTTGCTGAATGTTTGTCAGTGACCCGGTTGAGTTCCCACTTGAAATCTTGAATCGGGATCATTGAAGCGATTGGGTCATTATTTAATGTACAAGATCGGGTACTTGAGATAGGTCAATTTAATAATTTTATTGAGGAGTGTATTTACTAAATAGTTTATCTTATGAATTTTTATTTGACAATAGATAATTTTATTAGTAAATAAACATTATAAAAATTTTTTTTTTATTAGAATAATATTAAAACAAAAAAAGTTTGGAAAATCCAAAAGTGCATGCCTCATAATCTCACTTTCCATAATAAAATTGATTAAAATAAAATACAAAAAATACTTTTAAGTCTTTCGCGCCATTGTCCACCGAGAAAAGAAAAGGTACTTTGCATGTATTGTAAACGAACCTTATTTACACAGATATAAGATATACAAACGATTAGTGGATTTTTAGTTTATTGCTAATCCACTCTTATATTTTAGATGAAAAATATGAAAATATATCATGCAAACAGACTATTCGTAACGTGATTGGTCGTATATATCATAACCATGAAAATATATGCAAACTCTATACTACATACATTCTGGCTCGCGCTTGCGCAAATTAAATTCTAGTTATAAATAAACTATATTGAATTAGACCGTGATCTTCGAAAGGACTTAGTTTTAAATCATACTGAAGCGTATAAAAAATAAATGGACTTGATCAGTTAAGTTTTTCAGCAGTTATCGTGACCACGCCAGTTTCCATACATACATTTGACAGCCGGACGTCCACGGAATAATTTTTTTAAACAATTTTTTTATTTATTTAAAAAGCAAAATGTCTTTTAAAAATGTCATAAGTGTTAAAACTAGCGTTTTCCCATTAAATTTATATGTAAATATTGTTTTATAAGTGCGATAGAAAATAAATAGAGACAATTTTAGTTAAAAAAATCGCTTGATTTTTGTAAAGTGAGTGTAGAGCACAGCCTTATCCGCTTCGCTTATGAGGCGTGCAATTATGAAAAATTTAATGGATTTGTTTCGATAAAAAAGTTATATCAAAAGAAAAATAGAATAGTGATATTAGATTCAATTCTATGTGAACACTATTCGCATACCCCTAATTTTAATATTATGATGTTAAAATCTCCTATAAAAATACACCAAAAAAGACATTTCGAGCCGTCTGAAGAAATTTTCTTTGAACTAAAAGAACATTGTGCAAAAATTAATTTAAGAGAGTAATAAATGAAATGGCTGTCTATAATAAAAGTTAATAAGAAAAACTGATTCTAATTACTTTTTAATTATCAATATTCTACAGAACATTTTCTTTAGCATTATTTTTCACAGTCACGACAAATTTCTGAGCCGTGTTAAAAATCAATTATCGTTCTTTCTTGAGACACGTCCCCAATAATTAATAAAATAATTTGACGTTTGACAAGGAATAAAAAACTTAACGATAAAATATCATCATCCCCTTCATCATTATTATATTATCACTTTTGCTATTATTTTTTCTCACTGAATAATCCTCCTGTGTGTTTATTTTTATTTATTTATTTTTATTTTAGTAACAACCGTATCAATTGCCTCAAGCTTTTATCACAATATCAAATAACTTTCTAAATTCAGGTTTATAAAAATAAATACAATAGATTAAAATAAAACTATTATTTTTATTCTATCTCTGATTGTGAGTTAATTTTATTGCATTTTTATTTTAACAAGGAGTGAGTTATCATAAATTATAATTAATTATAATTATGTACCTATCATTAAATATTTCTTAAATAATATTAATTAAAAAATCATTTTTTAAATAACAAAAAATCTTTCTATTAACGTACATAATAAATGATAACCCTATTAATACATTTTTAAGATCACTATGTAGGAAGTAAAAAAAAATTACAAAAATTTCTCTGATTGAAAAACCCTCAGCAGTCGAGTTCTATTGAGACCTAATTTAGTTATCATTTCATACGTTTTCATCGACCGATAAATACATGGAAAATTATAAAAGAAAATGATACGAGTGGAATCGAGTTGATGAGATTCGAAAAGACGATTATGTACTTCTGCATTACATATATAATGTATGAATGGAAATGTGTAGA
Source organism: Cotesia congregata (assembly GCA_905319865.3). Taxonomy (NCBI): domain Eukaryota; kingdom Metazoa; phylum Arthropoda; class Insecta; order Hymenoptera; family Braconidae; genus Cotesia; species Cotesia congregata. The sequence continues at coordinate 6,089,765 of CAJNRD030001119.1, forward strand.
CTAGAACATAATATGGAAAGGAAGAATGAAACGATAACGAATGAAAATGTAGAGAACGTATAATTTTCAAATTATCACTCGCTTCTGTTTTAATCTTTTTCATTCCATTTCCAGATGCCGAGGACTGAAAAATATCTATGATCTGTCATGTGCTAATATCGTTTGTTTTTTTTTGAGAAAGGTTATCAAGGATTAGCTGAGGGAAATTTTCATTGATTTTGTTATTACCTTTGACGTTTAATAAAAAATTTTTTTATTACTGGAATATTTTTTTTGTATTTTATTTCTAATCATCCGCTGCTTAATCAAAGAACATGCTTTGACTAGCAACCTGCAGGTCACTACGTGACTACTGAAAATTACGAAATATGAAAAGAACTTTGGTTTAATGATTTTTTAAATTATAATTTACATTTTTGGAAACTTTTGAAAGAAATTAAAAAAAAAAGTAGTGCTGCTATAAATGATTTAATTTTCAATAATTTAGTGAACTAATGTGACAGAAAAAAAATCTTATAAAATAAATAAACTATTCAAACTGTTTCAAAAACTTGACATAAAAAATTGAATTTTACTATAAAAATATATAAAATTATAATAAGGCACAAATTCACTTTAAGATCTTTTCGATGATACCAAATTTAATTATAAAAGTAACTTTTAAAATAAAAATACCCTCTTTACAAAATTTTTCGTATTATTTCAATTATTTAGATAATAAATTTACTATTATTGAAAAAAATGGTAAATATTTACAAGTGAGGTCAACGATTTTAATTTTTATTTTTTTGAACGAAATTTCTATTTGATTTTATTGATATATTTTTTTTTGAAAAAAAAATTTGAAAATCAAAATTCTAACAAATTTTCAAAAAAATTTATAAATTTTTTAGAAAATTGTGATATTCAATTTTTTTTTTAATTGTTCGTTTTTTTACGTATTTTTCAATAGAAATTTTATCCAAAAACATGAGCCAAAATTTTTTCCAACTTTCAAAAATTATTTTTTAATTGAAATATTAATTTTTTGATATTTTCGATATCACCGCCGTAAAAACAAAGAAATTAAAAGAAAAAATTATGATGATCCATCAATTCATCTTTTTTTATAGCCAAAAATAGGTTTGATCCTACTTGTAAATAATTACCAAAAAAATATCAAATTAATATTTGACATACAACAACATCTACATGTACCAAACAAAATAAATTGATAAAAAATTTGCATTTAGCGCAAAATTTGAATCTATTTAGAACTACTTCGGAAATTTGTCATAATAAAGGAAATTGTCTTAGAAAACCCTCGAAAAGTCACAATTTTATATCAAACCTTTCCAATGATTTTAAATTTGACTTAAAAAAAACCTATTTTATCACATGAATATCTTAACAGATTATAACCAACCTTAGTGTTGATCTAAAAAAAAATATCTTCCTAAATTCCATTGAAGCTATAAATAATTAAGAGTCCCCTTAGAAATGTAATTAATGACTTTATTGTCTAAATCATTCAGAAATATTAAAGGGGTTGTTTTGCATTATTGATAATTCTATAATTATCTTTATTTAATGAATTCAATAAAAATAAACTCAGAAAAAAAAAACCTTAGTTTGTATATAGGGCCAAAGAAAACAATAAATTTATAAATATGAAAATAGTAGCAAAACTGTAAATGACCCGAGATAAAACATAAGTTATCTTCCTTGCCAATTCACCCCGGGTCCTCGAAAATTAACATAACTACAATTTACTGCTTATGGGTGAGTGGTAAGCCGACAAAAACCAGCCTATGAAATCCAAGCTATCAACTGACACTATTTTATGTTCATCTGGATTAGCTTCGAAAAGTGTCCCTAATACATATAGTCTGAGTTATTCTGTCTATTTATCCAAACAGGGTGTCCGGACTAGAACGACAAAATCGATGAGCGATTTCCTGTCTTTGGTCCATTTTTACGGTCAAGGCTGACCAGGGAGATACAAAAATCGGCTCACTAACTGAGCCACATGAATTAATTATTAGTAATTGCAGCTTTTTACTTATAAATATCACGTGGCGGAATCCCATTATCGTAAAACACCCTTTCGATGAAAATATAATAAAAATTAATCATATGCAGATGTTAAAAACAAAAAACTACGTGTACTAATTTTTTATGATACTTTTTTTCTTTCATATAAATCAATAAATTAGTTCAACAATTTTTAAGAGCCTTGTTGTAATATAGTTCATGGTTTGAATCAAAGTACTCGGTGTGGTTGGGTATATAGGTATTGGCCTTTGCATAATTTATACGAAACCAGACAACTTCTCCTGAAGTTCTCAGCAAACTTGGGTTCTCGATATGCTTAATAAAGCATAACAGAGAAGTATTTAATTCACCATCAACTATATAGTCTACTTTTCATTTGTAAGTCATTTTGGATAAATAGTTCGTCATATTACATAAATAATAATAGCTACTAGTTTAGTTACACTGCTAAAAATATAATACTTTTTTATTCAATTTTTTTGCCGAGAAAAAAAATACTTTGACGTCGAAATTGGAAAAAAATAAATTTTATCTTTCCGCTGAAGTGACGGAGACGAATATTTTATGATTCTTTTGTAATTGTTTTATTTTCAAATCTCCAGAGAAACTTCTTCCTTTCAGATAAAAAATCAATTTCTGACCTGACAAATTCAATTCTCAGATGGTTTTTGGTGAAGACTTTTGCATTAAAAAGTTTTTAAATTCAAGCAAATCTATTTCTGTTTGTTACTATTGTTATTAGTATTATTAGGAGAATAAGCAAAATTTCGTGGCCAGTGTATTTATATGATAAAATGGGTTTTTATGGTTAAATTTGGTATCGTTCGAAAAGTCTTGACCTGGAGTTGTGCCTTTTCAAGGTTTCATGTCATTTTAACTAATAGTCAATTTATGATAAGTATTTAGGCTGCATTCAGAAATGCTCTATTTCTATTAGATACATAATTAAGAAATGACCTTGTATCTAGTGAACTATTGACATTTTTAAAGATATAAGCTCATCCCGATGTTACACTCATCAAGACCTTTCATTTGAGTACCCACATCAATTTATCATATATTTTATATATGTATATATGAAAAATATATCATAATGCATGTTGGTACTCAAATGAAAGCTCTCGATGAGTGTAATATCGAAATGAGTTTATATCTTAAAAAAATGTCAATATTAAAGAAATGACCTTGTATCTTGTCAACTACTGACATTTTTTAAGATATAAGCTCATCCCGATGTTACACTCATCAAGATCTTTCATTTGAGTACCCACATCAATTTTTCATATATTTTATATATTTATATATTTCACAAATACCATATATATATATATATATATAAAATATATAAAAAATGCCATGTGGGTACTCAAATGAAAGGTCTCGATGAGTGTAACATCGAAATGAGTTAATATTTTAAAAAATGTCAATAATTAAGAAATGATCTTGTATCTTGAGAACTATTGACATTTTTAAAGATATAAGCTCATTGCAACACTACACTCATCGAGACCTTTCATTTTAGTACCCACATCAATTTTTCATATATTTTATATATTTATATATTTTATATATATGAAAAATATATCAAAATGCATGTGGGTACTCAAACGAATGCTCTTAATGAGTGTAACATCAGGATGATCTTATATCTTTAAAAATGTCAATAGTTAAGAAAGTACAGTGCAATTTAACAAAAGTCATTATTTAATAAAGCAAACTTGCTAGTTAGTATTTTTTCAAATTATTTTTTATTAATTATTATTTCTTATTTGTTTTAATAATACTCATAATAATAATAACAGTCATATTTTTAATTTCATTGTAAATAAAGAATATTTCCAACTTGTAAATATTTTTCTATTTACTTTATAAATAATGAATGCATTAAATGAATTTCCTTTGAAATTTGGTCGCGAGTTAGTTAAACTAGAAAAAATTACGGTAGGAAATAATTACAAATTTTATTTGTAAGTGTGCTCTTGTAAAATAATATAAATTCATATAGTCTACTTTATACGTAAATTGTTATTTAATATTCAATTTAATATGAAATTTTCATAATTAAAAATTTTTAACGCTACCAATTTGTTAATATTATTAGATTATTACAAAAAACCTTGAACATAATTTAAACATCTCGTTATTGTTCGTTTCATCGCCTTGAGCACTTTTTTTTAGAATTAATGAACAAACTCGGCAATTGACTGCTAAAGCGAAAGTTACAAAAAAGAAAATAGGGAAAAAAAATAAGTGATCGATCTTACAAGCCAAGAGACGCCGAGTATTTCAAAATAAAAGAAAGAGTGTAAAAACAATAAGAACAAGGAGAATAAAATAGTTATTTCAGCAATCAAAAAGTCAAATTTTTTTGTTGTTACTTTCTGACGGACAAGCTTAATCAATTTGTACTGCGTATTGAATTATTTGGGGAGGTAGGAATAAATTGTGTCTAAAAATATCAGTATTTTCATATCGTTTGGATATTTTTTGAGGGTGAACAGGAATTGTGTTATTTTCAGAGGAATAATCTAGAAAAAATAGATCAAATTAATAGGATATTTTTTTACGCTGTTTAATCATACACAGAAAAAAATTTGAAGTAAAAAAATGAATGAGAACGGTCAAAAAATAGACTTTTTGAGTAAGATATTTTTTGAAACAAAAAAATTTTCTTCTTGAAATAAAAATTAATTTAAAAAATATTTTTTTTAGTCAAAAAAATTTTTCTCTATTCAAGAAATTATTTTTTGTCTAATTTTTCATTGCGAAAAAAATTAAATAAGTCATGTCAATTCATAAAAAAAAATATACGGCACTATTTATATTTCCTAAGCACGTCTTACATAAATAATATCGATAAATAAATTGCTTGATTGCAAGTCGAAGAATTATTAACAGAAGCAGAATTATTTGAAACAATCAAATGAATATAAATGAAGTAATTTATTCTTGAACATGTACAGCGGTTGATTATGAAGACTTCAATTTTTTCTCATACTAACAGATCAATTATTATCTCTCAAGAAAACTAAAATACTTTTAACCAAAAAAGAAGTTTTTTAAAATTATGATGAATATAATGGAGCTAGTTTATCTCAGTATAATTATTTTAACATTAACAATTAATAAATCAGAAGCTGGTTTGTCGGAATTTTTGAATACAACTCTGAGAAACCACATCAAGAGTCTTATATTCATCAGAGAGTATTAATTCATCCACGTATCGTTATCGCAAGCTCAAAAGACTTTAGAGAGTATTAAAGTGTCTAATTAATAAATGGATTACCTACAACTAATGATTTATGTATGTATTTTGTCGTTAATTTTCAGAGATCAATCTTAAAGCTCTGTGTAGGAATCGATAGAGGTACGATTGTATTAAAAAAAAAAAATTTTAAGTAAACATAAATAATTTCATTACTAAGAAAGTCGCAAAAAACAGTTGTTACAAAGTACTTGTCTAAATCTAGGTAAAAAATATCTTTAAAAAAAAAGTCGAACTATAAAAAAATTATTTTATATTCAAATTCAAGTTTATACTAAATAAACTTGTAAGAAATACGTTTTGCCTATAAATTTTTATTATTCTTTTAAACAAAAATTTAAACTCTTTAAGGTGTCACGTAACAAATACGTGACACACTGATAGAAGGATTTCTTAACACCCGTGTAAAAAAAATCGTCTTAAAATTGTCGTTCGTTTAAGATCTTAAACGTGACACAAACTAAGACTATTTTAAGACTCTTTTAAGACGCCAAAAGAAAAATTCCGAGAGCAGATTTTTGAAAATTTTGTTCTCGAATTTGTTGTGAAAATTAATTTTTAGATGATTTTACGACTTTCTAACCGCAATATCTTTGAGTAAGATGTTTTTAAATTGAATTTAAAATTGTTAAAAAAATTATTATCTGACAATTTTAAGACTTTTTTAAGACGTTCCCGTTTTAATGTTCCGGGGCTCTGTCGCTGTTAACCCATCTTAAAATAGTCTAAATTTTTTTTTAAGATTTTTTTAAGACTAATTTAAGACAATTTAAAGACGCTCCATAATAATTGTCCGGAGCTGCCACTGTGATGTTATCTGAAAATAGCCTAAAAATTTTTTAATATCTAATAACTAGGTTTTGTTATTAGATTAACTAAAAAGTTTACGAACATTAAAGCCATCTTAACACTTTATATTGCGCTGGTACGTCCTAAGCTGGAATATGCTGCAGTGGTCTGGTCTCCTTTATATGCTAAGCATAAGCTGGAACTGGAAAAGGTCCAACGTAGATTTTTAAAGTACCTTGCTTACAAAAAGTATGGGATATATCCTGAAAGAGGCACAGAATATCATTCTCTCTGCTTGGATGCTGGGTTACTCACCCTGGAGGAGAGGAGGATCTGTGCTTCGATACTTTTTGTAAAAGGCCTATTCAATAGTAGCATAGAATGTCCTAGATTTTTGCAACAGTTTGCAATAGCAGTCCCACAAGCTAACACTAGGTCAAACCCTACGTTTTATCTTCATTCAGTCCATTCAAACCTGGCTAGAAATTCTCCACTTTACAAACTGATGTCTCTAAGTAACTACATATGTGACAATGATCAAATGAAATTAGACATAATGTGCTTTAATCAGCCCTTGACGGTCAGCGTGCTAGCAACCATTTTAGTATCTAAGAGAGCCAATTACGAATTTATAACCACCTGACGTTTTGACTTATGCATTTCCTATATAATTAATGTTACTAATCTTACTTACTTTTTTACAAGTGAAATTTTTTTTTATTTTTTTGTAATCATTTTTTCAATAAAAAAAAATTCTTAAAATTTTTAAATGTCGGCTGACTTAATTTTCATAATTTTTTAAATAAAATTCTGAAATAATTCATTTTTTTTCTAAAAATTTGGAAAATACTAAAAATAATAATTTTACAATTTTTTAAACAATAAGTTTGTACTAAAAAAGTATTTTTTTTAATTCTATTAATAATTTTTCTAAAAATTCCACGAATAGAATTTTTTTTTATTAAAAAAAAAAATTTCTATTAAATTCTACTAATTTTATTATTATAATTATTAATTTACCTATAACTAATCATTCTTTGCTTGTTCTGACAAATTAAGAGCGCGAACATCTCCGCAACATTCGATATTAAGGTTTAACTTCTCCAACGTACTTCCGTGTCGCCAGCTCAACTGTCATCCTTACAAAATCAATGATTATTAGTAATTAAAACATGTTTAATATTAAAATTCATCTAAATTATAATTCTTATCCATGTTCGGTAGCTTTTTATCATAAATTTGTATTAAATCATTAAAAAAAAACCATAAAAAATCTAAAAATTGTCAGAGCAAGTCACCCGACCAACTACCCGGCAAGTTTCTCATACAAAACTAAAATGGCGTCTAGAATAGTATTCCAGCGTAGCGGTCCGCGCAACAGCGTCACTTGTGTTCGTTTCCATAAACTTTGCGCGCGAAATTTAAAATAAAAATGTGTTACTGATTTCTGCCTTACCATAAGTAGTTACTCGGATTTATTTGTGAAATTGCGCAGATTGCAATTGACATATACGCATTAAAATAATTAAAATATATATGTATATTTCTCGGCCGAAGTCTAAATTTCGGGTATCATCGGTTTTGATCTGACAGTGTAAAAATAAACATTTAAAAAAATTTTTTTCTTTATTAATTTTTGAGTTTAGCCGGTGTTAAACGTTCACTTTTTTTTTTAATAAATAATAAAAATAAACCGCAAGTTTTTATTATAAAATTTTAAATCATGGTTGAAGTTAAAATTGATGTTGAGTACTGGTAAATTGAGTATTTAATTAAAATAAATTAGTGTACTTTCATAACCTCTAAAAAAAAGTTTTAATAAATTTTAATATTTATGAAATTAAAGTTAAATGACATTAAAAATTTTTTTAGAATTTTATAACAATAATTAATGACATTATAATTAGCAGTCATTTGAACATTTTTTAATTTTACTTAACAAATAAATTTGCTTTAAAAAAATATTGTATTTTATTTTTTTTTAATTTCTACATGTTGATTTTTTTTCTAAGTTTTGTGCCATAATTTATGAAAATAAAGTTAGCCGACATCTAAAAATTTTTATGATTTTTTTTATTAAATAATTATTAGAAAAAAATGAGAAAAAAATTTTTTCAAAAACTATAAGTGCAATTTTTTAAAAATATTTTTTAGTTATAATTTAAAATAAATTAAGTATAACAAAAAAATCAAAAATGTCGGCTAACTTTATTATTATCCATAATTTATATGTTACAAAAATTCTAAAAAATTATCAAATATCTGCTCAATTAATTTTCATTAAAATTATCTTAAAAAAAAAATTCCACATGTGAAAGTTAAAAAAATTTATTTTTATAAATTTTTTTCAAACATTTAACAATTTTTAGAATTTTTCTAACAAATAAATTATGGAAAAAAAAATTGACATGTAGAAATTTTAAAAAATTAAAAATGCAATTTTTTAATACTAATTTTTTAGAATTAATTTAATTGTTAAATATAATTAAAAATTGGTCAAGTGACAGCTAACTTTAATGTCATTTTTTTTTTAATGTAAGAAATTGACTTGTTATAAAAATTAAAAAAAAATTGATAGTTGTCAGTTATACTTCAGTATCATTAATAATAATAATTATAATTAATTAAACTAATTTATGAAATTAAAGTTAGCCGACATTTTTAATTTTTTTTAATTAATTAAATTAGAACAAAAAAATATATTTAAAAAATTGCATTTACAGTTTTTCAAGTTTTTTATAAATGAAATTTTTTCTTTGAATTTTTTGTAATAATTTTTTAATTAAAAAAAATTCTAAAAATTTTGAGATGTCGGCTAACTTAATTTTCATACTAATTTCAGTGGTTCCTGTGGTCACAAAAAGCAATTCCTTGAAATGGCTGATTTAATAAAAAAAAATTTTCCAGATGTCAAAATATCCGGCGAACCTGGCAAACAAGGCAATTATTAACAGAATAATATTTAAAACAAAAATTATTTAGAATTTTTTTAATTACTAGGTTCATTTGAAATAAAAATAAACGACGAATTAATTTATTCAAAATCACAAACAATGGCGTTCCCTGAGTACAACGAAGTTATTGACGTTGTCAAAGAAGTTACCGCAGGTCAGCCTCCTAGAAAAATAACCAAACAGCAGCCAATTGACTGTATTATAATGTGAAACGTTAAGTGTTTATAAAAAGGTATACTTTTTTTTTTATTTTATTTTATTTATGTAAAAAAGTATTTATTTAGCAGATATTTAATAATTTTAAGAATTTTTTTAACAAATAAATATGGAAAAAAAAATTGACTGTAGAAATTTTTAAAAAATTAAAAATGCAATTTTTTTAATACTAATTTTTTAGAATTAATTTAATTGTTAAATATAATTAAAAATTGGTCAAGTGACAGCTAACTTTAATGTCATTTTTTTTTTAATGTAAGAAATTGACTTGTTATAAAAATTAAAAAAAAATTGATAGTTGTCAGTTATACTTCAGTATCATTAATAATAATAATTATAATTAATTAAACTAATTTATGAAATTAAAGTTAGCCGACATTTTTAATTTTTTTTAATTAATTAAATTAGAACAAAAAAATATATTTAAAAAATTGCATTTACAGTTTTTCAAGTTTTTTATAAATGAAATTTTTTCTTTGAATTTTTTGTAATAATTTTTTAATTAAAAAAAATTCTAAAAATTTTGAGATGTCGGCTAACTTAATTTTCATACTAATTTCAGTGGTTCCTGTGGTCACAAAAAGCAATTCCTTGAAATGGCTGATTTAATAAAAAAAAATTTTCCAGATGTCAAAATATCCGGCGAACCTGGCAAACAAGGCAATTATTAACAGAATAATATTTAAAACAAAAATTATTTAGAATTTTTTTAATTACTAGGTTCATTTGAAATAAAAATAAACGACGAATTAATTTATTCAAAATCACAAACAATGGCGTTCCCTGAGTACAACGAAGTTATTGACGTTGTCAAAGAAGTTACCGCAGGTCAGCCTCCTAGAAAAATAACCAAACAGCAGCCAATTGACTGTATTATAATGTGAAACGTTAAGTGTTTATAAAAAGGTATACTTTTTTTTTTATTTTATTTTATTTATGTAAAAAAGTATTTTTCTACAATAAATATACTCTACATGAGATTAATACTAATAATAATAATAATAATAATATTAATCATTTATTTACCAGAAAAAAAAAACAGATACATAGAATACATAACAGAAAAAAAAATCACTTTAATTTAATAAGTACTAGATATTCATGTAAATAATTATTAACTGATAGTTACAATAGAATCACCAATATTTATACACTCAATTTTACTAACTAATATTTTTTTTAAATAAATCCCGAATTTCATTTTACCATTAAATTTGTCAGCTATTAATTTCAATGGTTCTATTGTTTTCATTGCTGTCTTTTGATCGATACATACCATTTGGCATCTCGTACACTGTCCTGTCACCTTAAATTAAAGAACAAAACTAATTAATTACTGTTGTTAATATAATCGTCCATAATTATCAATAATTATTTTTATATCATAGGAATGTGGACAAGATAGGATGATAATAACAATTAAATTATTATTTCTGCGACGTTTCGGTCATTTATTAGACCTTCTTTAAGCATCTGAAAATTACACATTTTAATAACGAACAAAATAAAATAATAATTGATATAATTATAATATTTACCACAATACGAATTACAACAATCACTCCTTGAATAAAAAAAGTATTGAGACAAAAAAAAATTATTGGATTGACTAAAAAACCAATACTTTTTTTTGTCTCAATCCTTTTTTTTTAATCAGGGCTATCTTACATTGTACAGTTGCCTTTGTCATATAAATTGTTACAAAATTAACAAAATTAATAGATTTGTTGATTATTAATATTGTTACAGAAATAAAGTATAAACACGACACATGCAATTTTTGTAACAATTTATATGACGAAGGCAAAACTGTGCACGATAGTGATTGTTGTAATTCGTATCATGGTAAACTAGCTGTCACTCGCCCGCTTCGCTGGACGCTTTATAGAATTGCATTTTTAGATCTAGACTTGAAATTTAATTAGAGTATCGTTTTGACTTGCACAGATTCCAAATTCTGTCGAATTAGCATGCACCTTTTATCCATGTAATTATTCTAGCTAATATTAATTGTAACTTTCAATGTGCAATCATTATAACATTCCCGTGTCTTTCTTATAAAAATGAATAATATTGAGGCAGTTACACATCTTTACTCCAAATTACTCAACTCTGTGACATACTGTACTCAATAAAAATAATCGAAAAACTTAAAAAAAAAAAAAGACAACTTTACTCCATTCTAACTTTATTCAACGCTAAGTTTACTCAGTTCCAACTGTATTTCATGAAATCTTTATTCAATGGTATTTTATAAGTGATGGCGCGCTTTTAAACATCTCTATTCAATTATTTTTTATTTAATAATATGTTTACTTTAAATAAGTTAAAAAAAAAACTTTACTTAATAATTTTATTTTTAAAAAATAAAATTCTCTTGTTTTACAAACTTTATTCAATGTCAACTTTACTCAATTACATATAATTTATATATCTATATATAGTAAAAATTTTTTTTTTTAATTTATTAAATTATTTTATTGGAGTACAGATTGCACAGAGCTGAGAAATTTTGAGTACAGTTTTGTTTTTGCCGAATAAAATATTATTAAATACAAAAAATATTAAATAGAGATTTTGAAAAGCGCGCTATCACTTATAAAATACTATTAAGTAAAGATTTCATTAAATAAAGTTGGAACTGAGTAAACTTAGCGTTGAGTAAAGTTAGCATTGAGTAGTAAATGAATTGAATAAAGTTTTTTTTTTTTCTTTGAAAGTTATTCAATTTTTTAGGTTGAGTACAGTATGTCGCCAAGTTGAGTAATTTGGAGTAAAGATGTATTACTGCCCTTGAAAAGTCGCAGAAATAATAATGTAATTGTTATTATGATCCTATCTTGTCCACATTTTGTCTTTAAAGATACCATCTTACCTCAAAAGAATGTTTTCCAATAAAAACTTGCTTCCAATTAATTTCTTCAAACGCTTCAGCTCCATCCACAACAAAATTTCCTCTGAACCTATCTAAAACAGTATTCTTATCACAATCAGAGTCTCCAGGAAGCCGATCAACAAGCCACTGGATACTCGCAGAATTAATCAATAAATACTGCGCTTGGCTAGAAAAAGACAGCTCTCCATCATCCAAATTCTGCCTTATCAATTTTAAATCAGACCTTCCCAAAGCTTGGCAAAGCCACTCTGATATTTCATATCCACAGTCGATTCCTTCGACTCTGTGACCACAAACTCTGCTCCTACAAATTTCACCGTCGACTTTTTTATCTCCAATACTCTCCAAGGGGACTTCAATATCCAGCATACCTGGAAACAAATATCCCTGCAGTTTTTTTGTATCTTATTTCAATTAATAATTAATTAAATTTAACAACACTACCTGGATACTCCAGCCGCATAAAATTCTCCTCGAGATTTAAAGTCGGTCTTAGCAAGCATAATTTAACTTCTTGCTTCTGTGTAAGACAGACACCAGCTCCAGTTATAATCATCCACTCACGGTCATATTTTAATCCTTTATTATTTATTATCCATTTTTGCGGGACCTGATAAGCTCCGCATGATTTTATTGGATAGATAAATATTTTTTTTAATTTTATTTCATTATTTTTTTTTTCATCAATTTTTTCTATTTTAATTTTTAAATTTTCTTTTAATTCTTCAACTTTAAAATTTTCTAAATTTAGAATTTTATTTCTTCCTTTGCTGCTTGAATTAATATTATTAATAAAATTAATCTGAGAAATTTTTATCATTGCTGGCAAGTCAATGAAGCACTTGTGAAGCATTTTAATAAATACTTCAACATCAGCGAAGGTTGACATGTATCCAAAAGAAATTCTAACAGCGCCAGTTGGTCGCCCGTCAATTAAATCTTTTCCTCCACCGCAAGTGTACCCAGCGTCGTAATTGCTGATAATGTCTTGGATAGAAAGCTTCAAGTGACGCTGACATGCTCCTGGGTTGCAGAAGCAGCCCGTACGCAGGTGGATTTTAAAAAGCGAAGCCATGTGGAGCACTTCCATGTATCCCACGTATTCGCCGTTCGGTTTGAGGAAATTTAGAGCTATGATACCGCCTTGCTGTAGCGGGTCTTCATAGTCAGAGTCGCTGTACAATTCGACCACTGGGTTACCGTTGGCGTGGTGTAAACTCTGGAGATAGTGGTGAACATACCGAGCCAGGGAGAAGACGTGGCTTGATATTTGGTGCATTGGAAGTTTTGATAGAGCGTCTAAGCCGTGCTGCAGGGCGATTATTGAGAGAAATGATAGCGTTCCATCTTCAAATCTTTAAAATGATAATTTTTTTTTTAATAAAATTAAATTTTAGGAGTGAAAAAAATTTTTTTATACTAAGAAATATTTATTGAAAAAAATTAATTATTTATTTGAAAACAAAATATTTCTTAATGTATTTTTTTATAATTAGCAGACATATGACAATTTTTTAATTTTATTAAATAAATTAAATTTATTAAAATAAAAATATCTGAAAAAATTTTATTCTATATAATTAAGAGAATAGAATTTTGTCTCCAGGATAAGTATTTAGGCTGCATTTGAAAATACTCTATTTCTAGATACATAATTAAGAAATTAAGGTGTATCTTGTAAAGTATCGACATTTTTAAAGATATAAGCTCATCCCGATGTAACACTCATCAAGACCTTTCATTTGAGTACCCACATCCCTTTTTGATATATTTTTTATATATACATATATATATATAATATATATAAATATATGAAAAATTGATGTGGGTACTCACATGAAAGCTCTTGATGAGTGTAACATCGAGATGAGCTTATATTTTTAAAAATATCAATAGTTAAGAAAGTACCGTGCGATTTAAAATAATTAAGAAATGACCTTGTATCTTGTGAACTATCGACATTTTTAAAGATATAAGCCCATCCCGACATTACACTCATCGAGATCTTTCATTTGAGTACCCACATCAATTTTTCATATATTTATATATATTATATATATGTATATATGAAAAATATATCAAAAATGCATGTGAGTACTCAAATGAAAGCTCTTGATGAATGTAACATCGGTAAAAACATCAATATTTAAAAAAGTAGAGTGCAGTTTAACAAATCTGTAGATACATAATTAAGAAATTACCTTTTATCTTGTGAAATATTGAGATTTTCAAAGATATAAGCTCATCCCGATGTTACAATCATCGAGAC
>CAJNRD030001119.1:6104324-6138593 GCA_905319865.3 Cotesia congregata
TTGCTATCTTGTCAACTAATGATATTTTTTAAGATATAAGCTCACCCCGAGGATACACTCATGGAGACCTTTCATTTGAGTACCCACATCAACTTTTCATATATTTATATATATTGTATATATGTATAATGAAAAATATATCAAAAATGCATGTGGGTACTCAAATGAAAGCTCTTGATGAGTGTAACATCGGGATGAGCTTATATCTTTAAAAACGTCAATAGTTAAGAAAGTACAGTGCAATTCAACAAAATTCATTATATTTAATAAAGCAAAATTTTTTTTATCTATAGTTCACAAGTCACGGAAGTCTTATAGTGATTGCAAAGTTGCTAGTTCACATTATTTTTATAAATTTCTACAATCAAAATTAAAAAAAAATTTTTTTTTCATAATTTACTCATAAAAAAAATAATCAAACGTCTGTAAATTAGTCTACAATTTTTTTCTAATTATAATAATAAAATAAATAAATTACCTGTCATGAAATACTTCTTTTTTAACATGAAAATTCTGAGTACTCAATGCAATATTAACAGTCCCACCTCCATAATAAATTTTTTTCAACATTCCAGCGCTGGAATTTCTAACAATCAAAGCACCGAGACCAGTAGGGTACCCGAACATTTTATAAAAAGAAAGTACAACAAAATCTGGTTTGTATACAGACAAATCCAGGACATTGGTACCTACGAAAGCAGCCGCATCAACCAGCACAAACCAGTTTGAGTTTCCATCTTGATCCAGCGCTCCTCTATGCACTTTTTCAATCCACTCTAAAGGGTATTTGTATCCAGAAAAATTGCACTGTGCTGAATAAACAAACAAGCTATTACTTTTCTTGTCACTGTTTATTCTTACCGCTGATCTGTCAGCAGAAAAATGCTGGAAAGCTTCTTCGCGAGTCATGGATTCAACAGAGACATTTTTTTGGGCAATGACATCCCGCATTCCCAGCACAGATGTATGGTTATCTTGTAAATGGATAAATTTTCCATCATTAAATTCAAATGTTTCAGCTACGCACTTCAATGATGCTGTTGCTCCAGATGTGAATACTAGACTGTAATCTTCTGAGGCTTTGAACCAATCTAAAATTCTTAAAAATAAAAAAAAAATTATGAAAATTAATTTAGCAGATATTTAATAATTTTTTTAACAAATAAATTATGTCATAAAAAAATTGTATTTTAAAAAATTAAAAATACAATTTTTTTAAATAATTTTTTTATTAAAAAAAATTAAAATATTTTGATATTAATTTTAACTTTGATGTCATAAAATTAATTTAACAAATATTTGATAATTTTTAAAATTTTTGTAACAAACAAATTGACAAAAAAATTTAATTGTAAAAATTTAAAAATAATTTTTTTGTTAAATAAAATTGAAAAATTTTCAAATGACTATTAATTAAAATGGCATGAAAATAATTTAACAAATATTTGATAATTTTTGTACTAAATAAATTATGGCAAAAAAAAATTAGAAAAAAAAATTGACTTGTAGAAATTTTAAAAAATTAAAAATGCAATTTCTTTAAATAAATTTATTTGTTAAATAAAATTAAAAAATTTTCAAGTGATTTTTAAGTTTAATGTCATAAAATTAATTTAACAAATATTTTATAATTTTTGTAACAAATAAATTATAGCAAAAGAAAACTTGACTTGTAGAAATTAAAAGAAATTAAAAATAAATTTTTTTTTTTATAAATATGGAAGATAATTACCGAGAGCGAGTTCTTTCAATAATTTCCTGACATTGATTACCGCTGCCGACTGCAGAGTGAGGATTAGTGTACAAACTCTCCGATAAATCTTGATAAATAAATTTTATCTGTGTCTTTGAATATAAAGTAGCACCTGCATGATCCAGATAACACTCGTCATTATTAAAGTCGTTTTTAAACTGCTGAATTGTTATGTTGTCGTACACCTCGGAGTAATTTACAAACTGATCCATCGCTAACGACAGCTCGACTTAAACTAAGTTGTACTTTCTTAAACTTTTCGATATATATAAAATTATTTTATATCTTTTCAATGATATGATGTTTTTAAACAGGTTGTGCAACGTTCACTGACCACTGTTATTAAACAACAGTATTTATGTCGACAGTGAGTAGTGAGATTATCTACTCTTACTAGTTCAATAGTAATGATAATAGTTGGATACTAACGGCTTAATAAGACGTTAAGAGCTTTAGTTAAGTCACTGAGTAATTGGTTAAGAGTCTTGTTAGTTATGCATCAGAAATTTTTTTATTTACTAGTTTGATAAATTTATTATGCAATATTATGTTTTTTTTTTCTAACTCCTTATCTAGGAATTTATTGTTATTATTATTTTTAATAATAATAATAATAATAATAATAATAATAATAATATTTTTAACTATTAATTTTTTATCAATTTATTATTATTATTATTATTATTATTATTATTATTATTATTATTATTATTGTCAAAAAAAATATTATTTTTTAATAAAATTAAAATAAAAAAAAAAAATTAAAACCTGACAATAATAATATTAATAATAATAATAATTTTTAATTAAAAAATTTATTACTATTGTGTTACATTAAAAAAAATGGATTTAATAATAATAATAACAATAATAATAATAAATTTAAATAAAAATATGTTGATGATGTAATATCAAATGAAAATGATACTATGAGACGAGGTGGCCGAGTGGTTAAGGCGTTGGACTGCTAATCCAATGTGCTCTGCACGCGTGGGTTCGAATCCCATCCTCGTCGACCGTTTTTTTTTTTTTATAGTTTCTTATATAATAAAATAAAATGAATAAATAAATGATAAACGTTTGATGATGAATTTATAAAAAAAAAAAAACGTCACTTTAATTTGATTGTTTTATTTATAAAATAAATAAAATTAATGTCGAGTGAAATAATTTTATAAAATAACTTGGATGGATTAAAAATACAATTACAATAAATTATTTTATAATTAAATATGACAAAAAAGCACGTGACGATTAAAATTGACAACAGTGAAGATGAAGAAGAAATTTGGAGGCCGAGAGTTACGAAAAAAAAATCTTTTTTTGATCTAGTACAAAAAATTAAAATAGAACCCGAGATTTATGATACTGTAAATAATTATCCGGTTGTTCGTGAGTCTGTTGGTTCCACGGAATTAGTTGATTTCGGGTATTTAAAGTTCAAGGAGGATACATTGGAGTCCGAGGTATCGTCATGTGGATCAAGCGATTCTTTGTCTGAATTTCCTTGGAAATTATTAAAAGCTGAGCCGACGAAACTTCATGAGATAAAAAGCAGCTGGTTTTTCAACGCATGCTCAGAGGATAGCAGAGATTTATCTTGCTCTTATGTCACTCGTCTTAAATTATTTTTAAGAAAAGTGTTTTTATTAAACAATCCGCTGAAAAAATTATTTACGCGTCTTCAAGATGATAGAGAAGAAACTTACCATGGAATTTTGCCCGTTGATGAGTTCAAGAATTTGCAAGATAAATATTTACGCGAGGGTGTTGTTACGAATGATGACTTGAATTTTGATAAACTTATGATTATGTATCAAAATACAAGTTATGATGAAAGACGTAAACGTTATGTATCTTTTACAAGGCCAAGAAAATTGCCAAGAAGGCGTTCTGGAAAAAAAATATCTAGTGATATTTGATATTGACTTTAATTTTCTTTTTAATTATCAAATTAATTTTTTAAATTGATATTTTTATCAGACCACTCTTTTTTTTATTTTTAATTAATTTCAGAGTGATTTTAACCAATATTTATTTTGTAATTTTTGCATTAAGGATTACAACATGTAATGTTTTATAAATGTACACGGAGAGAAAAATATGAAAATCATTCCTATAATTTTAATGAAATGTTTTCCTATACCATTTTAGGGGCGATTACTTAAATTATGGGAATTGTACCCATAATTTTTGGAAAATGTTACTATAATTATAGGAACGATACCTATAATTATAACTGTAATATCGGCATGATTCCCATAATATATAGAAATAGTTTCTATAATATTATAGGAACCATTACCCACAATATTATAGTGATGATGCCTAATAATATTGAGATATTTATCATTACAACTCAAGTTATTTGTGACTTCGATGACCACTTTGAAGCATTTGAAATTATTAGTAATTTTCGATAATTTTACTTGCTTCTCAATAACATTATTTGAAATAAGTAAAATAAGTAATATTGTTCATATTGAATTTCCATATCTACTTTGCTCCTCTAATTATATAGTGAGAAAATATCCCTTTTATTAGAGAAATTTTAGAATTGCTACAATATTTTTCAATATTATCTAACACAATAATAACTGAGTTGGAATAAACAATTTAAGATTAAGTACACACGTGAATAAAAATTATGAAAAAGAAATTTTTTCACTCCAGTGAAAGATAAATTTTTACTGACAAAAAAAAATTTATTAGCAAAAAAATATATAATAATTACTTTATTTTTTTTGATGTAATTGCTTCATTATTATGAACATAAACATTTTTCTATTATTATTTACGTCATTCCATAATATTATAGGAACCATTCCTATAATTTTTGGAAAGGTTCCTATAAATTTCTCTCCGTGTAGAGAAAATTAAAAAAAAATTAGTCTTAAGAAAATAAATTTTTAATTTATAATTTAATAAAAATTGTGATATTATTTTCTGTAATATCAAAATATTTAAGATTTTAAAGTAACTTTTTTTGTTAAAATAAAAACTATCTTTTAAAAAAAAATAAAAATTATTATAATAAAATTTTCAATCTTAAAAATTAATTTAGATTTAGATTTTGTTTATTGATGCCAAGGCACATCAGGCCAAGTAGCAATTTCTATTACATAGTATATATACAGTTTTTACAAGAAAACAATTTTTGTGAGTACATAATATAGTATTGCATAAAATTAATTTAAATTTAAATAATTTGTTTATAAAAAAACTAACATTAAATTAAAATTGAAAATTAATATAGAAAATAAGAATTTAAAATATAGAATTTTAATTTCACCAATTCAGATCTACGAATTGCACTTACTTTAATCTTTAAGGTATTAAATTTTAATTTGTTATTTATTAGACGTCATTTTAATGATCAAGATTTAATAAGTAATTGAAAACTTCTATTTTGAAGACTTCATACCCCAAAAAAAAAATAAAATAATTAAATTTGACTAAATTAACATTTTTTTATTAATTTTAAACTTAACAATTACTTGATATATTTTTTTTTTGTGAAAATAAAAATTAATTTAAAAAAATTAATAACAATGTCCAAGAAAAATTAATAATTAATTATTAAAAAAACAAAACAATTGACTTTGACCCCGACGTGATTTGAACACGCAACCTTCTGATCTGGAGTCAGACGCGCTACCGTTGCGCCACGGAGTCTTTGTGCCTAACTTCCTAAAATAGTCTATTAAGAAATTGGCCTACTGATTCTACATAATTTAATCAATTTCAACAAATTAGCACAATTTACATAATTAATTATCAAAGTAATTACAAAAAAAAATTACATAACAAACCAAAAAAAAAAAAAATAATTAAATCTTTCTAGGATCAAAAAAAGCGGGGAAATATTGTAGAGGTGCTGACAAAAAATTGTCGAGAAGTGTCCGTAGAGCCCCTCCGACTAACAGGAAATCATGTACAAAGATTTCGGGAACGAAATATGTGACCGGTTGATAATTCGCGGCTAACCAGGAACGGGAACGGGAAGAAACTAAAAAAAACGGAGAAACTGACGTCTAAACTTGAATTATAGTAGCGATTGCGGACTTACTCTCAATTACATACTTATAAATATACACAGTAAAAAATTTTGTCTCAAAAAACTTAGTGTTAAAAATTTTTATGTTAAATATTTAACACTTTTTTGTGTAGATTTAAAAGAATAAATGTTAAATTTACACATAAGAGTGTTAAATAAAATAGAATAGAATATGACAAATATTTTTTGGTACAAATAAATCCTTCTATCAGTCTATAAATATACTTAAGTTTTATTTATCTCCCGTTTTAAAATTTCTATCATTGATTCACTGTAAATATCGTTGTTTACCTCTTTTACCCGTGTAAAAATGATATGATATCATTATGAGGCTCATAATGAATATCATAATGAATCTCATATTTTGGCACTAATATGAGATTCATATAAGAGCCATATCAATACTTTAAAAACCCGTAATAAGTAAAATACCTGTGGGAACGAATTTTTTTTCAGTAGATCAGTAAAAATTTCATTTTTTCTGTTAATCAGAGGAAATGTATAATAATTGAGAAAAACAGTATTTTTATCATGCACTATATTGTTGAACTACTTAAATTTTTTCCTTGTCTTTCTTAACTTGGAATAATATTTAGAAAAACACTATCTTGGTTTAAAAAAATTTTTTGACTGAAAAGATTTTTTCGTCTCAAGATAATTATTTTCTTATTTTGAAAACAATTTAAATCCTTCTAAAAATTTCTTTAATTTAATTATTTTGCAATATTTCCTGTATACAGTTATGACTCAATAATTTTATATCACGATTTAAAAAGACTAACAATATCATTATGATTTTATAAAGATATGACCATCATTTAATTATTAATTCATTTTAATATCATTATGATTTCATAATGAAATTATGTCAATATCATCATGGAGATACTGTCCTAATGAATTTCCAACAGTTACAAAAAAGTTTTTTTCTTGAATTATGAATAGAAGGCAACAATATCATTATAATATTATGATGAATTTAAAAAAATATCAGCCTGATTCCATCATAAGTTTACGCAGTTACTATTATGACTTCAGTATGAAATTATGCGTTTGTCACTATGGATTTGTCACGAATCTCCATAAGACCGATCCGTGTGGATCAAATTTTATATTTAATAATAATTTTAAATTACTGGAAATTTGCTTTCTCCAACAAGAAAAATAAAAATTTTATAATCTAGTTAAAAAAATTCATTTCCATAAGTATTTTACTTAATACAGGTTTCAAATATATTAATATGGCTTTTATATGAATCTCATATTAGTGCCAAAATATGTAATTCATTATGATATTCATTATGAGCCTCATAATGATATCATATCATTTTTACACGGGTAGTTATTTATTTTTTGCTTGTTTGCCTTTCAATGTTATTTTTTTGTGTATTAATACACTTCAAAATATGAATAATCGTTTCTTGCTTTTTTTCACAAATTCTGCATCCCTAATTATTTGGACCTGCATAAAAGTGTTAAATATTTAACATAAAATTTTTTAACACTAAGTTTTTTGACGGAAAATTTTTTGATGTGTATATATCCATATCGACGTTCTAATTAGCAAATTGTCTAACTCCATTTTAGAGTATCTCCTATTTGTATGAAAAAAACAATTAGTTAAAAATTTATTATCACTTTAAAAAACCATTTAATATCATTGATATCTAATAGAGATATAATATATCTATAGGTTTAAATTATTAAAATAATTTATAATTGGATTATTGCTTCATCAAAATGTCAAAAAATCACCCTCTAAAAAATAAGGAGTTAGTCAAATTGCTAATTAGACCGTCGATATTATATATAGATATATTATATATCTATATATATTATTTACAAGTTGCTTGGCCGAGTCGAGAGGAGCCACATAACACGCCGGTACCACAGACAAGTATTGCAATATTCCGTCATACCTTGACTTTCGCCCGTGAGGAATTTTTTAAACAGGAACGCATGTAGCCAACAGTACACGCTCTGACGCAGGCACATACGCTCCAACACCAGCAAGCTTCCTCAATGTCATTGACTTGCAACGTAACGAACGCACTGTGAGGAGATAAGACTGGTTCCTAAAAAATTTTGGGGAAATCTTGGCCGACTTCTTTGCAATCTTCGTAAAAAAATCTCAGTGAATTTATCTAAGACGACGACTGTTTTTTGATCCAGCGGCCAGTAAATCATTCCTTTGATCCTTTGATGCTTTGTTGACCAGTCAACTTAGATGACCAATTAAATTTGGGGGAAAACACGGTCATTGTACTTTAAGTGCGTAAAATTAACGCGTAAAGTCTCTTAAAAGAGGTCAAAAAATGCGGATTGTTGAGTATTGGCTTCTGGGCTTGACTAGTGGCTGATTTAGAGACTAGAGAAGCTGGTCCTGGCTAAATAACCGGGCTAAACAAAATTCCCCGGACCAATGACCGATGAAAAGGACGATGGCAAACCAATAAGACGTCGGAACGTCACAGAGGTGCTTAGGGCCCATGCGGCTCTTCCTCAAAATTGTGTCTTTCCAATTCACGGGTAACATGTCACTGCAAGAGATCGCTTAGGAGCTCAACCAACCGTGACTTTACTAGCAATGGCTCTTTTAGAGCATGTTCTCCTAGTAATAACTCGGTTGATTTGTTGATTATGTCCATTCCGCTTTCTTACCGCAACAATCTCCTGTTTTGCCTTCAGCTTTTGTCCCTCGCCGCATTTTTGCATTTTTTTTCGCTTTTGATAAAATTAATGCTTTAAAAGAAGGTAAAAAAAAATTGCCGAATTTTTTATTTAAATTTACAATTAAAAAGAAGGGATTTTATTAAAATTAGGGGTTTTTTTAAGGATTATTTTATAGTTTATTGATAGTTGGAGAAGAAAGTGTGAAAGTGGGTAATTTAAGGCAAAGTTTCTCGGCGGAATAATTATCTCGAGGTAATTGCCCGTGTTCATGGTCTCCTGGTGTCAGGAGGGGCTAAATGAGACAACCCGCGCGAATATTCTTCCACTGTACAGAGAGAGAAGTAGTTTCTATAGAGTTCTGCGCTCCTGGTGGATTACAGAACGTATGCGGGATGTGAGCACGCACCACTCGACGTTCCTACTTAACTACACAGGAGTTGGATCGTACAACGCCGGAACGTCGTATCGGGTGTAATTTAGTTGATCAAACTCATGTTTGTCTAGTTTTAAACGGCGGCCTGACGGATTTTTACTTGCATCACTTGCTAATTTATTTAGTAATTTTTTTTTTTTGGTCTTTTTTCAAATCTTTAAAAATAAAACATATTTTATTTTTATTTAATAACCTAACAGCTTTCACAGCCAATAACAAGGTTAACAAAAAGATACTGTACAGTAATTCTAAGAGTAATTAATATGTTGCTTAATAATAATAGTAATTACATTTAAGTTTAGGTTAATTAAAGCTGATTTATTTATTTGTTTATTTATTTAGTAATAATAGACCCAACAGCTGGAAGGCCAATAACAGGGTTTCAATACAATTTATACAAAATTTGATGAACTTAGTATAAGTTATGAACTAAAGGCGAAGTACATAAGAAAATTTGATAATTATCAATTTTAAATACCTATATGTAAGTTCAGTATCAGTATATTTATTGTTTTTAAGATATACCCGTGTAAAAATGATATGATATCATTATGAGGCTCATAATGAATATCATAATGAATTACATATTTTGGCACTAATATGAGATTCATATAAAAGCCATATTAATATATTTGAAACCTGTATTAAGTAAAATACTTATGGAAATGAATTTTTTTAACTAGATTATAAAATTTTTATTTTTCTTGTTGGAGAAAGCAAATTTCCAGTAATTTAAAATTATTATTAAATATAAAATTTGATCCACACGGATCAGTCTCATGGAGATTCGTGACAAATCTATAGTGACAAACGCATAATTTCATACTGAAGTCATAATAGTAACTGCGTAAACTTATTGAGAGGCACAGTTACATATTTATTTATTTATTTATTTATTTATTTATTTATTTATTTATTTATTTATTTATTTATTTATTTATTTATTTATTTATTTATTTATTTATTTATTTATTTATTTATTTATTTATTTATTTATTTATTTATTTATTTATTTATTTATTTATTTATTTATTTATTTATTTATTTATTTATTTATTTATTTATTTATTTATTTATTTATTTATTTATTTATTTATTTATTTATTTATTTATTTATTTATTTATTTATTTATTTATTTATTTATTTATTTATTTATTTATTTATTTATTTATTTATTTATTTATTTATTTATTTATTTATTTATTTATTTATTTATTTATTTATTTATTTATTTATTTATTTATTTATTTATTTATTTATTTATTTATTTATTTATTTATTTATTTATTTATTTATTTATTTATTTATTTATTTATTTATTTATTTATTTATTTATTTATTTATTTATTTATTTATTTATTTATTTATTTGCACCAATTTATTTATTTTTGGGAAGAGTTTAATGTGAACCTATATGTAAGTTTTGAACTAAAGTTTTGAACTAAAGGCGCAGTAAATGAAAAAATTTTACATTATTATAAAATTGATCTTATAAGATAAATGATATACTGCTATACAATTTCATTAATAATATAATCAAAAACCATAATTACATGAAAATGATATACATCATTATATGAAAATATAAATATAAAGGTTCAGGTTTATACAGATCAATTATTTTATTATTTTCTGGGATCTGATTAATTTGATAATATGAAAATATAAGGTATAATGAATAAAAAATCAAACAAAATCAAACAAAGATAGTATAAGTTTGTAGATGCTGAAGTATACTATATACTTTTATCATATATGATAAAAGTTGGTTTAGTTAAGTTAGTTTGTTTGCTCAGCCATGTAAGCTTTACAAAATATACTATCTAATTTGGTGTTCAGTACGTCCTCTAACATGATAATAAAATGTTATAATGTTAAGTATGAAGAGTTAGAATTTAAGATGTTGAATTTTTGGGAGTCTGTGCTAAAATATTTCGATGATATGAATTTTTTATGAATAAAAAAGCAAACTCTTGACAATTTATTATGTTTGCAACTTCTTACTATTTGAATATTACATATTAGACTATGTACCTTTATGTATTACGTTATTTCTTTTTCTTTTTACTGAACATAGAATTATTTCTCTTAATGTGCTAAATATACATTATAATACTTACGTGATTGAATAAAACTGTTACATTTTTTGTACTTGCCATTAGGATTATTGTCTTGGCATATAAATTAAATAAATAAAATAAATAAAAAAAATTTTTACAGAGATTGTTCTTAAAGAATTTGGCGGAAATTTAAGCTATATTATTAATTATTGAATTATTCAACGTAGAAAAAAAATACAATACTTTCGGATAATTACATTTTAAAAATTTAATTTTTATATAGAATTTATAAAAATTAATTTTTCCCATTTCTTCAAATAAAGCGCTATATATTACTGTCTAATATTTAATTTTTGGATTTTTCTTTTTTTCTCTATAGATTTTTAATAAGTTTGATAATTAAGCTGTAATTTAACTTTAAGATAATAATTTATTACTCAATTTTAATAAAAAAAAAAAAAATTCATTTTATTTGAGAGTTTTTCTCAAAAAAATAATTTTTAAGAGTTTTATCGTCTTCAATAATTAAAAAAAAATACTAAATTTTACTTAATTTAACAATTTTTTGTCTTAATTTAAAAGAATAAAATTATTTTCTTTATAAAAAAATTTCATTTTTTAATCAAATTAATTTTTTTTTAGTGTAAGATTCAATTTAAATGAACTAAAAATACGTTTTTAAAAATTTTACTTTAATCTAAATTTAAATAATCATTTTTTCTGTTTCTAAATTTCTAATTCTTGAATTTTTAATGATAATTTTATATTTAAATAAATAGAGCTTCAATTTAATTTCTTAATTTTTATTTAAAATTTAATTTTATTTCTTCTAAAAATTAATTACAATTTTAGGTAAAAAAAAAAAAAAAAATAAACAAGGAAGAAATAAGAGAATTTATGAATTAAACGATACAAAATAGAATTCAGCTATTGAGACTAATTGTCCCGATCAAAAAAGATTTGTGAGTATATTTTATTCAGGGGCGTGGTCCGGGGTGGCATCTTCAGAATGAAACCACTACCAGGGCAACACGCAAGTCTGGAGTAACTGGTACATTCTTTCATTATTTCTTTGTCTGGTTCTTCTGAATATTCCCTGAGGGCTCGGGGTTACTTTTTTTGTACGCGGACTTGTTTGCCCGGTACGCGAACGAGATAAAGAGCGTAAAGTGTAAAATGTAAGCCCTCGCGGTGGACGGTCTCGAGAGCATCTGCTCTTTTTTTAGTAAGGCCGACTGTTGGTTTATTGGCCACATAAGGATCGCGATAAACCGACTCGAGCCCCCGAGAACAACAATCTCACCAGGATTTCATGATCACCAAGGAGTTTTATTATCATTCTTTATTCCTTTGTCCCTTTTCCTTTCTTGCTGCTCATTTACCTTCAGAGAGAAATTTTAAAATATTCGAAGCAGTAAATTGTGATTTTTTTGTAGGGAAACTTTTTATGATGTAGAATTAACAATTTTATTTTATTTAATTTTAAATAATTATCTATTTTATTTAAAATTAATTTTATAGAAAAATTATTAGTTAAAATATTATTTATTTTTAATTTTAATAATCAATTTGGATGAAAATGTTTTTAAAAATTTCTGTTATTTATAATTAAAAAATTATCCGACCTTAGGATAATTTTTTATCATAAAAACAAAAATTAATTATAGTCAAATTTTTTCAACTTAATTTTTTAGTTTTTAAAAAGAACAATTGATAAATAATGATTTCTTTTATAATAAAATAGATATTTTCAGGACTCGCCTAACGGCTCGTGGGGGTAATCTGCGTACTCGGCCCCATTATAAACGCGCCGTTTCTTAGACTCGTGTCTCAATTTTTAAGCCCTGGGAATGCCTCACTTCGCACATATGTATCGAACAATATTTTTTGTAACGACTGCTTTCAAAGTTCAACAGAGAGAAATTATTATTTATAAAGAAATATTGTAATTAGCTGAGCTATATCAGTTATCAAAAAATTATAAATAATATAAATAATACACGCAGTTATGGTTAGTATAGTTGCACAGAGTTGAACATATGATCGACAAGCTGCTATTCATGTGTGGTTATTTGGTATGCGCAGGCGCTAGAATTAGTCTCAGTATGCTTGATAGTTTGATTTGTAGCGGTAGTGGCGGACATATACATTCTATGAATCTTATACATTTATTGTAGCTAATTTTCATTCCCGCACGGTCAAGCAGTTGGAAAGTTTTACTCCGCCTACTTTCCCGCACGCTACTAAAGTGTATGCAACCATCACGAGAACACGCAACTTTGCGTTTGCTGAGCAAGGCTCGAATGTTGAACTTTGGAAGCAGGAGTTACAAAAAAAAATTTCAAAAATTGCAATTTAAAATAACGTTTTTATAAAATAAAATTACAAGTATTAATTTTTATTTTATACAGTGATAGAAAAAAATAATTTTATTGAAGAAAAAAAAAATGTTGAACTACAGAAAAATTTCTTAGTTCAAAAAAATTTCTTTTTAATTAAAAACTATGAATTTTTTCAAAATAAAATTTTCAGTTGAAGGTTTTTTAAAAATAAATTTAATTTAATTTAATTAATTTAATCAATTTCATTTCTTTATTAGTGTAAAATATATTTCTTGTAAAGTTTGTAAAAATTAAATTTTCAATTTTTTATAAATTACACAATAATTTTTCAACTATCTTGAGGTAAAGTACCCAGTAGTTGAACAGGTTTCAAAGTAAAACGTATTTGACCCTACTTTTAATATATAAAGATGTAATTATTAGTTCAAATTAGTGATTTTCATGAGAATATAAACAATTTTTTTTTAAAAAGGAAAAATTTTACACGCTTTATTTATGACTTATAAATTAAATAATTTTTAAAATATGTCTTATTATAATTTTCTATGAAATTTTATTACAAATTAAAATTATTCGTCTTAAAAAATTCTTCCTAGAAATTTTATTATTTTTTTTACAGTTTTATTAAGTATTAAATTTATTAATAAAAAAATATTTTTAAAAATTAAAATTATTTGATAATTAAAAAGTTTTTTAAATTTATAAATGTATTTTTTTTATTTTCCCGATCTTGAATTTTTTTAAATAAATTTAATTTTGTAATAATAATAATTTATTAGTTTCTTTTTAATTATTTCCATAAAATAAATTTTTATTAAAATTTCTTAGCTTTTAAAAGTTAATAAATAAAATTCAGATAATTTTTATTAAGATACATAAAATATTTCCCTTAAATATAAAAAAGATACACAATTTATATATTTAAAAAACTTTGACTAAAATTTAATCTCAAGTGAAAAACAAGCCATGAATGGTCTTTGAAATTAAATAGATGATAAAATAATTAGTTCACCAACTCGCCGCTAGATGTCTAGAAGTATTTAAAAACGTTCCTTTGACAAGACTTGTACCTAAGTTGTTAAAGTCTATAATTGAGACAATTCTCATCAGCTTTGCGCAGTGGCGATATCGTAACCAATGAGGTTCTACCGAGGTGCGATTATTGCTAGTTGAAAACTTTTACCAATACCCCGCCAAGACGATGTGAAATACCATCGGCTACGGCAATTTTTGAAAGTTTCTGCGGAAACTGATAAATAAATTATAAAATAAATTATTGTAGGAAATAAATTTTCTAATACTTAGAAAAATCGAACTTGGAAAAAGTACAAGTCATTAAAATTATGACTTAGATAATTTTCACTAAATCAGAAGACCTAGTTACTGACAATGGTCTAGTTTCTTGACATTCGTAATTTTAATCTAATTAAAAAAATTAAAATGTTCTCAAAAAAAAAAAAAAAAACAATTATTTTAAAATATCAACACTAAAGTTAGCCGAAATTTTTAATTTTTTTTCAATAATTAAATTAAAGCAAAAAAATATTTTTAAAAAATTGCACTTGCAGTTTTGTACAAATAAAATTTTTTGTAATAATTTTTTCAATGAAAAAAAAATTCTTAATTCTCATTAAAATTTATATAAAAATTAAGTTAACCGACATCTAAAAATTTCTAGATTTTTTTTATTAAAAAAGTTAGAAAAAAAATCAATTGTAAAAAACTTGAAGAACTATAAGTGCAATTTTTTAAAAATAATTAGTTTTAATTTAATATAATTAAAAAACGTCGGCTAACTTTAGTATTAAAAAATAGTATTTATTAATTTATTAAAATTTATTTGTTTTTTTAATTAAAATAAAATTGCAAGTGTCAACCTTACTTAAAAATTAAAATAGTAGACTTTAAAAATAAAAACAATTCTTCCGAAGGTTTACAAAATAGAATCGGAGCTCGTAATAAAATTTAAAAATAATTAATATTTTTTATTTTAAAGGTAGCTGGGAAGCGCGAACCGGAACAGGAAGCCGAGGCTCAGAGGTGGATTGAGCAAGTAATCGGTGAGAGGTTTCCACCCGGTAAGTGATATAACGCATAGACGTAATTATTTGAAAATTGTCTAAACATCAATTGGTTGAGAAACCAGGAGCTCATAAGTGAGCCGCGAGTAAAATAACTCTGTAGTGAATACACGCTATTATATACAGTCTTACACCACACAGTCTTTATATGTCTATATAGGGAGCGAAGCAGCTGCGATCAAACAATACAACCCACAACCGTGACCCGATCAATATCCCATTTCAACCCCTAGCTGAAAGTAGATCCACCTTGTGCATGCTAGCCTGATATTTAGGGGTGAAAAAATCGCTGCAAGCCCTTCAGAATCATTTAGGAGTCATCGACGCGTTGATATCCCGTGGAACACCACCAGGATAACAATTATTTAAACCCCCAGCAAACTTGCCGCTCTTCAACCCTCGTGACATATGATTTCCTGTTCTACAGAGGTGGCAAGGGTCTGCAAGTCTTTGACATCTACTTGCAATTAACCCCAGTACAATATTTTTTTTTTTTTTTGCGCCACTAGAATCCTTTCTTCCCTACATATGTGTCCCGGATCGGAATTTTGGGGTGCGTGACGTCGCAAAGGTTAAATTAGTTAGGTGGGTCAGTATTTTGACAGCGATCGATTGGCATAGAGTCAATGGACTCTGTGTGTATGTATATAGGGTTAAAACGTAAGCAATTTCCTTGATTCGCGCTTGCTAGGGGCGGAATTACAGGGTGGCTTTTGCTTTCTGATTCTCGTGCTACCCTGGGAAAACGCGCGCTCTGTTACGTCACGACGAGGGCGTCACGTCTCTAGACTAGACTTATAAAGGGTAGATTCTAGAGAATAGCCGATATAATACCTACATACAATCCTGATTTTGTAAATACGCGGCGCGTCGACGCAAATAAGTGTTTTATTTAAATTTAACTTAATTAAATTTTTATTTTTTAATATTAGATGATTTAAAAAAATTTTCTTTGATCGGATTTTTATTATAAAATTTTACATTATTTTTTATAAATATATATATTAACTCAAAAAAAATTTATTAGACGGTCTAATTAGCAATTGTTTTAACTCCTTATTTTTTAGAGGGTGATTTTTTAATATTTTGATGTAGCAATAGTCCAATTATAAATTATTTGAATGATCTAAATCAAAATATTATATCTCTATTAGATATTAATGATATTAAATTTATTTATTCAATTTAAATGCCAAGGCGAAAGCCAAATGACAAAATTCATACATAGAGTAACATAAGTATATAAACACTGTCAATATCAATATTCTGGATTATAGCTAATAAGTGATAGCATTAAATATAAAATATAATAATAAAAAGATAGAAAATCATATAAAAGTATAAAAAAAAGATGATATGAAAATATGATAATATAACATGTAAAACACTCATTAAAAGAGTGAAGAATTTTGTGTATATATATATATATATATATATATATATATATATATATATCAGTTTAAACTATAAATTAAGTAGACTATTTGCAGTCAATGGTTCTTAGGTCTCCTTGAGTTCAAGATCGTAGAAGAAATCAAACGCTCCAGATTTCAATGCCTCAATGCTAAGTGAGTTTATGACATCAAGTGATAATAAATTTTTAAATAATTATTTTTTCGTACAAATGGAAGATTATTTAAAATGGAGTTAGACAATTTGCTAATTAAAAGATCGAAATGTAAATCACGGAATTTTTCTTTAAGAAAGTAATAAACTTTTTAATAGATATTTTTTAAATCTTTTAATAAAAAATGGTTATAAAAATTCTATTTCCACTTTTTATAATTCTATAATTTAAATTAAATAAAGAATTTTATCAAATCAGATACATAAATTTATAATTTTCTCATAGAAAAATTTCATGAACAATAAAATAATGTTTGCAATAAATTAAAAATTATTCTTTCGGTGAAAATTATAACCTATATGTTGTTAACATTATCGTCCATAATTATCAATAATTATTTGTATATCAGGAATGTCGACAAGATATCATAATAATTACATTATTATTTCTGCGATGTTTCGGTCATTTATTAGACCTTCTTTAGGCGTGTTTATACTTTATTTCTGTAATAATATTAAAAATTAGCAAACCTATAAATTTTTTTAATTTTGTAACAATTTATATGACAAAGGCAACTGTGCAATGTAAGATAGTAATTGTTGTAATTCATATTATGGTAAATATTGTAATTATATCAATTGTTGTTTTATTTTGTTGGTTATATTAATATGTGTAATTTTCAAATGCCTGAGGAAGGTCTAATAAATGACCGAAACGTCGCAGAAATAATAATTTAATTATTATTATTATTATAATCCTATCTTGTCCACATTCTTGATATACAAATAATTATATCCTATTTTTATTAAGATAATTTATAAACAAAAAATGTCCTTTAAAAAATTTATCATCTGCTAAAAACTGTCCTTTTTTTTCAAAAAATTTTAATTTAAATTAAAAAAAAAACAATTAAATAAATTTATTAACACTTAATTAAATTACAACTTATTCTCTTTATTATAAAAAATTAAAAATTACCCTCTCGACGTATCAAATAACTAAAATAACAATAAATCAAAACTCCCATCCTTGAATCTCTAATTTACTCGACAATTCATCTTATAACTCATCCAATAAAAATGCCAATTTATTAAAAATTTATAATCTTAGCGGACATTTATAATCTTGGCAGGCACCCATCTGTCCCCGCGGTTTTAATAAAATCGAGCCTCCACCTTTGACTGTCATCCTGGTGTAAGAGAGGACGCCGTGGAGGTGGCCAAACGGGCAAACCACCCCCACTCACCCACGCGATCCCCTCTCACACTTAAGTAAAGAACTGGACCGCAGTACCATCACTATCACTATCACCATCCCATCCACAACATCCAAGCATCTGGTGGGGACTTGCAAGCTTTCGCCGCCGAGTATTCGCCTGGTTCCTAGCACCGGCAGTTCCACCTGCCGAGCTTAAAAATACCGGGTTTCCTCCACTTTAATTCCTCCAATTCAAGATCACTGACCAGCAATATAATAACAACGTTTGCCATCACATCATATCAGTCTCCTAGCTAAATAAACAAGTGTCTCTATACTACACTTTGAAGCTATTAAGGTGTACTACTATACTGGAGATATCGATTTGCCGTCAGTCGTTCATCAAAATGAACGTTGTAGGGACGCTAGCGTATCAGGGATACATAGTTAAAGCACAGTAAATTTATCTACTATTTTTTTTTTTTCAGTACAGTTAGTACTTGTCTCTTTTTTTTCCATTTCCATCCATCCTACGGATAATAATAATAATAATAATAATAAAATTAAACAATTAGGTTGTAAAAAATAAGTGGTTTAATGACGGTGAATTTAGTAGACATACAATTAATTTTTAGAATAAAAAAAAAATGTATATAATTGATTTTAAATTATTAGTTTTAAAAAATGCACCTATAGATTTTTTAGTTTTCTACATGTGCATTTTTTATTTTTCAATTTTTTTTTATTACCCTAAAAATTAATTAATATCTGCTAGATATGATACTAAAATTAGCCGACGTTTAACAATTTTTTATTTTTTTTTTAAATTAAATTAGAACTAAAAAAATGTTTTTAAAAAATTGCAAATTTAATTTTTAAAAATTTCTACTTAAGAAATTTTTTTTTTAAATAATTTTTCAATAAAATAAATTATAAAAATTTTTAGATATCAGCTAATTTAATTTTCATCATATGATCATATAATACTATAAAGTTAGCCGACATTTTTAATTTTTTGATTATTTTTCAATAATTAAATTAGAACAAAAAAATATTTTTAAAAAATTGCACTTAAAGTTTTTCAAGTTTTTAACAAATGAAAATTTTTTTTTATTTTTTTGTAATAATTTTTTCAATGAAAAAAAAATCTTAAAATTTTCAAATGTCCGCTAACTTAATTTTCATCATGATCATATGTTTTAAATAATCCATAAGATAACATTTAATACTCAGACAATAAAATAAAACGCTGTAAAGATAATTAAGCTCAAAAAAAGCCAACCAAGCAAGCTGTCATTTATCTATCTAGACGTCAGTCATCCGTCCGTCACGACGGCGCAAGGCGTCCTGCAGCACCAGGGTACTATCCGACGTTTGAGGGATTTATAGGGTTTGCTATTTCGTCCGTAAATCCACCCTCTATACGACTTTGCTCTGCTCACTGACGTTAAAAGCCGAGCGCGCCCCTGATCGGATGGGATAACTTTTACCACGCTTGCAGTACAGCTGGTATTCCATCACTTGGTGATTTACAATGGCGGTATAATGGGAATAGGGGTGGTGAGAACAGAAAGCCTTCGATCGTTGTTGGTCACCTGGCACCGGTCAAGATATTATTCCGATCAATAGTTAACGGTATTGAAGATGTAACAATATACTTCAAGACGCGTAATTCTCGTCACAAATTCGTCAATGACGTCACTTTGAGACAAGCCTACCAGGATTACAGCCTCGGGGACAAATTTACGAGCTTGCGCATCGTAAAACAACATGTCAGCCCGCCAACAACCGTTTACTTCCTTACTGACGGAATATATTAGGCTTGCCTTTATATATACAACGCACCTACGCTGAAGATATATTATATATGGGACGTGGGGGTTATATATGTAGGTTTGTGTGTATGTTTAGAACCGATGGGACCTGTTGCTTCGGAAAAGTCGTAAATTCAACTCCAGGATGCTGTCCTGATGGAAATCGTGCCTTTGACGACTTTATGACGCGAGCTTGACGTTTAATCAATACTTGAGACCACGCAGACGCGATATTTGGGTTAAATCACTGTATTTGGTTATTTTTTAGTAGATATTGCAGGCTTGACTCTTTTTTGAAGGAAATAAATTATGGGAACATTTTTTAATTATTGTTATTATTATTATAGAAAAAAATTTTTTTTGACAATTAATAATTAAAAAAAAAAATAAAATTATCTTAGTAAACTTTGAGGTAATTTTAAAATTAGAAAGAGACTTAGTCTCATTTACGACTGATTTCATTGATATTCTTCAAGATATTTCTATTTTTTTAATATAATAATTATAATAAAAGATTTTTATGACAAAAAACTAAATCTTTCTATATTATTTTGCATTTTTAAATGTCTTATTCTCATTTTAAGCGACTGACCGAAATTCATAACTTCAAACTTCAGAATAAATATATTTTTTTTAAACTTTATCAAATATTGATTTTTTTCCTTAAAATATATTGTTTTCCGAATAAAATGGCGTCGGTTTTTTTTTCGATATCGTGAAAATCAAAATTTCTCCGACTTTTTTCATAAGAAAAAGTTCAATTTCGTAAGTTTTTTTTTCTAAACGATTTTTCAGTATTTTTAAATTATTAGAAATTAAAAATAACTATTAAGATATTAATCGGGAATTTTATATTAAAGTTTGGTGCCAATTATAAGTCAATACATCACATAGGAAACGAATTTTTCCGACGTGTGTCCTCAACGGGTTAAAATAAAAATTTCTTGTAGCTTTTAAGGAAGTACGAGCGCCAGGCGGGGTGGGGATAGGTATCGACTCCAGCACGGTAAGGGGAACGCAGTAACCATATGATTATTTTTTTCATTATATAGATATACATTTAACATTGGGTAGTGGCGGCATTTATTTTTCTTTTAATTAATACACTTTAATTAGTCGGGCAAGTGTAAATGTTTTTGAATTAAATTTATCACTAACATATTTACTTTCATCTTTAAATTTTTTAAAAATATTCACCGACATCAGTTTTATGAGAAAAATACAGAAATGTATCAATGTTTGAAAGTTACCCCATAAGACCAATGTTAAATTGCTCAACTTTAAAATTAATTATTTATTTAAATGATCGGGCAATCTCCTTCAAATTTTCGGAATTTGTTTAGACATATTTAAACTTCATATTAAAAAAAAATCAAGCCTTTTATCAAAAAGTTGCCTTGGTGCTCGTACTTCCTTAAATAAATTGTTATAAAAAAATTCTTTTTTTCATTAAAATATTTTTTTTTTCTATGCAGGATATAGATTTTCTGTCACCTCTTTCCTTTTACGGCGTTTCATAGCTCTTTGTCACTACCAGGATCACATCAATTGTTTATAATTCATCTCTAGTTACTCTTATTGCTCTTCTTGTAAAATTACCAAGATACCTTGTAAAATTACTAAAATTTATTAAAAATTCTGCCGTAAAAAATTATTCACTTATCTTTATTAAAATAACTATAAAATTTTTGAAAAAATAATATTCAATAATTTTAAATTAATTTAAATTTTATAAATTAATTTTTTTAAGTTTATAACTTTAGCAAAAATTTATTAAAATTACTATTTAATTATTTTATTTATTTAATAAATAAAACACAAAAAAATTCTGAAATTGTCAGAGAATTTACTCAGTAAATTTGAAGATTACAAAAAGCTTCAAGATTGCTATAAGATCCTAATAGAAAAAAAATAAATGATGAGCCTTCTGAGGTAAAATATTCATAACTACCCTAATATATAAACAATCAGCACACTCATGCATAAATAAAGTCCTGATACCTGAGCGTGCTACCCGGAAATAGACTTCCTGCAAGCAAATGAGTTCCTGATGTCGTATGAGCGTCATTTGGTTGCAACCCCCAACATCTTGGTAAACAAACATGAGTAGCAAAATCCGTACAAACAAACTTAATATCACCAAAATTTTCTCTTCTTAGAAATATTTGTTTGTACATTACATACCATTCGATTACCTACATTAGATCGGCTGTCAATAACTCGTCAATTGGGAACGCCGAACTACGACCAGCTTTGTATTAGGCAAGCAGATTCGTCCGAAGGATAACGTTATTTGAGTTGAGCTTTCTCTCTTGCGCTTCGATATCCCTCTACACTCCTGCTTTAAGTTTTGTGTGCCTACTATACTCCGAAATTTATTTATTAAATATTCAACATCTCCTGTAATTCGGAACCACGTGCTGAAGCGTCCTTGCAGGATCAGGCTAGTAGTTTTGCGAACAGATGGCAGATTACTATCCTTCCTAGTCAGATATATTTAAATATATTTTCTTATACATATATATGATAATGTAAAATAAATTTTTTTAATTTATTGGTTGGCTAAAAATTTATTTAAATTTTGCATGGAAAAAATTTTGTTTCATTTTTTTCAAGATATAATTGTCAAATTTAGATTTTTATCAATGAAAATTTTACATTTAAAAAAATTTTTTAATCAAAATGCAAATTTTACAATAGGAAAAATTTAAATTTAGTACTTAGTAAAAATTTTTAATTTTTTATATTGAGAAAATGCAAAAATATAAATTTTTCATGTAGAAAAAAAATTTGAATTTGTATGAAGAAAATTTACAAGTAAAAAAAGTTTAATTTAGAAGAAAAAAAAATATAAATTTTTTTATGAAGAAAAAATATTGTATTGACATGAAAAAAATGTTAAATTGAACAATAGAAAATTTGTAAATTTTACATTAAAAAATTTTACACTATCTAAAATTATAAACAGCCAAAACTCATACATAATTTTATCTAACTATATGTATAAAAAATTTTTTTCTGACTATTTTATTTTTACAAATAAAATCCTAAAAATTATATATTTTTATAATTGTACATAATATTATGTATTAACGTTTTGTTTTGTAATTTTATATTTTTTTGTCATTTAACAAACATTATTTTGGCATCAGAATTATTTTAGAGATAAAACGTATGAATTATATCAACGTTTGCCAATAAATATTTATATTGACCATGGCCAATAATTTTACGCTTTGTTATATTCAATTTATTTAATTTTGTAATAAATAAAAAGGAAGATTTTTAATTGGTAGAAAAATTTTATTTTAAATTAAAGTAATGATAATACAAAAAGAGAAAAAATTTCGGTAATTATTCACAAATGGGGTCAAATTTATTTTTGGCCATATCTATAGGTGAAAAATTGACATTTTTTTATTCTGCTTGTTTTTACGGCGCATTTATGATAAAAAATGCCGTGAGAGGAAAAAAATTTCGATAGCTTTTTTGCATTCAAAAGTTGGAAAAAATTTTATCTTTTTTAGACGTACATTTTTTTGAAACGTACATAAAAAAACGAACAATTAAAAAAAAAAGTTGAATATCACAAATTTATAAATTTAAAAAAAAATATTAAAATTTGTTAAAATTGTAATAATCAACCTTTTTTTTTAATTGTTCATTTTTTAATGTATTTAAAAAAAAATATATCAATAAAATTAAATAGAAAATTTCATTCAAAAAAACTAAAATTAAAATAGTGGACCCCACTTGTAAACAATTACCAATTTTTTTTTTTAGTATAAAATTTTTTAACAGTGTAATATTTACAATGAAAATTAAGTTAGCTGACATCTAATAATTTTTAGAATTTTTTTTTTATTGAAAAAATCATCACTACAGAAAAATAAAAAAAATTATCATTTGTAAAAAACTTGAAAAACTATAAGTGTAATTTTTAAAAAATATTTTTTAGTTCTAATTTAATAAATAAAAAATAGTCCAAAAATTAAAAACGTCGGGTAACTTTAGTATTATATATTTACATACTCATACATAATAACTTCGATATTAATTTTGTAAATATAACATAAATTTAAGTGACCGTATAATTTTTTCATAAAAATTTCATTATAATTTTCATTCTTGCGCTGACACATAGCGGCATCATTGATTTAGTTTTACACATAAAATAAAATATCCACCCAGTGTCATGCATGCTCCCTTAATATACGATGAACTTTTATATTTATAGCATCCGCATATTTTTCAGGTCAATTTTACTTCATAAAAATATACATATATATATCTCATCCATATCAATCATAGTCCAACGATTATATGTGCGTATAATCGCCTGGTTCATCAGAATAGAATATCCACCGGGCAGCGTTATTTATTTTAAAAAAGCAAATAAAAAATTCAATCGAATCGAAACAAAAGATAGACAAAGACGGTGATGAAAAAGAGGGTGAAAAAAAATGTAGAAGAACCTCCAGTTTACAACTGTACTCCTGGGCATTGGAGATGCGGTGCGTCTTTCGAATGGCGTCGAGTGACGACAAAACCAAGCTCCGTGACTTTAAAAAACCTCACCGGGATGTTCTATCTTCCCTGAAGACGAATTGCCGC
Source organism: Cotesia congregata (assembly GCA_905319865.3). Lineage (NCBI taxonomy): Eukaryota > Metazoa > Arthropoda > Insecta > Hymenoptera > Braconidae > Cotesia > Cotesia congregata. The sequence goes on from CAJNRD030001119.1 coordinate 6,128,917, forward strand.
TTAGCTTTTGCCCGTAATTTACCTAAAAAAAAGGTCTCGCTTTCTGAGAAGCAGTAAAAGACGCGACTGGTATGATTTCTTTAAATTGCGGTGATGAAAAAAATTCCATGCTCCCTTGGACTCCCTCTTGGGATAATGGGACTGCATGAACGCGTGTTGGTACTCGAGTTCCTTCGATATTTTTTCGTCCTTTTTTAATGACATTCCCGAGCATCCCAAGGGACTTTTACCTTCTGCGTGGATTCTCCCCCAGGAAACCCGGGTTAGAAATACCAAGTCAAATCATTGAACGGAGTTTTAATACCAGCCGAGGAGCTGATGGACTATATTGACTCTCCTGCTATAGATGCGATAAAAATAAAGAATAAAATAGTGAAAAAAAAATACCGTCAGAAGTCTAGATATATAATAGAGGCGAAGTTCGATAATCGACGCCGGCGCGTTTGTATTTTATTTCTTCTATCTTTGTCAGACTCGATCAATCTATACCTATCAGTGTCTTGCTCTCTTCAGCGTAAAGTTTTTTATGATAAAAAATACTAATAAAAATTATTAAGCGCGATTTATGAGTTCCTGGTTCGTTCGTGTATCGAGACATTCTTTTCAGTTGTCGAACCGCAAGTCAATTTATTTTATTCCTAATCTTTTTTATAACACTTTATTTATTAAGAATAATAATAATTAGCAACCTTGCAGTCGCTATGTGACTTCCGTGACGTGAATTATAAATAAATAAAATTTTGCTTTGTTAAATAATGACTTTTGTTAAATTGCACTGTACTTTTTTAGCTATTGATATTTTTAAAGATATAAGCTCATCACGATGTTACACTCATCGAGAGCTTTCATTTGAGTACCCACATGCTTTTTGATATATTTTTCATATATTCATATATATAAATATATAAATATATAAAATATATGAAAAATTGATGTAAGTACTCAAATGAAAGGTCTTCATGAGTGTAACATCGGAATGAGCTTATATCTTTAAAAATGTCAATAGTTAACAAGATACAGGGCCATTTCTTAATTATTGACATTTTTAAAGATATAAGCTCACTCTGACATTACCCTCATCAAGACCTTTCATTTGAGTACCCATATGTATTTTTGATATATTTTTCATATATACATATACATAATATATATAAATATATGAAAAATTGATGTGGGTACTCAAATGAAAGGTCTCGATGAGTGCAACATCAAGATGAGCTTATATCTTTAAAAATGTCAACAGTTCACAAAAATACATAATTAAGAAATGAATTTCTTAATTATAAGAAATGAATGAATAAAGAAGAGAATTTGCTTATTCTCTTAATAATATAGACAATAATATTTACGACGATAATTATACAGGTGTTCCTTACGAAGAAGCTCTAAGGGATGGAATAATATTCTGCAAGCTAATGAACCGCCTAAGACCAGGAATAATAACCAAAATCAACATATCCGGTGGCGATTACAAAATGATGGACAATCTCAACCAGTAAGTTGAATAAAAATTACAATAATTAATAAAAAAAAACATATAACACTCCTTAACATTCATTATCTCCCTGTAAAAAAATAATTTTTTTTTTTTTTTTCCAATAAAAATACACTAACAAACAAACCGCCCGCAAAATTGTATAATCATTACCGTAACTATTATCATTATCATTTGAATCAAGAGTACTATACCAACCAGAGTATATGCTCTCCTGATCCATATTCGACTTTACGCAATCGACAGTGTTTTGCCGGGCCAACAAACCACGTATTTCTCGATTTGATAGTAGCGATCAATCGACCAGTCGCTGTTCTTATAACAAACATTCGGCCTTTAAAATTCTTATAAAAATTTTATTTCAAATCAATCGATTTAACTGGCCTGAAATAAAACTATTTTTTTTTTTTAATAATTGTCCTATAAAGTTTTAATTTTTATATACCGAGCTGTAATTGTATTATAAAATTGTAAGTAGAACAAACAACTAATTTAATAGAAGAATAATCGAGAACTCGACGAGGAAGAGCTTAAAGTTCTTGATGGTTGATGAAATCCTGGTAGAGAAGCACCGACAAAGTCCGAGGTCGGGACCATCGCTTATTTATAACGCGTTTTCACTTTCGTTCAGGTTATTGACGTTTCTTCAGCGAGTGTGTTGGGTATATTATATACTACTCCTACACAAAAAAGAAGGGAAAAAAAAATAAAAATGCTTGGCTTATATTATAATAATAAAGTTAGCCGACGTTTTTAATTTTTTGATTTTTTTTTTTTTGAAAAAATTAGAACAAAAAAATATTCTTTAAAAATTGCACTTTCAGTTTTTTACAAATGAAATTTTTTTAAAATAATTTTTTCAATAAAAAATAATTCTAAAAATTCTTAGATGGATAATTTAATTTTCATGTATATAATTGCGTCTAATTTGTGAGGCTGTAGTGTAAAATAGAGCGATAGAAGCGTTAATTGGTAACAAAATATTTAATGAGATTTTCTAATGGGCAATCGCTTTTAGTGCTATGCTACCATCCTGATTAACTATCAGCGATTGAGGAGGTGGCTTAAAAGTCTTAATATCTGTTAAAATTTGTCGCTGGTATTTTGTTGTGAATCATAATACTTTATCATTCGGTAGCTTTCTAATATTTGATGTTTTCTTGTTTATCCAAGTGTTTTTTAACGCTTTATATAAGATTCACTTTGAGCATTTCGACATTTTACATTCAATATCGGTTAAAATAATATTAACGATTGCCGAACGGCTTTTTTTAATAAAAATTAAGTCAGCCGACATTGAAAAATTAAAAAATTTTTTTTTTTATTGAAAAAATAAATAAAAAAAATTTTTATTTGTAAAAAACTGTTAATGCAATTTTTTAAAAATATTTCCTTCTAATTTAATTATTAAAAAAAAATCAAAAACGTCAGCTAACTTTAGTATCATCTTCTTTTATTGGATTTTTTGATTGATTATATTTTTAATTATTATAATATATATAATTTTTAATGCTGTGTAAGATTTTTTAACAGATGTATGTCAAGACGTCTTACAGAAAAAATTGTTATGATTAAAATCATTATCGCTATTAATGTTAATTATTTTGACAAGTGTTTTGAGAATAATTTATTGAGGACGACTTATAAAAAAAATTTTTTTAAAGTAATTTTAGCGAAATATTACTTCATTAAAAATCAATTTATTTGTTGAATTAATTTTAAAGGATTTTTTTTATATTCTTCTTGAAAAATAAAAATAAATAATTTAGATAATTTTTATTAAAATAATTTTGCTTTATATTTTTTATAGTTACAGTTTTTTTTTACAAAGTATGTTATACATTTAAATACATTAAAAAAATACAATTAATTTATTTTTCAATGTATAAAATTTATTTTTAGGTAAAAAATAAATAAACATATTTTATTTTGCTTTTTATAAATAATTAAAATTTCTGTGATAAATAATTACATTATATTACAAAAAACGCCAATACGCTTTATTTTGTGCTTAAAACAAATATATGTAAAGAAAATCAAATTTTGAAAATTATTATACTTAAAAAAAAATTACAGCAAAATTCCAATTAATTTAAATTCATCATTTATTAAAAAAATAATAATTTTATTGGTATGAAAATTTTTTAGAGTTTTAGAAAAATTGTAAAAATGAATTTACAGAAAAAGAAAAAATATTATTTATTAAAATATAAATTTAATCAGTTTTAGTAGTAGCCGTTTCAACTTTAGAAACGGTGGTTTTATCAACATGAGTTGAGTTATCAGGAGCTTTGTGTTTAGAAATATGAGTTGATTTTTTAATCTTTTTTTGTTTAGAAATATGAGCAGAATTTTTACCATTTTTTTGTTCAGACATTTTAACGTTAGAAACGGTGGTCTTATCAATTTCAGTTGAGTTATCAGTAGTAGACTTGTCTTTAGAAATATGAGTAGAATTTTGAGTATGATTTTGGTTAGAAATATTAGTAGTTTTATTATGATTTTTTTTAGAAATATGAGTAGAATTTTGTTTAGAAATATTAGTAGTTTTATTATGATTTTGTTTAGAAATATTAGGAGTTTTATTATGATTTTGTTTAGAAATATGAGTAGGATTTTGAGTATTATTTTGTTTAGGAATGTGAGTAGAATTTTTAATAGGAGCAGGTTTGGGAATATGAGTAGAATTTTGTGTATTATTGTGTTTAGGAATGTGAGTACAATTTTCAATAGGAGCAGGTTTGGGAATATGAGTAGAATTTTGAATAGAAGGAGATTTAAGAATAGATGAATAATTTAAATACTTATTCAAAATTTGATAAATTCTTTTATGACCAAAAGTAGTACCAATAAAAACTTCCCTTCGTTGTTGCGCATACGGTTTTCTAGTGTCTGCATACAAACTCAAAAATCCAACTTGTTCATATTTATTCGTTTTATTATTCTGGCACACCACTGGAGTTGCACGGTAGTTATACTAAAAATTATAAAAATAAAAAAAATAATTAATAAGTTTTTATTAAAATGTTTAAACACAAAAAATTACCTTGAACACAATTTCGCTTTTTTCCACCTTCAAATAAGTATCTTCAACAACTTGCGTATAATTAACACCACCACACTTATACGAATGTGCAGAACCATTCACCGTTATCGCTCTATACGGAGATACGGGTGAAACTGTAAATTTTCATTATATCATTCGCAAAATTATACAAACTGATTTTTATTTTTATAAATAAATTTAATTAGTTTTTTAGTTACCATTTCTTTCACGGAGATTATTTTTGTTGATTATTGATAGTGCGGTTACACCGTAGAAATAACAGCGGTTAGAATTAATTGGCTTGCTCGATACATTGATGACGCTTATTTTGTTGCCTAAGTCAAACGGGGTCTTTAGAATAATAATAGCGAAAGTATTGCTGGGGTTTGCATGTTTATTTGCATCGAGATGTCCACTGAATATTCGCCCAAAATCACGAATTTGACAATTTTTTATGCTCAGCGCTGAAGGTTGAAAATCTCCGCATCCGCCGAGGCACTTGTAGTTTCTGAATGGTCTAAAAATTGTATTAAAAATTTTATTTAATTAAAATTTTATTAGAAATGTTATTAAAAATTAGCTGACTTTTTTGGTAAATATTTACAAGTGGGGTTAATCATTTTAATTTTGATTTTTTTGAAAATTTTGATAAATTTTTTTTTTTTGAAAAATACATAAAAAAATGAACAGTTTAAAAAAAAAGTTGATTACCACAATTTTAACAAATTTTCAAAAATATTTATAAATTTTTTAGAAAATTGTGATATTCAAATTTTTTTTTTAATTGTTTGTTTTTTTATGTACTTTTCAAAAAAAAAAAAAAATTATATCAAAAACATCAAAAAAAGATAAAATAGAAATTTTATCCAAAAACATGAGAGCCAAAATTTTTTCCAACTTTTGAAGGCAAAAAAGCTATCAAAATTTTTATTTTTTTATTTCACGATATTTTCTATCATAAATGCTCCATAAAATCAAGCAGAAGGGAAAGCTAAAAACAAGCAGAATAAAAAAAATTTTAAAATGATAATTTTTCACTTAGATATGGCCAAAAATGGGGTTGACCCCAATTGTAAATAATTTACTCAGAATTAATAAAAAAATAAAAACTTTATTTTATTTGAGTTTTTCTCAAGAAAGTTTCATTGTCTTCAATAAGTTAAAAAAATTATTAAATCAAGAAATTTTACTTAACTTAAGAATTTTTTCTCTTAATTAAAAAGAGTAAAATTATTTTCTTAATTAAAAAATTTTATTTTTTAATCAATTAATTTTTTTTAGAGTAAAATTCATTTTAAATTAACTAAAAGTACGTTTTTACAAATTTAAATTTAAAGTAAATTTCGAGCTTTAATTTTATTTGTTCTAAAATGTTAATTTTTTACCTAGTTATGGCCCAAAATGGGATTGACCCTATTTGTAAATAATTACCAAAAATTTTATTAAAAATTAACTGGCTTTTTTATAATTTAAAAAAATTTTCTTTACATTTAAAAATTTTAACTTTTACAAATTTTACTGTAGAATTAATTTTTGGTGAAAAAATTTTGTGAAATTAAAAAAATCAGTAAAATTGAAAAAAAAAATAAATAAATTACTTGTAAAGTACTGTTGAATTCAGTGTAAGAACAGCCTGAGGATGAATAAGCGTCCCGTAGTCGACGACTAAAAAACAATAATTATATAATTTATTGTTTAGTATTATTGATTATCATTATTATAAAAAGTAAGCTTACATTTTTCATCCAAAGTTCTTAACGCAAAAGAATTTCTATCTATTACTACAGTCCAAGAAGACAATCGAACTTTAGTATGTCGTTTTTCAATTCTATTTGAATATAAAACTGCACAACCTTGACACACAGAGACAATCACCGAAGCAATCAATACTTTTATTAAAATATTCATTTTTAATGTGTAAAGCTGTAATGCTTATATTATTTATCCAACACTTATAATTCTTTCTAACTAATAAAATAGCTTATATAGTCTATTAACCAACGGGAATATTTAATTAATATTTGTCTATGATAATCTAATAATATCGCAATATCACACGATTGATAATTTAGCACACACTAAAGTAAAGTAAATGATTTTATGTGTGATAATTAATCGGTAAAAATTTTTTGGTAATACTTATTCATTGGTATGACAAATTAAAACACCGTTTTAATTTTAGCTTTATTTCAAAAGAATAAATCGCGTATTTTTATAAGCTTTTTATTGAAATTTTATATTAAGAAATACGCTCAATGGTCATAAATTAATGTATACTTTTTGATAACTTTATTTACGTAATTTATTTAATTAACTTTGTCAATAAAAAGGAAATTTTTATGAAAAAAAAAATTAAATAAAAATTATTAGCTTACTTCGATTATTTAAATGAATAATTTTTAGATATGAATAATATTTAAAGTTTCATTTAAAATTTTAATTAGACTAGAAAATTTTCTTTATTATAATTATAAATTTATTGTTTGTCAAATATATCTTTTTATTCGCACTGAATTTTATGAAAAGAAATTTTCATCGAAGATTGCGAAACTTTCGTTTGGTTTAAAAATAAAAAAAAAAATACTTTGTGTTAAATATAAATTTTTATTTATTATAAAAATTGTGAACAATAATTTTTAAAGCAATAAAAAATCAATTTTATTATTAAAAATACTTTTTCTTTTACAATAAAATTAATTTTATTGATTTATATTCTTCTATTTTAATTTATTTAGTTGAAATTATAATCAATAAATTTATGGTTCAAAAATAGTTTGAAACAGGATTTATTGATCTTAATAATTATAAAGTGATTCAACAATTTCAGAAAGTTGAAAATGATCAATTAATTTCCAATAAATAGATCTCCGAGCATTTGTAATATTGACTGCAAGGTTGCTAATTTTTTTCATTCAAATATAAAAAATAAATTTCTGACTACAAAATTTTTTTAGCTTAAAAAAATTTTCTAAAATATTTCACAAAGAAAAAAAGTAATTTTTCTTACTTCTAAAATTTTTCAGCTTAAACAAATTTCTTCTTACATTTTTTTCATGACCATAACTTTTAATTTATCAAATTAAATTCCACCTAAAACAACTTTTTACATATAAATATTTTCCATAAAACATCGAATAAATCCACCAAAAAAAGGAGTACCATTTCTTATAGAAGACAAAGAAGACAAAGAGAGGGGCCGAGGATGCGCAACGCGGCCACTCCGCATGGCTCCCTTTTGACACGAGTATCATAACAGAAGAACAAGTAGGTCCCGTGTCTTAGCTGGACACCCATCGGACAACAAACGGGATCTAAAAAGTAAAAAACTCCGTACTATACAGTGTGAAAGAAGAAAAAAAACAAATAAAACCGTCTGAGAAAATAACATCCGCTTTACGTTTATGTTCCTCTGCTCCCACGGGGCTTTCTAAGTACCGTCTTTCCTCATTTACTGATCGCCCAATTCTATCATCATCATCCATGTAATGCTAGAATAAAGATAATAATAAATAAACACCGTAGATAATTTTATATAGTCTTCTTTATTATATTTTATATTTCTTCTTTCATCAGTCTTATATTTTATATATATTGCTCAACTCTGGACAAATAAAGAGGGAAGAAATATTCAAGACTCACGTATGTACAATTTAATTGCAGCAATGCTCATTAAGTCACACTACGATACTCCTTAAGCGAGTGCTCATATGCGGTAGACGCGCTGACAACCAGGATGCCAGCTACCCGAGGAACCTCCAACAATACGAGGAATCCCAGAAATTTCAAACTAAAAGCCCCGGGTTTACTTCGAAAGCAACCACTTTCTCACATCCCCATTACATCTTATCTCTTTCTTCTTTATGATTCCCTGTTACATTGGGATACGCGACACGTCATTTCTGTGACAGAAATCTCTTCTCACTGACCTAACTATTATATTATATTATCTTTCCTTTCTCGTGTATGTTGACGGCTAATATTCTATACCTAGTACATACTAGTAGTACCTAGTCCCCAATGCATTAATTAGTGTCTTCCAATTAATGTGAGACAATAGAAGCGCGTCACTAACCTAAGAATTGGCTCAGGCAAGCAGGTTCTACAAAGAGCTTACTCCCTTTGGCTTTTCTTCTCACACTTTTTTCCGCCGCTCTTATCGCTTTTCTTAACAATTTCTTTTTTCAGTACAATGATACAGAAGGTTTTTAATTGTTAGTAAATCTAATTTCTTAAATTTTTTTAGTGACTGTTGAGAAATTTATTTTATTAAATGTTTAAAAATTGTATATTAATTTTGTTTTATTTATTCTGCGGAGAATTTTATTCAATACATTTATAATTTTATATTTTTTGAGAACAAAATTTATATGAAAAAAGTGAACTGTAATAAATAATAGTCGATTTATAATAGGTAATGATCTACTGGAAAAAATTATCATTTCGAACAGTAAAATTGTGATTTTAACAATCACTTTATAATATTTATCATTTATATGCTACAATTTATTATTTACATGGAAGAAAATACTATTTCAAACAGTAATATTCGCTATGTGAATGTCCAAAATGTTAAAGTATAATAATTAAGAATTTTGACTTTGATATTTATCATTTTGTAAGGTAAAGTACCCAGTAGTTGAACAGGTTTCAAAGTAAAACGTATTTGACCCTACTTTTAATATATAAGAGATGTAATTATTAGTTCAAATTAGTGATTTTCATGAAAATATAAACAATTTTGAATTGATTGAAGCGCAAAATAACAAAAATAATTGAATATTTATCATTTGACAACGTTTTTAAGATAGACTATGAAAGGAGTAGTAGTTGAACAATCAATTCTGACAAGCCGCAGTAGTTGACTACTCTGGGAGCAGTAGTTGAACTAATTAAATATATGGCAATAGGCACACCAAAATTTTTTAACGTTTAATTGAAATATTCAAAGATTTATAATATATTATTGAATAATATTAAAAATAACACTGTGAATATTTAATATGTTCATTTAAAAATGAGAAACATTTGTATTTGATTTTTTAATTACATTTTTTATAAATGACAAAGTAAATTTTCAATTATAAATAAAAAAAACTCAATTCAAAACGTTCAATAATTTTTAACTACACTAATTTT
>CAJNRD030001119.1:6162442-6196999 GCA_905319865.3 Cotesia congregata
TGGGATGAGCTTGTATCTTTAAAAATGTCAATAGTTTACAAGATACGTTTCTTAATTATTAATATTTTTAAAGATATAAGCTCATCCCGATGTTACACTCATCAAGAGCTTTCATTTAAGTACCTACATGCATTTTCATATATTTTTCATATATACATATATATAATATTTATAAATATATGAAAAATTGATGTGGGTACTCAAATGAAAGGTCTCGATGAATGTAACATCGGGATGAGCTTGTATCTTTAAAAATGTCATTAATTCACAAGTTACAGGGTAATTTCTTATTTATCTAGAGATAGAGCATTTTGGAATGCAGCTTCAATAATTGCCATAAAATGATGAAAAAATTTCTGTCCGTCAACTCCAATGTCATTTCTAAATTGATAATAATTGAAAAAATTTACCTGATGAACTGGAGCGTTGAATCGAATTGACGATTTTATAAGTTTTTTGTATGCTAAAGTCAAACAAGCAGATCTTAGCCGCGTTGCTGTTCTAAGATTTAATGAAGCGCTCCATGCAATTAAAAAATAAGAAACAATTTCAGCTGATATTAATATACCAATATGACTAAAAATTATCACTTGGTCCATTATTATTTCATGTTTGAAATTTTTAGATATGTTTCTGAAAGTATTGTTGGCGCTTGTGGAGTTTATGCTTGTGGTTGTATTTTTGTCTAGTGTACTAGTCATGTTCACTCGATCCTCGGTTGCTCTTATTATTTTTTGCAACACAATTATCTACAAAAAAATCGGACCGAAATCAATAACTCCTCTTTAGTGGAAAATTTTTAGTTTTCTTAGTGGGAAGTAAAAAAAAAAAAGAAATTAGGGTAAAAGATCCCATTACTGACACTTTCTTTGATTTTGGTATTTAATCAATTAATGAAATCATTAATTTCTATTATGAATATATTGTTTCTAATCTTTAACACCTCAAGATCAAAAAAAATTTTTTTTTTATTCCAAGTAGCACATTTTTTCATTGAAAGAAAAAACGCCACTAATAGAGCTTAGAGGTGTTACTAATTAATTAATTGAATTTTAATATTAATTAAAAATACTTGCCGGACTGGTGAGCGCTATTAACATTCCTAAGAAGTATATGAATGAACTGACAAGTACTCGAGTTTTTACAAAATGCCATGCAATTCTTGGTACTGATGCGCCCGCTTGTCCTCGCTCTACTACATGGTTGTGCCATAATGTGTCTATCCTGAAAAATTATATGATATTGAATTTAATTAACAGACATCTAAAAATTTTTTAGATTTTTATAACAATTAAATTATAATGAAGAAAATTCCACATAAAAAAACTATCCAAAAAATAATAAATATAAGTTTTTTTTATTATTTTTTTTTTATAATTAATTTTTTATTTTTTTATTAAAAACAATCAATTAATAATGAAAAAAATTTAACAAAATCCTATTTGAAAAATTTTAAACAATTATTAGTGCAAATTTTTTTATAATTATTAACTTTTTAGATTTTTAAAACAATAAAATTATCATAAAAAAATTCCATACAAAGAAATTTTATAAAAATTATAAATGTGAGTTTTTTTAAATATTTTTTTTATAATAATTAATTTTTAAGATTTTTATAACAAAAAATTAATTTATAATTTAAAAAAAAATTTTATATCAAGAAATTTTATGAAAATTACAAATGTGAGTTTTTTTTAATAATTTTTTTATGATTAATTTTTAAGATTTTTATAACAAAAAATTAATTTATAATTAAAAAAAAAATTTAATAAAAAAATTCTATATGAAGAAATTTTATAAAAATTAGAAATGTGAGTTTTTTTTAAATATTTTTTTTATAATGATTAATTTTTAAGATTTTTATAACAAAAAATTAATTTATAATTAAAAAAAATTTAACAAAAAAATTCTATATGAAGAAATTAAAAAAAAAAAATTATTTATAATAATTTGTGATAAAAATTTCAAAAATTATTATTAAGTGTTATAAAAATATTTAGCTTGTTAGTTATTGATTAAATATCAATCTAACTTTAAAAAAGAGCGCGCATAAATTAATAAATCAATAAACTACCATATTAAAATTTATCAGTCATTAAATTGAATATCAATAGATGTAATTAAACAATACCTGGATCCATTAACTTGGCATGATTCTTGTGTTGATATACTAGGCAATGGTTTATCACGTAATCCATTTTTATACCCGACTTTAATATATTCATTAATCCAACTGAAAGAAACACTTGACAGCAATCCAATTTTATCCAAAGGAATTTGCGATCCTGGAATTCTTAAAATATAAATAAATAAATATTTATATTTATTTCAAAATTTAAATGATAATAAACTTACTTTTTAAACCTCACAGGTACACAATTAGCAAGTGCGGTGGTATATCTTGATAAGCGATTGTGTTGTACGTATGTTGAACTGTATTTATCATTTTTTTTTCTCGGCAAAAGTTTGCCTTGTCCGTTGTTATCAAAGCTGAGAAATAATTAAATTATCAGTGATTGAATTAAAAATAATTAATGTATCATTAAATAAATTTAATAAAACGTAAAAGATTGTTCACCTGGTGCAGGCATCATTAATAATGCCCAAAGAAGAAGAAGACATTCTTCAATTAATCAATCCAGATTTATTATTTTAAACATTAGAATGTGATTTATATTATTTAAGCAACTAAAAGTTTGGTATAGGGACACTCGATCGCTTATCATATCAAGCCACTCCTGACTATCTATCTATGTTTATCAGATAAAAAAATTCAATGTCGAAATGTACATACTGTCACTCTAAACGATTACATCCTTAGTCACTAACTATGTTTTCAATTTCAATAAATTAGAAAAAACTAAATCAGAGCTTTCAAGGCAAAGTCAGTAATGACTAATGATTACTCTTACTCTTACTCTCTACGTGTCTTTTGATAGATTAACATGAAGATATGACGATTTAAAAGACTGTTATCGCGTAAAATGACCCGCATTTCTTACATATCTTTATCGACAACGCCTAATTTATTAATTAAAACTGATTAATTTAAAATTAACGACGGATATATTTTTGTAGTTATACAAGAAATTACCTTGTATCTTGTGAACTATTGATATTTTTAAAGATATAAGCTCATCCCGATGTTACACTCATCGAGACCTTTCATTTGAGTACCCACATCAATTTTTCATATATTTTATATATTTATATATTTATATATATGAATATATGAAAAATATATCAAAAATGCATGTGGGTACTCAAATGAAAGCTCTTAATGAGCGTAACATCGAGATGAGCTTATATCTTTTGAAACGTCAATATATAAGAAAGTACAGAGCAATTTAACAAATATCTTGTAAACTATTGACATTTTTAAAGATATAAACTCATTCCGATGTTACACTCATCGAGACCTTTCATTTAAATACCCACATCAACTTTTCATATATTTATATATATTATATATATGTATATATGAAAAATATATCAAAAATGTATGTGGGTACTCAAATGAAAGCTCTTGATGAGTGTAACATCGGGATGAGCTTATATCTTCAAAAACGTCAATATTTAAAAAAGTACAGCGCAATTTAACAAAATTCATTATTTAATAAAGCAAAATTTTATTTATTCATAGTTCATAAGACACGGCAGTCACATGGTGACTGCAAGGTGGCTAATAATCAATTATTTAGATCAAAATTAGAATTTTTACCGATTGCATTAAGGAGAGGCATGATTATCTGTGTTTACCAAGAAGTAATTCTACTATTTATGAAAACTATTTTCCGATTCATGGCATAAAAATTTAGAATTAATTACCGGCTGATATTACAGTAATCGACAACTTCGATCATTTTAAACAAGCTTGTTATAACTTCCTCTTGCAACCAATGTAATTACCATTAATAATTAACATTAACATTACAATTATTAATTAACATAAATCTTTTAAATTGCGAACACTATATCTAATGTGTACTTTTGGATTATTATCTTTATAAATTGTTAATGGTCCTGAAGGAGCTTAGATCTCCAGGATCAAAATAAAATTTTTTATCTATCTATTTATCTACAAAGAATTACAAAAATTATAGTAATACAATATTTATTTATTACAAAATATGGATTAATAAAAATTAAAGGCAAAAAGGCACTTTATACGGTTAATGTGACATAATAAAATATTTTTATCAAAAAGATTCAATATTAATAATTAATAATAAAATATACTTTGGTTAATTAATTAATGTGGCTAATTAAAAACCCTTATTAAATAAAATGATTCGATATAATTAATTTTCTAATCATTTTTAATTAATCCTGTTAAATAATTTTAATTCATATCTCTTATAGGCATTTAAAATTTGTAAAATAATTATTAATTATTTTTTTTAATAAGGGAAGGCAAGATCTATTCAGTGAAATTTTAAAAACTGTTCAACTGATTGATCGATCATTTTATGAGGCAGGTATTCTTTTAGGATTAAGATCATACATGCGCCGCATTCGTTTCTTTAATTCTTGAGGAAATTTATCGTAGCATTTTTTGCAGGCCGGACGTAGGTCAAATTCGAAGAATTTCGTCTTCTGATTCATCTTTTGGTCGCAGAATGCGCAAGCAAAGTGATGAACGCACCAGGCTTTGTTCAAAGCAGTAAACACTGTAAAAAAAATTTTTTTTTTTTAATTTAATTAATAGGTTTGTTTGTTGTTTACTGTAACAAGAAGTTAAAAATAACTTCTTACCATCACCGGCGATTACTTGATTGCAGACAAAGCAGAGGTTGCCGAATAATTGATGGTAGTGAGTCTCGCAATACGCTAGACCTTTCTTTTCATAATGACGGTGACCTAAGAACGGTTTTTCGCATTTAGCACAAACAAAATGCTCCACGTGCCAATGTTTACCCAAAGCGGTAACTACGCGCTCTTCGATAGGTCGTCGGCAAGCTCCACAGATTGGGATTCCCATTTTGTCATGGCATCTTAAGCAGTATAATTCATTCTGAAATGATTTAATAAATAATTAAGTTAAATGAATAAATTTTAAATAATTATAACTAGCAACCGTGCAGTCACTATGTGACTGCCGAGACTTGTGAAATATAAATAAATAAAATTTTGCTTTATTAATTAAATAGTAACTTTTGTTAAATTGCATTGTACTTTTTTGACTATTGACGTTTTTAAAGATATAAGCTCATCCCGATGTTACACTCATCAAGAGCTTTCATTTGAGTACCCACATGCATATTTGATATATTTTTCAAATATACATATATATAATATATATAAATATATGAAAAATTGATGTGGGTATTCAAATGAAAGGTCTCGATGAAAGTAACATCGGGATGAGCTTATATTTATAAAAATGTCAATAATTCTCTAGATACAAGGTAATTTCTTAATTATGTTAAATTACACTGTACTTTCTTAACTACAGACAATTTTTAGGATATAAGCTCATCCTGATGTTACACTCATCCAGAGCTTTCATTTGAGTACCCACGTGCATATTTGATATATTTTTCATATATATATATATATATATATAATATATGAAAAATTGATGTGGGTACTCAAATGAAAGGTCTCGATGAGTGTAACATCGGGATGAGCTTATATCTACAAAAATCTCAATAGTTCTCTAGATACAAGGTCGTTTCTTAATTATGTTAAATTGCACTGTACTTTATTCTTAACTATTGACGTTTTTAAAGAAATAAGATCATCCCGATGTTACACTCATCAAGAGCTTTCATTTGAGTACCCACATGCATATTTGATATATTTTTCATATATACATATATATAAATAAATATATAAAATATATGAAAAATTGATGTGGGTACTCAAATGAAAGGTCTCGATGAGTGTAATATTGAGATGAGCTTATATTTTTAAAAATGTCAATATCTTACAAGATAAAAGGTCATTTCTTAGTTGTGTATCTAGAGATAGAGCATTTTTGAATGCAGCTTATAATATTGATAATAATAGATAATAAATTATAATTACCATTTCATTAGCAGCATAACCAGGTCTTGATCTTACTTCTCGAGCATCGGAATTCAATTCTACTCCACAAGCTGTACAACTGAAGTGATACGGATGATAAACTTCCCCACGGAATCTCAATGGCTTGTCGTCAATTACTCCACTATAATTTAATTAATAATAAATTATTTACTAATTTATTAATTAATTTGAAGGAAGTTTGATTTTTTTTTTTGCAGATAATAACTCACTGGCATTGATGGCAAATATGCTTTCCAAGTGCGCCAGCTTTAACTCGCGCATTGCAAGCGTGGCACAAAGCCCTTCCTTGACACTTAATGAAACCAGCATCAGCTAGTTCACCGTTGCACTCTTCGCAGCGGAAGCATCCTGGATGCCAGTTGGCATTCATCGCTTTTATTACTCGACCAATTACAAATTCACCTAAACAATTACAGTCAAAACTCTATATTAAAACTCTATTAGTAATCGCTAATCCCCGATAATAATAAATTATTCTATTAATTATAAATTATAATTAATAGAAGAATTTATTATTGATTATTATTGAAAAATAAATACCGCATTTTCCACAACATGGGGCGAACAACACGTGGAAATCATGTTCGCAATATTTTCTACCTTCGAATTCGTAGAAAATTCCTTCTGGAAATGGTCTGAAGCATTGAGCGCATCTAAAAAAATTAAAATCAATATAAATAATTATGGCGAATGATATTAAGTAAAGTCAAAATAAAAATTTTATTTAAATCCGCAGACAGCTGACAATTTTTTTTTATTTTTATTGTAAATCCATTATAAAAAAAAAGAAAAAAAAAACATTATTTTAATAAGAAAAATCCTAAAAATTAATGACACTGAAGTTAGCAGACGCGTCTAAAAATTTTTGAATTTTTTTTTTTTTAATTAAATTACAACTATAAAGATATTTATAAAAAATTGCACTTATAGTTTTTTAAGTTTTTAACACGTGATATTTTTTTTTCAATTGTTTAATTGAAATTTTTTTGATAAAAAATTTCTAAAAATTCTGAAAAATGTCAGCTAACTTCATTTTCATAAAAATTATCAAATGTCTGCCAATTTAATTTATGAAAAAAAAAATTAATAAAACGAAAAAATTTCGCATGTAGAAATTTTAAAAAATTATGCGTGCATTTTTATTAACTATTCATTCACTTATGATTTAATTAATAAAAAAAAAAAAAATTGTTGAACGTCTGCTAATTTTAGTATCTTATTTAATTTTCATGTTTATTATTGAGTATTAGAATTAAAAAAAAAAATACTTACACAAAACACTGTGTGTGCCATAATTCACCGTGCGAATTGACAATTTTTTCATGAGGTTCAAATCCTTCCCGACACCGGGAACAGAACATATTATCCAAAGACATCCCTGTTACTCTGTAAATTTAATAAATAAAATATAATAAATAAATAAATAAAATTAAAGTAAAATAAAATTATCCTTAAAAAAATACCCTGAACGTTTTGGAGCAATATAAAAATTTTTTTCACCGGAATAATAATCACTATAATTATTTTTAGGCATCAATAAACTATCTTTTGAGTTCATTCGACGGTGATACAAATCACTACCGTCCAATGGGCCTAAAGGCAAAGATTTAGGTGACAGATCAGCCATATCAAAACAATTAATAAATAATTGGTCAAAAAATTACACAATTAATTTAAAATAGCTAACAAGTTTTCAGAAAAAAATTGATATGTTATCTTTATTGTTTTTTTTTTTTCTCTAAATCTCGATAAGATAAAAAAACAACCAGACGCGTGCAATAATATTTAATAACTAAATCTCTTGATAATTTATAATTCTTATTATCACTGTATTTAATCAAATATAATTAAAATTAATTTTAAGAATGAAAACTTTTAAAATTTTAAATTCCACTTCATCATCACATGTTTTAAAAATAATAATTGTTTACAATTGAATAATAAATCAATTGATTAGATGATGTCACTTCTATAAATAGAATAAAAAATATTTTCTTGCTTACCCTGGCATTATTTAGAGGTTAAATGTGTATTTATTAAAAAAAAACACCTCAGTAGATAATTGTGAAAATTTATTTAGCAAATATTTAATTATTTTTAACAATAAAAAAAAACTGACATTTAAAAATTTTTAAGTGTAATTTTTTAAAAATAATTTATTTGTTAAATAAAATAAAAAAAATTATCAAGTGACAACTCAAGTGTCATAAAATAATTAAATATGTAAAAATGAATTTACTTTTGTTTATTATTCTTTAAATAAATTAAAAAACCACTAAAGTGACGTGTTGCTTGCAAGATCAACAATAAAATGGAACATCTATTTTAAAATTATATACCAGTGCCACTACACCCTTTTTACTGCCCACGAAAACGAATTTATTTATGGTTATATTATGAATTTTTTAATCTCTTAAAAATTTATCAACAAAAAAGTATTTTTTTTTTAATTAATTTTACAGATAAATATTTAATTATAAAACACTGTAACGTCACTTTTACCTCAATTGTTAACTATATTACAAAATAAATTATAATTAATCCATTGACATCATCAGAATCCAAGAATCCAGGGATTTACAGCAACAGAACGACAACCACACCCACAGACACAAAACCAAGACCTTTACTAACACATATTTAGAATTGACCAATCAGGTTCGTTTATTTTATTCAGTCCTTATAAAGCCGTCAAAATAAAATAATTATTTTAATAAATTATAAAGTTAATTTAATTTAATAATCTAAAATACTGATTTTCTTAAAATATTTTAAGTCTAAATAATAATTAATAAATAATTAATTAAAATTAAGTTACAAGATGACACTGGTTATTATCTCAGATTATACTCAGTGATATCTGTGATGAAAAAAAATTTATAATACTAAAGTTAGCCGACGGTTCTAATTAAAAAAATTTTTTTAAAACTGTACGTAAAATTTTTCAAATTTTTTACAAATGGATTTTTTTTTTATTTTTTTAAATAATTTTTTCAATAAAAAAAATTATAAAAATTTTTAGATGTCGGCTAACTTGATTTTCATAAAAAATTTTAGATAGTATTAAAAACAATATTTGACTATCCTAATATCTGAAATTAATAATAGTCGATTTATAATAAATAATGATCAACTGGAAAAAAATATCATTTCAAACAGTAAAATTGTGATTTTAACAATCACTTTATAATATTTATCATTTAAATGCTACAATTTATTATTTCCATGGAAGAAAATACTATTTCAAACAGTAATATTCGCTATGTGAAAGTCCAAAATGTTAAAGTATAATAATTAAGAATTTTGACTTATGATATGTAAAAAATATAAACTACAGTTACTTAATTTCTATACAAGCAACGTCAATATTTACAAAGTAAAATGGTAAATTTTAAACACAACGCTAAAAATCAAACTATAATTATTAATTTGCTTGGACTGGTAAAATATACATTTTAAGAGTAGAATTTTTACTGTTTCAAATGTTAAATTCTCCGAGTGTGAGACCTTCCCTTTCTCCTCATAGTATATACTATAGGGTGTGCCAAAATGTATCTTCCTTGGTGGACCTTTTAAAATTGGAATTTTGAGTTCCGCTTTCAACAGGAGTTGTGTTTGGGCATTTGCTGTCATATTTTGAGCGTAAACGATTTATTTGATTTTTATAGAATTTTTTAACAGGAGTTTTGTTCGGCTAAATTTTGAAATTTTTAAATTCCAGCAAAAATGGCCGAACGAAACTCTTGATAAAAAATTCTATAAAAATCAAATAAATCCTTTACGCCCAAAATTTGTCAAGAAATGCCCAAACACAACTCCTGTTAAAAGCGGAACTCAAAATTCCAATTTTAAGAGGTCCATTAACGAAGTTACATTTTGGCACACCCTAATATACTATATATAATATTGAAACGGCAATTTTTACTGTTTGAAAGTGTAATTTTTTAAGATGAGAGAGTCGTTTTTTACTATATATCCCAAGCGGCAAAAACTTTTTTTTGTTAATGTTTTGTTAAATTTAAGTTGACAATTATAAATTTCTGACTTCTTGTTAAATAAAATCTCCCAAAAAGTCAACATTTTTTTTGTGACGCTTGGGTAATGACAGCTACTAATCACATTTTGGATATTAAATTATAAATTTTGACTTTTACACTTTCTACATTAACTTTTGTAATATTTACATTTGTGCCGACCCGATGTCTGTTGTACTCTTTGAAATCATAAAAATTAACCGGAATCCGAGTGAATTTTACAGTTTACTTTTTTCAGTATACTAGCTACTATCTAAAATTTTTTTTCACTACAAATATCACTGAGTATAATCTGGGATGATATCCAGAGTCATATTGTTCTTTCCGTGTAGCCGACATCTGAAAATTTACAGAATTTTTTTTCATTGAAAAAATTATTACAAAAAAATTTCATTTGTAAAAAATTTGAAAAACTTTTTAAGTTTTGCAATTCTTAAAAAACATTTTTTTGTTCTAATTTAATTATTAATTAAAAAAAAAACTAAAAAATGTCGGCTAACTTTAGTATTATAAATAATTATTGCATTGGTAAAAACTTGAAAATATTAACAATAAATTTTTTTTTTTTTTAATGATGATAATTGCCGCATCTAGGAAAATTTTTCGGAGTCTTAGTCATCTGTGAATGTTCTCCGACTTTGAGGATGAAGCCCATTCCCATTTCCATGTGGTTCGCCAGGTGACAGTGCAAGAACCAGTACCCAGGATTAGAAGCTACGAATCGTATCACAGTAAATCCCTTAGCAGGGACACTGATGTTGTCCTTAACAGGAGCGCGACTGAATTTTTTTTCAACGAGTCCCTGCTCATTTAGCCTTTTTATTTCTTCAAAGGAGACATTTTTTCCCATTGACACCATTGCAACCACGTGGAAGTCATGCCCGTGCAAATGAACCGGGTGATCTTGATCCCGGTCATCAGTAATGTCCGCAAAGACCATCTCAACTAAACTGTCTTTGGTTACGCTGTAAATAAGCAGACATTTACAAAATCCCTCAAAACATTCTTTATTTTTATAATTTTCTTCATTGCAAATTGACGAAGATGATAAATCTTCATACTGCGTTAGCAATGGTACTGATGGAAATTCAAAGCTCATGTCATTTATCTGCGGATATGGCCCTGGGGCATAATGGGTCACTGTAAAATAAAATTATTTAAAGATAGATAAGGATTAGTTTTTTAATTAGTAATTAATAAAAGTACTTACTGTAAGTATTAAATGAAAATTTATAATAAAATACATAATCCGGAGTCCTTGAAATGTCTTTCGACTTATCTTTAGTATTGTTTAAATCGATAACTTTAATTAATGAATTGTTTGAATAATCTTCAGCTAGGATGGCCATGGGATTTAATAACTGCAATTTAAAATAAATAATTAATTAACTAATTGATTAAGTGGTCAGTTATGTAAATAGTTAGTTAATTGATTAAACTATGAATGCATAAGTATTGATAATACTTTAATGCATGTAAAAAATTTTACAATAATTATACAATATTAAAGATAAAACTATGTAAAATCAATAAAACTAAATATTGTATGAAAATTAATTTAGTAGATATTTAAGAAATTAAAAATCCAATTTTGCTTTATTGTATAATGACTTTTATTAAATTGCACTGTACTTTTTTAACTATTGACGCTTTTAAAGATATAAGCTCATTCCGATGTTACACTCATCAAGAACTTTCATTTGAGTACCCACATCAATTTTTCATATATTTTATATATTTATATATTTATATATATGAATATATGAAAAATATATCAAAAATGCATGTGGGTACTCAAATGAAAGCTCTTAATGAGTGTAACATTGGGATGAGCTTATATCTTTAAAAATTTCAATAGTTCACAAGATACAAGATCATTTCTTAATTACTGATATTTTTAAAGATGTAAGCACATCCCGGTGTTATACTCATCAAGAGCTTTCATTTGAGTACCCACTTGCATTTTTGATATATTTTTCATATATACATATATATAATATATATAAATATATAAAAAAATGATGTGGGTACTCAAATGAAAGGTCTCGATGAGTGTAACATCTGGATGAGCTTATATCTTTAAAAATATCAATAGTTCACAAAATACAAGGTCATTTCTTAATTATTGATATTTTTAAAGATACAAGCTCATCCTGATGTTACACTCATCAAGATCTTTCATTTGAGTACCTACATCAATTTTTCATATATTTATATATACCATATATATAAATATATACTATATATATGTACATATGAGAAATATATCAAAAATGCATGTGGGTACTCAAATGAAAGCGCTTGATAAGTATAACATCGGGATAAGCTTATATCTGAAAAAATGTAAATAGTTCCCAAGATGCAAGGTCATTTCTTAATTATCTATCTAGAGATAGAGCATTTTTGAATGCAGCCTAAATACTTATTATTATAAATTGTTTATTGGTGAGAATGATATGAAACCTTGAAAAGACACAAATTAAAGTCAAGACTTTTTCAATGATACCAAATTTAAGAATTTAACCACAAAAACCCATTTTATCGTATAAATACACTGGCCACAAAATTTTTCTTATTCTCTTAATAATATAAATTATACATACCACACCCGGACGATTACCATCCTCGTAATTGGTAGAACCCTTGGGTTCTTCCTCTTGAGACTGGTTATACCTTAGAATAGCGACTTCTGATATCCGGACACCATTTTTGTCACAATCTCCTCTGCCACGGTATCTGATCCAGTAATTATCCGGCCTTTGATTAGCATAAAGTACAAAGTCATAACGCTCGCCGGCATTTATGAAGAAAGAATCAACTAGAACAGGCTCAAATACACCACTCTCAGAAGCAATCACCAATAACTGGTGATTGTCCACGGATACTTGAACTGGACAATATATGGGACTATTAAACATTACGCGGAATCTGTATTTTTTTCCCTGGAGGAAAAAAAAAGTCTTAGTCTTAGCTGGCACGTGACAGTAATTTTCTTGAAAATAATTAAATAATTTACCTCGTTTACGTGAAATATTTCTTTAGGCGTTTCGTAAGACGTGTTTTGCGAAATATACTTTGCTTTGGAGGACAAACCATTGATTAAAAAACTATAGCCGTAGACTTTTGAGTATCTATGAAGCACAGTCGCTAATTTATACACCGTGGACATTTCATACCAATGCCAAATCGTCATAACATGTTCAGCTAAGTCATTGTCGTAGTATTTATTTAATGGATCGTTGGGTTTTCTCACAATTAAACTCCCGTAAAGTCCGTCAGCTTCTTCGAATCCTTGAGGATAAATTTTTAATTATTTTATTTTAATTTTAAATTAGATGCTAATAGTTTATTTTAATTATTAATTATTATTTATTATTTATTATTTACCGATATGTGAGTGCCAAATGTGGGTACCGGCAGGTGATGCATTAAATTTATAAACAAAGTTATTATGAGGTAATATTGGACATTGTGTAATAAATGGTACACCATCCATGAATGGTGTGTCTACTTGATGGATACCGTGCCAATGTATTGTCGCCGAATCACTTGCAAAATTATTTATTACGTTTACTATTACTGTGTCTCCTTCACATACCTATTAAAAAAAAATTATTTGTTAGCTTTATTGAAAAATAATTATTCAGACAATTTTTAGAATTTTTTTTTTATTAAAAAAATTATTTAAAAAAAATAAAAAGCTATTTTTTTGGGATTAATTTAATTAATAAAAAAAAATGCCTAAATTTGACAATTTTAGATTTTTTTTTATTAAAAAAAATTAAAGGCTTTTTTTAAATATTAGCTTCTTTGGATTTTATTTAATTGATAAAAAAAAATTGTCAAGATTATAAATTAAATATTCAAACTAAATTACCAGATATTTGCAATTTTAAGGGTTTTTTGTTTATTAAAAAAATTATTTAAAAAAAAAATAAAAAGCTATTTTTAAAAATTATTTTTTTTACGATTAATTTTATCTAAAAAAAAAAAAAATACGTCTACTAAATTCAGGAATATAAATTAAATACTAAATTAAATATTTAAATTAAATTACCAGATATCTAACAATTTTTAGAATTTTTTTTAAATTATTAAAAAAAAAAATCAAAAAATTATTAAATGTTTACTAATTCCAGGATTATAAATTAAATATTTAATTTAAATTGCTAGACATTTGGCAATTTTTAGAATTTTTTTTTTTTCAGTAAAAAAATTATTTAAAAGAAAAATAAAAAGTTATTTTTTTTTTAATTAATTAAATTAATAAAAAAAAATTGTCTACTTATTTCAGGATCATAAATTAAATACTAAATTAAATTACTAGACATCTGACAATTTTCTAAAATTTGTTATCAAAAAAATTATTATTAAAAAAAAAAACAAAAAAATATTTTTATTGGGTCTTATTCAATTAATCAAAAAATCAAAAAAATTTTAAATGTCTGCTAATTCCAGGATTATAAATTAAATATTTAATTTAAATTGCTAGACATTTGGCAATTTTAGAATATTTTTTTTATCAAAAAAATTATTTAAAAAAAAATAAAAAGCTATTTTTAAAAACTGTTTTTTTTTTTTTATTTTATTTAATTAATAAAAAAAAAATCAAAAAAATTTAAATGTCTGCTAATTTTAGGATTATAAATTAAATGTCAATTTTTATGGTCTTGAAATTTAAAGTCCTGATAATTAACAAAATTTTTTTTTAACCAATAAATCATAACAATAAAAAATTCTGCCATTAAAAGCTTTGAAAAATAATAAATCCAATTTTTTAAAAATAATTTTCTAGACCTAGTTTATTTAAAAAAAAAAATAAAAAAATTGTGTTTGCTAATTTAAGTTGATTTTTCTTCTTAAAAAAAAAAAAAATTACACATTTAAAATATTTAAAAACCAAAAAAAATTATCAATAAATTTAAAAAAGAAATACATACTTGAATACTAGGTCCGGGTAACATGTGATTAGCAACAGTAACAGGCCGAACATGTCCACCGGCAGTAATGCACCCATTTAAGAAGCAATCCTCCTTATTAAAAGGACAATCTCGACACGCGTAACTCATTGAAGTGTACTGTTTTAGTACAAAAGTATATTTACAGGTGCGCTTAATTTTATCATCACAATTTCTGTAACACGGATGCCACTGCCCGCCAATAATTTCTTCTTTAGCCGGAATATAATTATTACTAATATTTTTAACAGTCTCAAATCTTTTGGATCTGAATGAACTCGAAGAAATTCCGTAAAGATATAAAAATAGTATGATTTTTAATATAAGTTGCGTCATTGTTTGTTTTAGGTGGTAGGTAGTAACAAAGACTTGTTGTCATTAACAAGTTTGACGAACAACTGAGTTAAATATCATCATCTTCGCGTTAATCTATATTATCAGCACGTGTTGCATATTTTTTTTTCCTCGTTTTTGTTATTCAACTTAAGTATAAGTGAAAGTTTAGTTAATGGTAGGGACAAACTTGTTTAAATTGATTGATTACTTGAGAATTTTAAAAATGAGTTTATGCACGTAAATATTTTTGGTAATTTATGTAAAAAAAAAAATAATGGACCTTGACATAAATTTTAAAATTATATATATTTATAACTCTTGGATTTCTATTACAGTTAAATCTATTTTCAATTAATAATATATTATTAAGATTATGAATACATAATCACATAATTATTATTTTATTTTTACAACTTACAACATTAAATTTATTTCATTTTTTTTACAACTGTATTCCTTGATAAATACTGGATTAGATAGAATGCTAGATGATAATCATATTATACAAGATGCTCTAGTCTACCACGCACAAGTCACTCAACATACATTGGAATAATAATTAAAAATAATTTCAACTAATTCTTTAACACTTTAAAACGTATTTCAAATGATAACAGTTTATCTTTCATTATATTTACTTAATAGCTTTAAATATTAATCCTACGTTTAGTTATCCTTCTTCATTCTGTTTGAAGTCATTCTGTAAATTATTGAATCGCGTCCCGGATCCATATCCGCGATTGCAACTTTTATGTGAAAAAAAAAAAAAATAAAATATTTTATGAATAAATTTTGTTTGGATTTTTACAGCTAATAAATTAAAAATGTGACTTACTGCAAATTGCGATGAGAGAGAAGACAAAGATGATACTGAACCACAAGAAGATATTGAAGATTACCGGATAGTTGGCTGAGTATTTTTTAGCCAGATTAACGTCTTTTAACTAAAAAGAAAATCAATAATAATAATAATATTTATTGCTAGTAAAATATAGAAAATTACCAGCAAAATACATAAAAAAAATTAGAAAAAAGGTTGACTCTAAAAGCCATCCCTGTAACTTCCCGCTAAGTTCATATTTAAGCGCTCAAAATTGCGCTTATGAAGTTTCTTAATTATGTTAAATTGCACTGTACTTTCTTAAATATTGACGTTTTTAAGAATATAAGCTCACCTCGATGTTACTCTTATCAAGAGCTTTCATTTGAGTACCCACATGCATTTTCATATATTTTTCATATATACATATGTATAAATATATAAAATATATGAAAAATTAATGTGGGTACTCAAATGAAAGGTCTCGATGAGTATAATTTCGGAGTGAGCTTATATCTTTAAAAATGTCAATAGTTCTCAAGATACAAGGTCTTTTCTTAATTATGTTAAATTGAACCGTACTTTCTTAACTATTGAAATTTTTAAAGATTTAAGCTCATCCCGGTGTTACACTCCTCCAGAGCTTTCATTTGAGTACCCACATACATTTTTGATATATTTTTCATAAATACATATTTATAATATATATATAAATATATAAAATATATGAAAAATTGATGTGGGTACTCAAATGAAAGGTCTCGACGAGTATAACATCAGGATGAGCTTATATCTTATATTATACAGAAAATTATAGAAAATATTTTTTGTAGAAAATTTAATGTTCCACAAAAAAGATCTGTTACAATTTTCTCGTATTTCTAATAGTTAAAAAAATACAAAATAATGATAAAAGATCTATTTTGTAAGAAATTAAATTCCTTACAAAAAAAGATCTTTATCAATTTTTTTGTATAATATTTTATAATGTACAATTTCTTAAGTTAAAGAAGAAATTTTTAAATCAAGATATAAAATTCTCTACAAAATGATGGTATTTTTGGATCAAGAATATTTCTTCTGAACCAAGTAGTTTTTCTCACTGGGTTTATCAAAAATTACAGAATTTAAAACATAAGTTTGTTAAGAGTATACATTTTTTTATTGCAAAATAAAGATGTCTTATTATATAGTATATATATATAATATATACGAAATTTCTCGCGCTCTAATAGTGAGAAAAAAATCGCCACCTAGCGGTAACTTTCAAACTAAATTTAAAAAACGATTTAAATTTGGACTATTACTGTAAACTTAAGTGAATATCTGTAAAAAATGACTAAAAATAAAATAATAAAAGAAAAGTACAAGTTTGAATGAATGAAGTTGAGAATTGATTAGTCGAGTTAAACTAATATAACATGGTAATTGAATTAGAAATAGCAGCAACAGTCATACATGTGACCCGTCTGAAGACGATTGTCATACACTTTTGAATACTTATCTCCAATTCAGCGACACAATAACTTATTCTGTCTCAGTCCTTACAATCGACTTACAAATTACTGTAGATAATATATTTATAATAGATAATAATAAAAAAAAAAAAAAAAGTGAAATTAAAAATATAAATAAGTTAGAGTAGCTTACTTACTTTTCTGAGGATTCCCTCGAAGACCAGCGGCCACATGCAACTTAATAATGTACCAATAATTAAAAAAATTAATCCGACGACACCCAGCGCCACCGTTTTATTCGTCCAGGGCCTCATTTTATTAATACTAATTCGGCTCGTTAAATAAAACCGTTGATCTTTTTATTTTTTTTCACATATATATAATACAACGCGTGTTTCTTAAACTGACACAATCATGTAATCGTCACCCCCCGCCAGACAGACCGATTGGACTCTCGGTTATTTTATTATTATTTTTCTTCCGCTTCTCCTCACCGCCAAACTCTAAAAAAGATAAAATATATCTAATCTTACATATTTTTATTTTTATTATTATTAATATCTGTATTAATTTAAACTATTCATGTGCTTTTTAACAGATTTATTTTGTTTGGAAATAATGTTTTATTCATAACTTGGATGATTAATCGGGATTATAAATTTACGATAATCTTTTTTATTTTATTAGTTCTTAGTTAAATAAAGATAAATAAATATCAAAGATAAAGTTTTTTTTCATTATAGAAAATTTAATTTCTTTTTTAAATTCCCCGCAAAAAAAAATTTTCAAATGTGGCTACACGGAAAGAACAAGATGACACTGGATATCATCCCAGGTTATACTCAGTGATATTTGTAGTGAAAAAAAATTTTAGATAGTAGCTAGTATACTGAAAAAAGTAAACTGTAAAATTCACTCGGATTCCAGTTCATTTTTATAACTTCAAACAGTACAGCGGACATCGGGGTGGTGCAATTGTAAATATTGCAAAACTTAATGTAGAAAGTGTAAAAGCCTCAATTTATAATTTAATATCGAAAATGTGATTAGTAGCTGTCACTGTAGTAAATAACGACTCTCTCATCTTAAAAAATTACAGTTTCAAACAGTAAAAATTGTCGTTTCAATATATAGTATACACTATGAGGAGAAGGGGAAGGTCTCACACTCGGAGAATGTAACATTTGAAACAGTAAAAATTCTACTCTTAAAATATATATTTTACCATTCCAAACAAATCAATAATTATAGTTTAAATTTTAGCAATGCGTTTAAAATTTACCACTTTACTTTGTAAATATTGACGTTGCTTGTATAGAAATTTAGTAACTGTAGTTTATATTTTTTACATATCATAAGATCATTTTTTAGCTACGAAATGATAAATATCAAAGTCAAAATTCTTAATTGTTATACTTTAACATTTTGGACTTTTACATAGCGAGTATTACTATTTTAAATAGTATTTTCTTCCATGTAAATAATAAATTGTAGCATTTAAATGATAAATATTATAAAGTGATTGTTAAAATCACGATTTTACTGTTTGAAACGGTAATTTTTTCCAGTTGATCATTACTTATTATAAATCGACTATCATTTATTACAGTTTACTTTTATCCGTGTAAATATTTTGATATGAAGACTAATTTTTTTTTTTATTTTCTCTAAATTTACAAAACATCACATATTGTAAGTCTTAATGTAAAGTTACAAAATAAACATTGGTTAAAGTCACTTTGAGATAAAAAAAAAAGTTCTGATAAAAATAAAAAATTAATTTGATAATTGAAAAAAAAAAAAAAAAAAAAACCAAGTCAATTTTTATAAATAGTCATAAATTTATCAAAATTCAAGTCATCATTCGTAACAAAACCCTCCCGATTTTTGAAAATTTTCAATTTTCTTAGCAGGAAGTTTAAAATAATGAATGTACGCATTAATATCTCTCCTATAGAAATATTTTACATCTGTACATAGAACTAGAACAGTATAAATCCAAGAAAGCGTATAATTAAAATCCAAAGAGATATTATAATTAATAAATAAATGAATAATTGATGCTTATTCAAAAAATCATAAAAAGTTTGACATTATATATTAATTTGTATAATCCATTTTGTTAATTTATTTTTAATTGACTTTTTGCTTAATTGACCTTACAAATTTTTAAGGTCATATGATAGTTTGCTATAATAATTAATAGCAATTAATAGTAATTAGAGCTTTTACTACAGATACAGTTTTATAAATACGTACATACAAATTGAAAATTATTTTTAAAATAAACTCTGGGATAAATTATTACGTAAAAACATTCCTCATGCATGAAAAATAAAGTAAAAGTGCAGAAAGTTGACTAGTAACGCCAATATATGTAAACAAATTTTTTTTTTTGGTAATAAAAAAAATGTAATGTAAGGACATTTATGACGTCAGTACCTCAACTGGTTTATCAACTTGACCAGTCATTGATTGAACCTCGTGTTGATAGTTCAATTCATCCGACGAATCAGTGTGTTCGTTAGTGTTAGTATTTAATTCGGTTGTACTTATGGGTTGGTTAGTATTTTCACTTACACCTTTATTACTTTCAGTTTCTTCGGAATTCAATTTATCTTCCATCGTTTCCTCATTCTATAAAATGTGTTACGTGAAAGGAGTTACAAGTTACAAGTGTTAGTACTTAAGCTTTAGGGGTTTATAAATACGTCTATATATATCTGTTTGATTAAGCGTTACTAGATTTGTGCTCACTCATGCCGTTATTTATAACATTTAAATTGCTAGTTATGTTTTATCATCATTTTTTTACTTAATTTGATATTTTTAACTTTACTTTTATGCTAATTAACTTATTTATTAATTATTGAAAAATAAATACCGGTGTGGATGTAAATGAAGTAGCAGTTGAATCTTGAGGTTTTTCTGAGCTCGCTGAGCTTTCAGTTGACTGTAAAATATTTTTTAGTCAATAAATTAAGCGGTGATCGGAAAAAATTTATAAGTTATGAAAAATTCACATTATATCATAAAAATTATTATATAATAAAAATAATATTTTTTTTTGTAACAAAATGGAGCGATTATTATAATTTTAAATTTTATAATAATTTTAATGGAACAATATAAACTAGCAAAAGTCACGATGTGATTTCCGTGACTTATGAACTATAAATAAATAAAGTTTTGCTTGATCAAATAATGACTTTTGATAAATTGCACTGTACTTTTTTAACTATTGACGTTTTTAAAGATATAAGCTCATCCCGATGTTACACTCATCAAGAGCTTTCATTTGAGTATCCACATGCATTTTTGATATATTTTTCATACATACATATATATAAATATATAAAATATATGAAAAATTGAAGTGGGTACTCGAATGAAAGGGCTTGATGAGTGTAACATCGAGATGAGCTAATATCTTTAAAAATGTCAATAATTCATAAGATACAAGGTCATTCCTTAATTATTGATATTTTTAAAGATATAAGCTCATCCCAGTGTTACGGTCATCAAGAGCTTTCACTTGAGTACCTACATGCATTTTTGATATATTTTTCATTTATACATATATATAATTATATAAAATATATGAAAAATTGATGTGGGTACTTAAATCAAAGGTCTTGATGAGTGTAACATCGGGATGAGCTTATATCTTCAAAAATGTCAATAGTTCACAAAATACAAGATAGTTTCATAATTATGTTAAATTGCACTGTACTTTCTTAACTATTAACATTTTGAAAGATATAAGCTCATCCCGATGTTACACTCACCAAGACCTTTCTTTATACATATATATAATTATATAAAATATATGAAAAATTGATGTGGGTACTTAAATCAAAGGTCTTGATGAGTGTAACATCGGGATGAGCTTATATCTTCAAAAATGTCAATAGTTCACAAAATACAAGATAGTTTCATAATTATGTTAAATTGCACTGTACTTTCTTAACTATTAACATTTTGAAAGATATAAGCTCATCCCGATGTTATACTTATCAAGAGATTTCATTTGAGTACCCACATGCATTTTTTATATATTTTTCATATATACATATATATAAATATATAAAATATATGAAAAATTGATGTGGGTACTCAAATGAAAGGTCTTGATGAGTGTAACATCAGGATGAGCTTATATCGTTAAAAATGTCAATAGTTTACAAGATACTAGGCCATTTCTTATTTATTTATATTTTTAGAAATGTAAGCTCTTTAAAAATAATAGTAATAATATTAATTTTTCATAACTTGAAAGTTTTTCCAGGATTCAAATTGAGAAATAAAAAATTTTTTTTAAATAATTACCACAGGCTCTGCACGGCGAACTCGTAAAGACTCAACGGATCTGGTATTTCTAACTTTGTTGGCATCATTTGTAAATGCGGCGATGACAACGTCACCGTTGTACACTTCGATAAAAGCGTTAGAAATATCATCGAGTACGCGGTTAAGTAAATTGAAAGCTTCTTGAACAGTTTGAGAATTTTTTCCGTGCAATTCAATCAGGGGCTGTAATCCAGACACCACTAGCCAGTAAATGTCAGGCTTGGAATTAGCAGTGACTGTTGAAGGAACATGTTGAGCGATTGCGCGGAGCAGTTGGATCTCTTCGATGAATTTTCGGTCTTCTTCGATCTTTGGATCTAAAAATTTAACTGATGACTCGTCAAGGGCGATCGGCTTCAACTCTCCCAGCGCTGACTGACCTAGCTATTATTTTATTGAAAAAATTTATTATTTTACTCAATAAAAATTTTAATAAAAAATAGTTCAACTTACAGCATTGACACCGTCTCCTACGCAAATTCTTACTAAAGTATTATTATTTTCTCGTCCACCCAACCGACGACTCACTGCTTGCCAGGTTGTTTCTTCTACTTCGTCGACGATCAGAGGAAAGCGCTGGCCACGTTGAGAATCCAATGAGTCAACACCTTCAACCGCTATACTGACCACTGCTTCGGGCGGATTGAATGGGTCTACAATCTCTACTCCTTGCCACTGATGACGCTGCAATGAAAATTTAAATAATAAGTTACATGATTAAGAAAATAAGAAAAATGTTGTCTCCAGGATAGTCATGTGAGAATATGATGATATTTATTATGATAAGTATTTAGGCTGCATTCCAAAATACTCTATCTTTAGGTACATAATTAAGAAATGGCCTTGTATTTTGTGAAATATTGACATTTTTAAAGATATAAGCTCATCCTGATGTTACACTCATCGAGACCTTTCATTTGAGTACCCACATCAATTTTTCATATATTTTATATATTTATATATATGTGTGTATGAAAAATATATGAAAAATGCATGTGGGTACTCAAATGAAAGCTCTTGATGAGTGTAACATCGGGATGAGCTTATATTTTTAAAAATGTCAATAGTTAAGAAAGTATAGTGCAATTTAAAATAATTAAGAAACTACCACGTATCTTGTGAACTATTGACATTTTTAAAGATATAAGCTCATCCTGCTGTTACACTCATCGAGACCTTTCATTTGAGTACCCACATCAATTTTTCATATATTTATATATATATTATATATATGTATATATGAAAAATATATGAAAATTGCATGTGGGTACTCAAATGAAAGCTCTTGATGAGTGTAACATCGAGATGAGCTTATATCATTAAAAACGTCAATAGTTAAAAAAGTACAGTGCAATTTAACAAAAGTAATTATTTAATACAACAATATTTTATTTATTTATCGTTTTCAAGTCATTGTAATTAATAAAATAATTATTTATAAATACCTTTCTGACAGTGTATCCCAAGATACCTGTAAAGACTTCCTTCAACAGGGTCTGATTAACTGGATCGGTACCCTTGAACTTCACAGTTTGTGGACTGTGTAATATTACAAAATCTCCATCACAGTAAACTATAAATAAATAATATAATTTGGTTAATTTATGACTACTATTAGTGAAAATAAATAAATAAATGCCACACCCAATCAATAATCAACTTGTGATATTGTTACTGGATATAATTATCGAGTAAATACTATATAAATTAATCAATTAGTATGTACATACCAGATGCAAGTGTGCAAAGAGTTAATAATGTTATTTTTAACATTTTACTTATTTTATAATTAATTCAATAAAACGAAATTGTTAAGTTGGATAAATTTTTTGATAATTTTGGTCCTAACCCAATAATCTCGTGAAAATCCGATCATATGACAGTGTTTAGTTGAGTTTTTTTAACTAGAGGCGCTGCAGCATGTTATCAAAGTATCCGACAGATGTCACTTAATGATAATTTGAAATTTCAATTTTAAAATCTCAATTATTATTATGACAATGTCAAAATTAACAAAATAAATAAAAAAAAATTTTTTACT
This sequence comes from Cotesia congregata, assembly GCA_905319865.3. NCBI lineage: Eukaryota > Metazoa > Arthropoda > Insecta > Hymenoptera > Braconidae > Cotesia > Cotesia congregata. Next base: position 6,186,490 of record CAJNRD030001119.1, read on the forward strand.
ATTTGACTTTAACTCACATGTCATTTTTTTTTTATAAACAAACAAAAAGTCTTATAAAAATTCAAAGAACAATTAGTTTTTCTATTTAAAATAAAAAAATTGTCATATCGTCCATTTACAATTAATAAATAGGTTAAAATTTTTATAAAATATTTTATTAATAATTATATTAACTAATAGTGATTGTATCTTAAATTAAACATCCACTTTCTGACAATTAAGGTAAAAATTTTATTACATTACAAAGTTAGCAGTCACTTGCCCACTTTTATGATACTGAAATCATGACACTGAAGTTAGCAGACGTATAAAAATTTTTGATTTTTTTTATTGATTAAATTACAACCAAAAAGATAATTATAAAAAATTGCACTTATAGTTTTTCAAGTTTTTTACATGTGGAATTTTTTTTTTTTTAATTGTTTAATTGAAATTTTTTCAATAAAAATTTTGAAATGTCGGCTCACTTTATTTTCATACTGAAATCAGCTGATATTAAAAAATATTTTGGTTGCTTTCTTTAATTAATTTTAAATTAACGAAATAATTAAAAAAATTTTTTCACTTATAGTTTTTCAAAATTTTTACTTGTCAAATTTTTTCTTTAATTTTTATGTAATTATTTTTTTTTAGTAATAAAAAAAATGAAAATTAAGTCAGCCGACATATAAAAATTTTTAGAATTTTTTTTATTGAAAAAATGATAGCAAAAAAATAAAAAAAAAATTTTCACTTGTAAAAAAACTTAAAAAATTGTCAGTGCAATTTTTCAAAAATATTTTTTTGTTCTAATTTAATTATTAAAAAAAAATCCAAAAATTAAAAACGTCGGCTAACTTTAGTATCATTAAAAAAAAAATAAAATAATTTAAAAAATAAATAAAATTTACCATCAGAAGTTATTTTTTAAACAAACTATGAAGAGGACTCTGGAAGCAGAAATGTTAGCGCCATCTTAACAACACCGTTGAGTTAATTGTCCATTACATTACATCAAAGTGATTTTGCGTGAATGTGTTGGTGTACGAATGGGCTTGTCATAGTCCATAGTCGTCGTCTTGGTGGTTCTGTGTGTTATAGTTATTTTATCCTCCGGTTCGGTTTTAGATTTTAAAATCCTGTCGTCACAAATAAATAAATCCATCAGAAAGGTGAGTTTCCTTCCATACTCCAAACATACAGAATGTACAATTAATTTTAAATAAACATATAAAAAAAACTCCAACTAGCTATTGCAAATTATTATGTCTACATCAATCGTTTAATTTTTAGGAAAAAAAAAATCTGTTGTACATAGATAGATATTTGTGTAAGTTTATTTGCCGTGGGTTATCAACCTCATCATCGCCGTCGTCGTCATCATCATCATCATCATCATCACCATCATCAAAATCATTTATCTATTTTTCCATCACTAAAATATATCCGTCAATCTACATTCTACATATATACAAAAGTATATATACATATACATTTTCCCTTCACTTGAAATTACAACCTACACTATACAAATGGACGAGAAAGCGTGTCCTCAAGACGCCTCCATCATCAATACGTCACTTTATTTTTTCTAATTGCTTTTGTGATTATTTAACGTATCACTTTGTCACTATCATTTTATTTTTTTTATTTCCGCCTATTTTATTGTTCTTAAACAAATATTGTCTTGTCTGTTTAAAAAGAACCCACTGTTCATTCTTAGTAAGCTCTATGATGATGATTAATCCGTTATTCCGTGAATTCATTTAAATAAAAGTAAATTTATTATTATTTTTATTTTTATGCTCTTCTTCATGACACTGTCACTCAACCGCCAAGGTCACAGTTCATTAATCCATTAAAAAAAGCACTCAATAATTGTTACTAGCAACCTTGCAGTCACTATGTGACTGCCATGACTTGTGAAATATAAATAATCAAAATTTTGCTTTATTAAGTAATGAATTTTGTTAAATTGCACTGTACTTTTTTTAATATTGACGTTTTTAAAGATATAAGCTCATCGTGGTGTTACACTCATCAAGAGCTTTCATTTGAGTACCCACATGCATTTTTAATATATTTTTCATATATTCATATATATAATGTATATATAACATATATATAATAAATATATGTAAAACTGATGTAGGTGCTCAAATGAAAGGTCTCGATAAGTGTAATGTCAAGATGAGCTTATATCTTTAAAAATGTCAATAGTTCACAAGATATGAGGTCGTTTCTTAATTATGTTGAATTGCACTGTACTTTCTTAACTGTTGACATTTTTAAAGATTTTAGCTCATCCCGATGTTATACTCATCAAGAGCTTTTATTTAAGTACCCACATGCATTTTTGATATATTTTTCAGATATATAAATATATAATATATATAAATATATAAAAAATTGATGTGGGTACTCAAATGAAAGGTCTCGATAAGTCTAATGTCAAGATGAGCTTATATCTTTAAAAATTTCAAAATTTCACAAGATATGTTTCTTAATTATGTTAAATTGTACTGTACTTTTTTAACTATTGACATTTTTTAAGATTTTAGCTCATCCCGATGTTACTCTCATCAAGAGCTTTCATTTGAGTACCGACATGCATTTTTGATATATTTTTCATATATACATATATATAAATATATGAAATATATGAAAAACTGATGTGGGTACTCAAATGAAAGGTCTTGAGGAGTGTATTGTCGGGGTGAGCTTATATCTTTAAAAATGTCAGTAGTTCTCAAGATACAAGGTTGTTTCTTAATTATGTTAAATTGCACTGTACTTTCTTACCTATTGACATTTAAAAAAAATATAAGCTCATCGCGATGTTACACTCATCAAGAGCTTTCATTTGAATACCCACATGCATTTTTGATATATTTTTCATATATACATATATATAATATATATAAATATATGAAAAATTTATGTGGGTACTCAAATGAAGGTCTTGATGAGTGTAATTTCAAGATGAGCTTATATCTTCAAAAATGTCAATATTTCACAAGATAAAAGGTCATTTCTTAATCATGTATCTAGAGATGGAGTATTTACAAACGCTGCCTAAGTACTTACCATAGTAAATTTACTATCGGTGAGAATTATATGAAACTTTAAAAAGGCACTAATTTAAGTCAAGACCTTTGCAATGACTCTAAATTTCACTATAAAAACCATATGACTATCCTGGACACAATATTTTTCTTATTCTCTTAATAATATAAATTCCAATAGTTCAATTCAACTACTTGACTGATGATTGATTAATTTATAAAGTTATCAAATCGATTGGTAATCCAATCATAACTAAATATGATACCAAATAAAATAATCGATTAGTTCACGGTCAATATGAGTAGACATTATTATGTATTTAAAAGCTATTCATGGATCGTGGAAGCCCTATTCCAGCAACAACTCTCTCTCTACATCTACTATATGCAATTTTAATATAACAACACGACTTTACTGACAAATGTCGTCACTAAATAAATACGTTACCCTGTCTCTACATATATCCTTTTTATTATTCTTTATTTAGCTTCTTATATTAGACAATACTATAGTGATTGTTATTTTTATACATACAAAAAAAACTGCCTGTAGCAGCAGTTCAATTACTCACTTTCAAGTGGTAATGACCTGTATAAATGACATTGTAGATTATCCTTATTCATTTTATCAATTCATTTCATCACAATTTTTTTTTTATTTCTACTTTTAATTTTTAAAATAACCCAATTTTACTTTAAACATCTAGTCCACGTGAAAGAGACATTAATTAATTATGTATTGTGTAATTAATGAAATTTTATATAAATGACCTGAAGATTTAGCCGGGACTGATAAGATAGTAGCTGGGAGATTATTTACTTTTGATAACCCAATACCATTTAATTTATTATTTATATTTTGTTATTCTTTGTTTCAGAAAAAACAATCAAAGATTTAGTTTTATTTAAACGTCTAAAAGTAAATTTATATATTTATCAAGGTGTGTATGTTATAAATATAAATATTTTATTATCATTTACAATTTTACAGTTTAAATTATTTAAATAATTTATTTATTTTTTGTTTTTTGACAGATGAGGAAACAAGGACAAGATGTAATGCAAGTTAATTTAGCGGGGATAAGACGGGATATACTAAACCTTGCTCACAATTATAGTCCTGCTCAGGTAAATATTTTATAAATTAATACTGAAATTGAGAGATTTATGAAAACTTTTTTTAATTAAGAAACTAGCAACCTTGCAGTCATTATGTGAATTAAAAAAATTACAATTTTGCTTCATTAAATAATGAATTTTGTTACATTGCACTGTACTTTCTTAAATATTGATGTTTTGAAAGATATAAGCTCACCACGATGTTACACTCATCAAAAGCTTTCATTTGAGTACCCACATGCATTTTCATACATTTTTCATATATTCATATATATATAAATATATAAAATATATGAAAAGTTGATGTGGGTACTCAAATGAAAGGTCTCGATGAGTGTAACATCGGGATCAGCTTATATCTTTGAAAATGTCAATATTTCACAAGATACAAGGTCATATCTTAATTATTGACATTTTTTAAGATATAAACTCATTTCGATGTTACACTCATCGAGACCTTTCATTTGAGTACCCACATGGCATTTTTTATATATTTTATGTATATGGTATTTGTGAAATATATAAATATATAAAATATATGAAAAATTGATGTGGGTACTCAAATGAAAGGTCTCGATGAGTATAATGTCGGGGTGAACTTATATGTTTAATAATGTCAATAGTTCTTGAGATAAAAGGTCATTTCTTATGTTAAATTGCACTGTACTTTCTGAAGTATTGACATTTTTAATGATATAAGTTCATCCCGATGATACACTCATCAAGACCTTTCATTTGAGTACCCACATCAATTTTTCATATATTTATATATATGTATATATAAAAAATATATCAAAAATGCATGTAGGTACTCAAATGAAAGGTCTCGATGAGTGTAACTTATTGGTGTGTAAAAGGTAATTTATTAATAATTTATCTAGTTAATTTCTTAATTTTTTTAATAATTTAAGCATTATATAAATAATTAATTATTAAAATAATAAATATTTATTAATTATTAATTTTTCCAGAAATTAGTTAGAAAAGCAACAAGCAACGATCCATGGGGTCCTACAAGCACACTTATGGCTGAAATAGCCGACTTGACGTACAATGTAGTTGCATTTACAGAAATAATGCAGATGCTGTGGAAGAGACTGAATGACCACGGCAAAAATTGGCGGCATGTTTATAAAGCCCTCATTGTTCTGGACTATCTGATAAAAACCGGCTCGGAGAAGGTGGCACAGCAGTGTAAAGAAAATATATTTGCTATTCAAACGCTTAAGGATTTCCAGTACATGGACGGTATTAAGGATCAGGGTATTAATGTAAGAGAAAAAGCTAAGCAGTTAGTGGCCTTACTGAAAGACGATGAACGTTTGAGAAACGAACGTGCGAGGGCTTTAAAAGCTAAAGAGAGATTTGCTCAATCTGCCAGTGGCTTTGGGAGTGATGGACTGGAGGCAATGCCATCATTAGGAGATGTAAGATTTAATCATTAAAAAAAAATAGATCTTAATATAATAATAATAATAATAAATTTTTTATTTTTTTCGTAGCTTTGTTCACCAGACTGGGATCCTTACCAAGGAAAATCCGAGTCTAAACGTAAGAATAAATTTTTTTTTAACAAAAACTTTTATAATTTCCATTTAATTATATTTATTTGAACCGCGTGGTAGTTTATTATTTATGTAATTTTTTGTTAAATTAATTAATTTAAATTTTGAGTCTAAAAAAAAAGATAAGCATAGATAGATCCGTTATTATTTTTTTAATTATTCTATTATTATGGATTGCGCAATGTATACAATAATCAGCCGAACTAGAAGCAGCTAGACCACAGACTGTCGGTGAGGAGGAGCTGCAGTTGCAGTTGGCACTCGCTATGTCAAGAGAGGAAGCCGAGCAAGAGGAGCAAAGAAGACGCAGTGACGACGTTAGACTACAATTAGCTCTCAGTCAAAGTCAGCAAGACTTCAAGTAATGATCAATTTTCTTAAAAAATTACACTAATAATTATTTATTTATTTATTTTTTTTTATTTAATTTAAAATGAATATTTATCGCCTTAGAGCACCGCCAACTGAAAAAGCAAGCCACATGCTCGACTTGCTTGATGTAAATCTCGGTGAAGCCAGTGGTGGCTCTCAACAAGTCGATCCATGGGGCGTTCCGATAGTTCCACCTCCACCAAGACCTCAGGTATCTACAGATATTTTTTGTTTAATTTTATCTATGCAATTTTTTAATGCACGTAATTTAAAAATCGCTGCATGATACATGATACGTCAACACTTTTTTGCATTTGCATGTCAGTCCTTGGACTTATCTCGTTATTATTATCATGAGGTAGGGATTGTTTTAAAGATTTAAACAATATATTCAATTACTTATCGTAGTCAGCTTTTTTTTTTTTAATTAATTTAGTTTAATTAAAAATATAAATTATTTTTGATAGACTCATGTGGACCCATGGAGTGCTCCGACAACAAGCAGTGCAGCTGCAGCAGCTCCACTGGACCCGTGGTCGCCTGCTCCACCTCAACCAAGTAAATATATTTTTTTTTCTTTACAAATTATTACTAGCAACCTTGCAGTCACTACGTGACTGCAGTGACTTGTGCACTATAAATAAATAAAATTTTGCATTATTAAATAATGAATTTTGGTAATTGCACTGTACTTTTTTAACTATTGACGATTTTAAAGATGTAAACTCATCTCAATGTTACACTCATCAAGACCTTTCATTTGAGTACCCACATGCATTTTCATATATTTTTCATATATACATATATAAAATATATGAAAAATTGATGTGGGTACTCAAATGAAAGGTCTCAATGGGTGTAATGTCAGGATGAGCTTATATCTTTAAAAATGTCAATATTTCACAAGATAAAAGGTAATTTTTTAATTATTGATATTTTTTAAGATATAAGCTCATTCTGATGTTACACTCATCAAGACCTTTCATTTAAGTACCCACATGCATTTTCATATATTTTTCATATACACATATATATAATATATATGAAAAATTGATGTGGGTACTCAAATGAAAGGTCTTGATGAGTGTAACATCGGGATGAGCTTATATCTTTAAAAATGTCAATAGTTCACAAGATGCAAGATCATTTCTTAATTAAGTATCTAGAGATAGAGCATTTTCGAATGCAGCTTAAATACTTATCATCATAAATTGGGTATTGTGAGAATGATATGAAACTGGTCACAAAATTTTGCTTACTCTCTTAATAATAGAGATTATAATAACTCGTTTTGTTACGCAATAAATTATTTGGCAAGGTTTATAAATACGCAATACTTATTGATGAAATAATTTTTTAGCAGCCGCGGTGGATCCATGGCGGGCACCCGCACCTTCCCCGGCAACAGTAGCCTCACCAGCTCGCACTGCGACCACCGTCGATCCCTGGTCTTTGGCGCCAACGACCACCGAAGCCTTGACAACACCGTCCACGACTTTTAATAACTCAACATCGCTTACACCCCCGAATATCGGGTTCAACGTTGCACCATCATCACAAAATATTGGATTTAGTAATATTTCATCACCAAGTGCTTCTGGATTTAATAATAACAACAGCAACGGGTTCAGTAGTTCCGGTACTAGTTTTAATAATTTCAATCACTCGCCGAATCAAGGTAGCACGACGACCAGTCCCGGTGATTTGGATGAATTTGATATTATAAGTAATCGTAATAAAATTAGAACGAGTCCGCAACTTGTCAATAATGGTATTTATTTTTTTTTTTATTTCTTAGAATAAAAAAAATAAACTTGAATCAAGAGAAAAATTCGGTAAATATTTACAAGTGGGGTCCACCATTTTAATTTTCATTTTTTTGAACGCAATATCTAATTCATTTTATTAATATATATATATATATTTTTTTTTTAATAAAAAAAAGAATTTAAAAAAAAATTTGATTATCATAATTTGAACAAATTTTTAAAAAAATTTATAAATTTTTTAGAAAATTTTGATATTCAATTTTTTTTTTTTAATTGTTCATTTTTTTGTGTACTTTTCAAAAAGAAAATTTATCAAAAAAAGATAAAATAGAAATTTTATCCAAAAACATAAGAGCCAAAATTTTTTCCAACTTTTAAAGGCCAATCTTTATTTTTTTTTTTTTTTCACGATATTTTTGATCATAAATGCGCCGTAAAAACAAGCAGAATAAAAAAAAATTAAAAATATTAATTTTTCACCTAGATATGACTAAAAATAGGGTTGACCCCACTTGTATATAATTACCAAAAATTCTAGAGCCAAGAAAATTGTTTTGAAACGTTTCATTGTCTTGAATCAGGACGAAAAATTTTTTAATTTAGTGAAAATTTACTTAAACTAAAAAAAATTTCTCAGTTTAAGAATTTTTCTACTCAAATCAAGAAGATAAAGTTCTTCAAAATTATTTAAGATAAAAGACCCAGTTATTGAAACTTGTATTTTTATTTTAATTAAAAAAAAAAACAAAACAAAACTTATAAGTTAATAATTATAAATTGTAAGGAAATTGGTTTTTTGAGTACATTTAATTTTTTCAATTAGAATAAAATTGCAAGTGTCAAACAACTAGGCCAGTGTCAATAACTGGGTTTTTTACCTTACTCGATTTAAGTAATTTTTTTTTTCTGTCTGTTGAGTGTTATTGCAATTATTTTATTCTTTAGGAGGTACAATGTCACCTGATCCTTTCAATTTTGGTACGCTGAATGATAATTTACCAGTGAGTACTGGTGCTATCAAAAAAACCCCTCAATCATTTCTTGGTGAAAACTCAGCGCTTGTTAATCTTGACAATCTTGTGAGCACATCAACAATCAAATTATCGGCCCCAGCATCTACTGGTAATTTTTAATATTTATTTTTTTTATTTAAAAGATAATTTCATTTGGGCCATATCCGAGCACGCAATTATTATTATTTTTTTAGTTATTTTCATAACTAATGTTACAATTATCTAAATTTAAAACATAAAATATTGTTGTAGTCAGGAAATTCGTCATAAATTCTATAATTCTGACCTTGAATACAAAAATAAAATTTTTTTATCATTTATAATTGTTTTAACTCATGCGATAAATTTAATACCGGGCGTTGTGAACTCTATCGTTCAATTAATTATCGAGATATGGCAGCCTACAAATGAAAATATCTAATTACGTAACTAAAAAACTAAAACTACTAAAATCTATTAAAATAATTGTTATTAAATTGCCTTTAATTGTTTCATAAAACTTCATATTTCATATTAATTAAGCACTTAACGCTTGTTATGTATATTAATTTAATGTAATATATAATCCAACATATTTTTATAAAACAGCATTTCAATGGAAGTAATTTCCGTGAGTATTGACGCATACACGGAATTCGAGTTGTTTGTCAGCATAATGGGTGTTCCAACGCATGCTTTTTTTCTGTTATCATTATTAATTATCTCTTAATTTTATTTTATCTATTTATCATATATATTTGACAGGAGGAGGAATTTATTTTAGTATTTGAATATCAGTGCATGTGTTATGTGATTGTCATATCATTTTAGTACCAAGTTGAATATGAAATTTTTAAAAAATAATTAGCAACCTTGCAGTCACTATGTGACTGCCGTGAACTGGACTTAAAAAAAAATTTGCTTTATTGAATAATGACTTTTGTCAAATTGCACTATATTTTTTTAACTATTGACGTTTTTAAAGATATAAAGTCATCCCGATGTTGCACTTATCAAGAGCTTTCACTTGAGTACCCACATGCATTTTTGATATATTTTTCATATATAAATATATATAATATATATAAATATATGAAAAATTGATGTGGGTACTCAAATGAAAGGTCTTGATGAGTGTAACATCTAGATGACCTTATATCTTTAAAAATGTCAATAGTTCACAAGATACGAGGTCATTTCTTAATTACGTTAAATTGCACTGTACTTTCTTAACTATTGACATTTTTAAAGATTCAAGCTCATCCCGATGTTACACTCATCAAGAGCTTTCATTCGAATACCCACATCAATTTTTGATATATTTTTCATATATACATATATATAAAATATATAAATATATGAAAAATTGATGTGGGTAGTCAAATGAAAGGTTTCGATGAGTGTAATGTCAGGGTGAGCTTATATCTTTGAAAATTTCAATAGTTCACAAGATACAAGGTTGTTTCTCAATTATGTTAAATTGCACTGTACTTCCTTAACTATTAACATTTTTATAGATATAAGCTCATTTCGATGTTACACTCATCAAGAGCTTTCATTCGAATACCCACATCAATTTTTGATATATTTTTCATATATACATATATAATATATATAAATATATAAAATATATAAAAAATTGATGTGGG
>CAJNRD030001119.1:6214191-6233159 GCA_905319865.3 Cotesia congregata
CTTTCATTTGAGTACCCACTTGCATTTTTTATATATTTTTCATATATACATATATATAATTTTTATAATTATATGAAAAATTGATGTGGGTACTCAAATGAAAGGTCTCGATGAGTGTAATGTCGGGATGAGCTTATATCTTTAAAAACGTCGATATTTAAGAAAGTACAGTGCAATTCAACATAATTAAGAAACGACCTTTTATCTTGTGAACTATTGAAATTTTCAAAGATATAAGCGCACCCTGACATTACACTCATCGAATCCTTTCGTTGAGTACCGAAATCAATTTTTCATATATTTATATATATGTATGTATGAAAAATATATCAAAATGCATATGGGTACTCAAATGAAAGGTCTCGATGAGCGTAACATCGGGATGATCTTTTATCCTTACAAATTTCAATATTTAAGAAAGTACAGTGCAATTTAACATAATTGAGAAACAACCTTGTATCTTGTGAATTATTTAAATTTTCAAAGATATAAGCTCACCTTGACATTATACTCATCGAAACCTTTCATTTGAGTACCCACATCAATTGTTCATATATTTGTATATATTATATATATGTATTTATGAAAAATATATCAAAAATGCATGTGGGTACTCAAATGAAAGCTCTTGATGAGTGTAACATCGGGATGAGCTTATATTTTCAAAAACATCAATAATGAAGAAAGTACAGTGCAATTTAACATAATTAAGAAACTGCCTCGTATCTTGTGAACCATTGACATTTTTAAAGATATAAGCTCATCCTGATGTTACACTCATCAAGATCTTTTATTTGAGTACTCACATCAATTTTTCATATATTTATATATATATTATATATATGTATATATAAAAAATATATCAAAAATGTATGTGGGTACTCAAATGAAAGCTCTTGATGAGTGTAACATCGGGATGAGCTTATATTTTCAAAAACATCAATATTTAAGAAAATACAGTGCAATTTACCAAAAGTCATTATTTAATAAAGTAAAATTCTATTTATTTATTTTCACAAGTCCTAGCAGTCACATTGTGACTGCAAGGCTGCTAGTTATTTCAATTAACTTCACCGGTAATAAACAAAATAAAAATAGAGTTGAAATATCGAAAGAGAGATAATATTTTTTTCTTCCCTCGGGGCAAATATATCTCATCAATGTATGTGTGTCGTGTGTGAAGATATTAACTAGGGACTCCCCTGGCTTGTGGATCGTCTAAAATAGTTGGCTGGATCAATTTTTATCGATATGCACCAGCGGTATCGCGCGCATTTACCTTTTGGCGACCTCATCCCCTCACTGGTGCCCACGAGTGAGTGTACTAACTCTAGTACTAGTACTAGTACCATTGCTAGTACTAGTGTTATGTGTAGGTATGTATAATGAACTATGTACTATTATGTACACAGTATGTAGTAGAAGGAGTAGAGAGAGGGCTGAGTAGTAGAGGCAGGCAGGGCAGAACACGCGACATTGTGGTACGTACTGTAGGATAAATGGTAGGGGTACCATCGGGGGCGGTAAGAGAGTGTCGAAGGGTATCGTGATGCGCGATATTGAAAGATAGATGTAGTCAGACCCGGGTAGCGAGTCAGTAAACACCAATTTTACAATTTTAACTCTCTTTTAAACAACGCCGCTCTTTTCTTCTTTCCTCGTTGACTTTTTATTTTTTTATTATTTATTAAAAATTGCAATTTTAAAATTCATGGTCCAGATCACTAAACTTTTGACGTTTTTCCAAGTGAAAATAATTTTTTTTAAGAAGAAATAAATATTTAAGTGAATTTTTTAAAGTTTTATTTTTTTGAAAGAAGAAATAGATTTTTATTATTTAAAATGGAATCACTTTGGCGGAAAATTTGGGGACATTCCAACGAGGATGTGGTTGATCCTGTAACTGGATTGTCCGGACGAGATGTAAGGCTTGTTCAGAGTACATGGGCTAAAGTCAACGAGGATCCACTGGCTTCTGGTACCACAGTAATGTTAGGGTAATTATCCACAGTTTATTTTTATATTATTATTCTTATTTTATTTTTGTTTCTATCATATAAAAATTAGCAGTCACTTGACAATTTTTCAATTTTATTTAACGAAAAAATTTGTTTAAAAAAATTGGATATTTTTTTTTTTTTAATTTCTTCATGTGAATTTTTTTTTGCTGTAATTTATTTGTTACAAAAATTATCATAATACTCTAAAGTTAGCCAACTTTGTGATTTTTTTTTACTAATTAAATTAATACAAAAAAATATTTTAAAAAAATTGCATTTTTTATTTTTTAAAATGTCTACATGTCAATTTTTTTTCATTTTTAATTTTTTATAATTTATTTGTTACAAAAATAATCAAATATTTGTTAAATTAATTTTGTGACATTAAAGTTAGCCGTCACTTGGTAATTTTTCAATTTTATGTAACGAAAAAATTTGATATTTTATTTTTTTTTTCTTAATTTTTCATGTCAATTTTTTTGCTATAATTTATTTATTATAAAAATTATCATAATACTAAAATTAGCCAACGTTTTTGATTTTTTTTTTAATAATTGAATTAGAAAAAAAAATTTCTTAAAAATTGCACTTATAGTTTTTCGCAATTTTTAATTTTTTTGTAATATAATATATATAAATATATGAAAAATACAGTTAATAAAACTAAACATCCAATTATATATAATTATAATATTGACGGACTGATCTTAGATAGAGTACCACAAGTAAATGACCTGGGTGTACTTAATGATTCAAGACTAACATTTATAGATCACTACTCTAACTTAATCAGATCTTCCATGAAGGCACTAGGTTTTATCATCCGAACCTCCAAAAAATTCAGAAACTTAAATACTATAAGAACTTTATACATTGCACTTGTCAGATCCAAGCTTGAGTATGCTTCAGTTGTATGGTCACCTTCTTATAAGACTCATATAAATAATATAGAGAGAGTACAACGCAAATTTGTTAAATATTATTCATTCAAAAAGCATGGCATTTATCCAGCTAGAGGATTCGACTATCTTGCCATGTGTGTCGACACAAACCTATTAACATTAGATGAAAGAAGGACTTGCGCTTCCATACTTCTAATAACTGGTATTCTGAGTAATAAAATTGAATGCCCTAGATTTCTTGAGCTTATACCGATATCAGTACCTCAGAGAATATTACGCACTGATCTGCCCTTCTATCCACCACGTCTAAGAAACAATTTTTCTCTCTCAATACCTATCATTAGACTTATCAGAGCATGTAACAACATAGTTCAACAGTGTAGAGATCTTGACTTGCTTGACTTTTCATTGTCTATTACTGCCAATACACTGGCTTCTATTATTGTAAGATCTAGACAAACTGACCACCGTACTCTAGCATCTTCAGCCACTAATGAATTCTAATTTAAACTATGTACCTAATACTAAGTCCTTGTAATTATTGTATAATAAAAATATAGAATATTAACTGCCCTAACACTATTTGAAGCTATATTATGAATTATATATTGTTAAACACGTATTTATGATCTATTTGCTACAATTATATATAATTATTATTATATGCCTAATTAGGATTATTTTATTGTTATCTTAATACTAAGTTGTATATAATATTGTAACACTAAAAACTCGTATTGTATCTTATATAATTCATTTCTTTTTATATATATACTAATACTATTTTCCTCAGCGATGTTATTTGGCTACATGCGCCCCTCATTCTTATGTTAATGTAACTTTCTGTAACCTTACTATTGGCCCTTTAGGACTGTTAGGTTTATAAATAAAGAAATAAACTTAATTTTAATTTTAATAAAATTATCAAATATTTTTTAAATTAATTTCATGACATTAAATAAGTTAGCAGTCCTTTGAAAAATTTTCAATTTTTACTTAGAAAAATTATTTTTAAAAAATTGTATTTTTTATTTCTACGTTATTTTTACTTTTTCTAATTTTTTTGGCATAATTTATATGATATAAAATTATTAAATATATTCCAAAACAATTTTCATGTTTCTATCTAATATATTAATAATTTACAAGAAGCAGAATTAGTTATAGCTATAATATAACATCATAAACGCATAGTTATGTTTCACTGTACGCTCTAAGCTATCGATTCTCGGTTAATCGTAATTCCGGTGGCTTATCAGCAATTATAAACTTATAATAGTTCCGGTAAATTCACATGGTCTAGTCCAACATGTGGGAACTAATTTCGCCGCGATATTAATCCACATTGCGGTTTTCAGTAACAGATAATAAAATTTATCGAATTTTTATTTGTGTTTAATAATAATAAAAAAAATTCTTTATTTAGAAAATGAAAAAAATTACAATTAAAAATAATTTATTTTTAATAAAAATTGCTAATGTGTAGAGAATTAAAATTAAAATTAATTTTTTTTTAATTATTAAGTAAATAATTTATTATAATATCTAGACTAGATTGTCTTTAATTTGGGGATTAAAGAAGAATTTTAGGGAAATATTTATGAATGTAACGAATTAAAATTAAAATTAAATTGTTCTTTTCTTTGAATTATTGATTATCGATGAGAAGATTTGAATAATTTTTCTGTACTTACTATCTAACGTCAAAAATAGTGTAACTTAAAAATTACTTCAAGGAAAATGCGACTATCAAAAATTTTTTTTGATCAGAATTTTTTTTTGTAAAGTCTTAAGTCGAGATTAAAAGTCAACAGTAAAATTTATAGAAATGATTCACTGCAAGTTATCTTAGCCAAAAGCTGACGAAATTTTGTTCCTTCTTTCTGAAGGATAAGAATCCAAGGTTTATAAAATATAATCCCGAGTTTCATCAGGTGAACCTTGAATCCCTTAATTTGAAGCTAAAGTACCTCCTCTAACAACGACCAAAATATTTCTGACGTAGCAAGGAAATAATTATGCTACTATTTTTTATTTAGTATTTCTTCTGTTATAAATTTAAGTCCATTATTTATTGTAATTACTTTAAAATTATAAAAGGGAAAAAGACAATTAACAAAAAATAATTTATTTTTAATGTGTGTTAACACACACCGGATTAAATATTTAATTACCGTAATTTTAATTGCGAGCGATCGATTTATCGAATACTCGGGCTTTGACAAAGGATTTATTAAGGCGGTCTTATTAAAATTCAAATCAAGTTCCACTCATTTTTTCCATCTACGCTTGTTAAATATTCATACCGGTGTCTTTCATTATAAATTCACGCTTATATCTCGTAATTTTTTGTTCCAGATTTTTTGAACGCCACCCGGAGTATCGGTCGCACTTTGACAAGTTCAAAGATGTGCCCCACCAAGATTTGCCGGGAGACAAAAAATTTCAAGCACACGCTTTGAGTGTTATGGGTGCATTGAACAACACCGTTGATGCATTAAATGATGTTGGAGTGCTTGAAGCTAGTCTTACCGCTCTCGGTAAACGCCATGCAGCTCGTACACTAACGGAGCAACAATTTCAAGTAAACATTTTTTTTTTTTTGGTTTTAATTAGATTCATTTATTTATGCCATGGCCTAATTGGCCGAATGGCAAATTTATAAATTTAAACAATGTTAATTGATGAAGTAATGACATTAATGTACATAATTAAGTAGAATCAGACGCAGAGTATATAAATAAGTATTATGATATACGATTTAACCAATTCACCAAATAATATGCTTAAAAACTCATTAAATATCATCCGCGGTAATTAAAATTCTATTCATTTAATTTTTTTCTTTCGTTTATTTTATTTGACCGCTTTTGTAATAGCAATCGAGTTTTTTTTTTTTTTTATTAATTTATTATTCTTGTGATTTTAAATCATATTTTATTAAGCGAATAATTATTTTTTTTTTTTTTTTCAATTTTCTGAGACAAAAAAAATTTATTAATTAAATATTTAGTCTTAATTAAATATTTTATTAATAAGAAATTTTTTAATTCAAAATTATATTAATTTAATTGTTAGATTTAAAAAATTATAATTTTTTACTTATTTATTTAAAAAAAAAAATTATTTAAAAATTTACTTCTATAAAATGTTAAATTTTATTTAAAAAAAAAAACATTTTTTCTAACTAAAAAAATTTATTTAAAAATTTAATTTTTTAAAAACATAATTTTATACAAAATCAAAAATTTTTTTTTAAAAATGAAATTTGATGGAAAATCAAAATTTTTATTTAAAAAAAAAAAATTTTAATTAAAAAATATCAATTTTTTAACTAAAAAAAAAAAATCATTTAAAAATTTACTTTTTTGAAAATTAAATTTTGTAAAAAATAAAAAATTTTGATAAATATTTACAAGTCGGGTCAAGCATTTTAATTTTCATTTTTTTGAACGAAATTTCTATTTGATTTTTTTGAAAAATACAAAAAAATGAATTTTAGCTGACAATTTTTTGATTTTTCTTAAAAAATAAACAAGATATAAAAAATTATTTAAAAAGAATTTCATTTATAATTTTTTAAAGTTCTAAAAAAAATTTTTTTCTAATTTAATTAATATAATAAATTTAATAAAATTTTTAGCACCTAAAAACAGTGATTGTGGATGTGTTCCGTCAGACGCTAGGTGACCAATTTACTAAAGAAACCGAAGAAGCATGGACGAAAACATTCCAAGTTATATATTCATATATTTTTAAAGGTCTATCTTCCTAACATATTTGTAAATAAGACAATAATTATTATAATAATGACTACAATACGTTAAATTACCACGACGATGATCTGATGAATATCAAGATTGATTTTATAATATCCGACAAATTGTAACATTATCAGGAAATTGTATGATCGTCGTCACGTGCCAACTTCCACCCGTCGCCGCAATTTCACTAATTTTTTTATTATAAATTATTTACCGTTCTTTAAAAAGCTCGCAATGAGATAAGTAATTTGAAATAGTTACAAACTATTAATTTAAGTAGACGAGAGTAATCTTTGCTCCCTTTGCATACAATCCGCCAATACATTAATAAATAATAATGTCCGACGTGTGAAATGATGTAGATGATGACTATTATATACGCGACAATGAGGCTTAACAGAACTGCCCAATTAATTTTATTCTATTCCTTGGTCTATTTATTTGTTATTATTGTTATTATTTTATTGAATGTACATCGGACAAATAACTTAACTTTATGCGCATAAATATTTAATAAAATAGAAGAATGCGCGTGATATAATTTTAATATTAAAACTTGTTTGAATTACAATAAGAATTATGAATAGAGAATACGAATATGACAGATATAATGTATATTTATATCTATATATAAATTAAACTCGACGACAAGTCATATCACGTCCTCTTAAAGTGGTGGTACTTTGACTAGAAAATGACAACGACTATGACGACGATCTACGCTCAATAATTCTCTCTGGTGAATTTTAAAAAACATACTTAATCATCACAGCTATTTCTCACGACGATAATCTAAATTATTATTATTATTATTATTATTATTATTATTATTATTATTATTATCCGAACAAAAACAGTTTCACTGTAAAAAAAAATCGCGCCAAGTCCACGTTCATAAGACTATTAAAAAAAAAAAATTTTATTTCTTTACAAAAAGATATAAAATAAAAAAATCCAAGTAACCGATATGGTTGTATATGATTTTCGGAAATTAAAAAAAACTTTTTTGTAAATTTAAAAATTAAAAGAAACAATTTTGGAACGTATTTAGTGTGCGTGGTTACGAAATATTTTATTTTTTATGAAATTCCTAAAATCTATCTACTAGGACTTTAAAAAAAAATTGAAGTACACAATGACGCACACCAAGTACGTTCCAAAATTGTGTCTTTTAATTTTTAAATTTACAACAAAATTTTTTCTAATTTCGGAAAATCATATACAATCATATCGGTTACTTGGATTTTTCAATTTTTTTATATTTATATCTTTTTGTAAAGAAAAAACTAATTTTTTTTTCTTAATAGTCTTATGAACGTGAACTTGGCGCGATTTTTTTTACAGTGAAACTGTTTTTATTCGGATTTTTCTTTCTGGAAATATGCTTTTCATGGATAATATTATTGTCAGATGCCAATTAACGTTTTAATATGATTTTCTGATTTTTTGAAAATTGTTAATTTAAAAAAAATACGTTTGTATGAAACAATACATCAATAGATAGATCGACCGATATCATGGACTACTGCGTGTCCTCGAGCAGACAATAATCATAGGTGCGAGTGACACATGGCCTCGAGATCAATGAAAATAAAATGATGGACTGGATAAACGGTCGAGTGGTTTTTTAACCTTACCGTCGAAACCTCACCGGCGACTTGGTTATGCTTGGCTCGTCTTGCGACGGTTATATACAGATCATTATCGATACTAAATATATAAGAATGCCTGGACAACATATATACACCTCACATTTATTTATAATGCTTGATGTCGCCGATTGTGACAAAAATGATGAGTATCCGCCGGAAATTCCCCCTCTTTGTTCGATACACGGTTACTTTATTTTGTAATCTTGTGAAATTTTTCCCCCGATCTTACCCCTCGACATTATCATCATCGATATTATTATTACCGACCAGCACTGTTGTTATTAATTAAAAGTAATAAATATTCATTATATTTAGCCCCTTAAATTCGGCATCTGGTGCTGTTGATTATTATTATTATTATTATTATTATTATTATTAATTATTATTATTATTATTAAAATTTGCTAAAATTATTAATAAACATTATTATTATTAAAAAAAAATAAGATAAGAATCTTATAAGTTTTATTACACTATAAAAAAAATAATAAAATAATAATAATAATAATAATAATAATTTTAGAAATATTACTAAGATCGGTGATTTTACTTATTAAAAAGAATTTATTATTTTTTTAAGCCAACTTAGCCGATCCACTTCGAGCTTATGCAATTTTTTATTTATTAATTATTACAGCACAATATTGTCGGTATGAGCACTCATACCATCCTCGGGTGAATATATAATAATTAAAAAAATTTTTTTAAAGCTTCCCGAATTATTTTTTCGGTTACTGAAGAAAAAAGTTTCACTGAGTAAAAAATAACATTTTTGTATAATTTCAATTAAAATTGTCTTAAAAATCAAAATTTTTAATTATTACATATTCAGCCGAGGATAGTATGGGTGCTTATACCGACAATATTGTGATGAAAATGATTAATAAATAAAAATTGAATAGTCTTTAAGTGGATCGGCTAAAGTGGCTTAAAAAAATAATAAATGCTCTTTAATAAAAAAATAAATAATAATGATAATCCACAATTTTCCTGAAAAACAAGCACCCCCAAAATGATCGCTTCATTTTTTGTTAAAATAAAAATTATCGTTATTATTTTTATTTTGTAATAAAGCTTATAAGAGTCTTACCTTATTTTTACTCTAATTTTAAAATGCGGCGATGGAAAATTCATTGTACAATTGTTGAATGTTTTTAATTAAATGTTATTTAACAAAATTATACATGTATTATAATTATTATTATTAATTCATATGATATAAATAAAAAGTAATCATCACGAAATAAAATACCTTTTTTTATTTTTTATCCCTCCACGAATATTTTCGTGCCCTATCATTTTTTTTAAGTATTATAAGTTTAAGCGCGCTGAATAGCTTACTCAGTTCTCGTTCAGTTCCCGAAAGGATTTGACTGCAGTCTCAGATTTTTTTATATCTTCGCTGGGTTATAAAGTTTGAATTGAATACATTAGTAATAAAAAAAGGATTCTTTTTAATAGTTTTATTATTATGGGTTCTATTGTGAGTTATGTGGTATCTAGCGAAGGTCAAACTGGATTGGAGAATGATGATCATAAAAATTCAGGCTTGACACAACGGCAGAAAAAAATCATGAAGAAAACTTGGGAGTCTTGTATTAATTCTAATTCAATTGTTATTTGTGTGGAAATAATGTTGAGGTATATTTTTAAATTATTTATTGTTATAAAATTAAATTTTTAAATGATTTTTTTGGAGTTAAAAAAATTAATATATTTTATTTTATAAAAATACAATTTTTATTTAAAATTAAAATTTTTAATTTTTTATAAAAATCAATTTTTAAAAAGTAAATTTTTAAATGACTTTTTTTTAGTTATAAAATTATGTTTTTTATTTTATAAAATTACAATTTTTTTTTTCAATTAAAATTTTTGATTTTTTATAAAAATTAATTTAAAAAAAAAGTAAATTTTTAAATGACTTTTTTAGATAAAAATTATTATTTTTTATTTCATAACATTACAATATTTTTTTAATTAAAATTTCGTTTTTTTAAATTACATAAAAAAATATTTGATTTTTTATAAAATTATAATTTCAAAAAATTGATTTTTTTTTTAAAAAGTAAATTTTTAAATAATTTTTTTTTAGTTTAAAAATTGATATTTTTTGTTTTATAAAATTAAGTTTTTTTTTAATTAAAATTTTTGATTTTTTATAAAATTATATTTATGAAAAAATTAAATTTTTTTAGTTAAAAAAAATGTTTTTTATTTAAAATAAAATAAATTATTTTTAAAAGTAAATTTTAAAAAAAATTTTTTTTAATAACAAATGAATAAATTTTTATTTATTATGATGTAGTTTATTTGATAAATACGAAGATACCAAAGAAATGTTCCCGGACTTCAAAGACATTCCTAATGAAGAACTGAAAAAAAATAAAAAATTTCACGCGCACTGTCAAATGATAATGAGTGTTGTAAACAACGCTGTAAATGCTTTCCTAAGTGATGATGATGAGCTATTCACAGCGATACTTAAAATTACCGGAGAACGTCACGCCAAGCACGCTAAGAATCCGATAATTGCAAAACATATGGAGGTGAAGATTAATTATTATTAAAATTTATAATTTATAAATTCATGAATATATTATATGACAGATTATTGATAATTATTAATGTTTAGCGCCTACGAGATCCGATGATTGAAAGCTTTAAACGTCATATGAAGTCACAGTGGACTAATGAAATGGGTAATTTGTGGACGTCCGCGATTGAAAATATTATTAAAGTTATAATTCAAGGAATTCAAGAGACTTTGTCGGAAAATTAACACACGGCATATAGCATAATAATTATGAAACAGAGATTTATTTCACTTTTTTCATTTAATCATCATTTGATACGGTCATTACATTAGTTTTTATCTCATACGTCAATGTCAATTTGCCGGCCTTGATAATTCAATTTTTATAATTTAATACTTCCTTATTTTAAAAATAAATATTTTATTGTTTTTAATATTTGATACTTAAAAAAATTTATTGCAAGAGTTTAATTTTCTTAGAAGAATTTAATTATGATAAAAATGCCAAGAGATTAAATATTTTAAATATTTAATGTTGAAAAATGAAAGAAAATTATATATTTATGCTTTTGCCAGTTTTAACATTATATAAATAAAATAAAAATGTATTTTAGGTAAAAAATTTGTATTTTTTTTTTTTTTCTTAAAATAAATTAATAAATAATTTGTAGGCTGAATCTCTGTAAGTGTTTGTTATCTTTTACTTAAAAGGTCAATAAGGTGACCCGAAGCTAATAAAAAAATCATATTTTTTTTTTCTTAAGTGAGATCAGCGGAAAATTATGACATATTATTGCGATTAATTAAAAGAAGAATATTTGTAATTATATAATTTATTTAAAGAATTTTTTTGTAAATTTTAGTTTTAGAAAAAATTATTAAGAAAGAAGAAATTGGTAAGTTAATTATTTGTGAAGATTGTCTTTAATTTTGGGGTAAAGAATTAAAATTAAAATTTAATTGTTTTTTTCTTTGGATTATTAAGTAAATGATTTATTATAATATTTATACATGTGAAGAATTAAAATAAAAATTTAATTGATCTTTTTTTTGAATTATTGAGTAAGTTATTAATTATCGATGAGAAACAATTTGAACAATTTTTCTGTACTTAAAAAATTATTAAGAATTATTAAGGAAGAAGAAATTGGTGAAAAGTTAATTACTTGTGAAAATTGTCTATAATTTTGGGATTAAAAAAGAATTTTATGGAAATCTTTATGAATGTAAAGAATTAAAATGAAAATTTAATAAGTCTTTTTCTTGAATTATTAAATAAATTATTTATTATCGATGAGAAGATTTGAATAATTTTTCTGTACTTAAAAAATTATTAAGAATTATTAAGGAAGAAGAAATTGGTCTGTTGAAAAGTTAATTACTTGTGAAAATTGTCTCTAATTTTGGAATTAAAGAAGAATAATAGGAAAATATTTATGAATGTAAAGAATTAAAATTAAAATTTAATTGTTCTTTTCTTTGAATTATTAAGGAAATAATTTATTATAATATCTAGATTGTCTTTAATTTTGGGATTAAATAAGAATTTTAGGGAAATCTTTATGAATGTAAAGAATTAAAATGAAAATTTAATTGTTCTTTTCTTTGAATTATTGATTATCGATGAGAAACAATTGGAACAATTTTTCTGTACTTACTATCTAACGTCAAAAATAGTGTAACTTAAAAATTACTTCAAGGAAAATGCGACTATCAAAAATATTTTTTGATAAGAATTTTTTTTTGTAAAGTCTTAAGACGTGCTTAAAATTCAACAGTAAAATTTATAGAGATGATTCACTGCAAGTTATCTTAGCCAAAAGCTGACGAAATTTTGTTCCTTCTTTCTGAAGGATAAGAATCCAAGGTTTATGAAATATAATCCCGAGTTTCATCAGGTAAACCTTGAATCCCTTAATTTGAAGCTAAAGTTCCTTAAGGTCATAAATTTAAGTACATTACTTATTGTAATTATTTTAAAATTGTAAAGCAGCTTTTCGTAAAGAAAAAAAAAATAGATATATTTTACTGTTGTTATTTGGTAATAGATTAGTTGGGTCAGTATTGGTTTAGTAGTCGCTTGAGCACCTTCGTAGAAACAATTAGAGATAAAAAGTTTGGGGTTTTTAATTTACGTCATATCTGTATATGTGGTTTTGATATTGGTAACATTATGAGTCATTTATTCAGCGATAATATAAGCCCAGCGGATTCGGAGAAGATTGGTCCTAGAATAAGCGGTTTCACTCAAAAGCAAAAAAAATATATGAAAAACACGTGGGATGAATTTGTTTTTAAAAATTTAACAGCTATTGGTGCTGAAGCTATGATGAGGTAAAATTATTATTATTATTATTATTAAAAAAAACAATAAAAAATAATAATAATAATATTTTTTATGTTATTATTATTGATTTTTTTTTTATTAAATTTTATTATTATTATTATTATTATTTTATTTTTTTTTATTGTATTACGTTCTCAAAATTTGAGATATTTAAATTTAATTATCATTCAGGCTTAGCCGCGTTAGGTAGTTGACAGACTCCAAGTGGGCCTTGTCACTAGACCCTCTCTCAAAATTATAAGAACCTTAGGAATGGTTTTATTGAAAATAAATCAACAAAATTTCGTTAGTTAAAATATATTGTAAAACTTAATAATTTGGGTGGAGTCAGTTCATCTCCGGACATAAGTCCGGGGCCGAAGATGTTCATCGGCTGACCTACTCAGGCTGACTGCTCTGGATTTGCATCCAGAGTACAAAGAATTATAAAAATTAATAAAATTGACAACGTTGCATCTCAGGTTACCCTAGAGAAGTCGTCGGAGTCCAGTTCTCACGATGTTTAGGCTAGAGCCCGGCGACTCTCTTATCACAAGCGATTTCCGTTACTTCGCTGATGAAGAATTTTATTCATCATCAACGAAGCAGTTAAAATTTTTGAATTAAAAATTTAATTAAATATTATAAATTTAACGGGAACGTAACAATTGTTATTGTTTTTTATTATTATTAATTTTTTTTTAGTGTTTTTGAAAATAATAATGACATCAAGGAAATGTTTCCGGCTTTTAAAAAAATTCCAATTGACCAACTAAAACATAACGAAAAATTTAATGCACATTGTAAAATGATAATGAACGTATTAAATAAAGCCCTTAATGCCTTTTTCGATGACAACGATGAGCTGTTTGAAAAAATAGTTAAGATTATTGGAGAACGTCATGCCATGTGGGCCAAGAATCCGATAATTATAAAACAATTTCAAGTAATTATACATTATAATTTATTAATAACAGAAGAGAAAAAAAGGAAGAATTTAGTCACTAATGGATTATTATTAACTCAACTATTAAAAGTGATTTTTGTTTACTTTATCTATGAAGTAACTGTTCGTCATGAAAAAAAAAATTTTTTTTCTTTCAAAGTGATAAATACTTGTTTTCTCTTCAATAAACTCAAGTCATTATTATTACACTATTATTACACAATAGACAATAGTTAGAGAAGAATTAAAAAAAAATTTTTAATAATTTTAAAAGATTATTTATAGTATTCTTCTTTTTAGCCTCTTCTTAGTTTTTTCTTTTTTTGTAAATAAATAAATAAATGTATAACCCAAACTATTTTAGTGTGTACAGGTGCCGTTGATTGACAGCCTAAAAATTCGTTTAGAATCACAATGGACTGAGGAAACGGCTAATTTGTGGACTTATGCAGTAGAAAAAGTATTTAGAGCTATGATTGTACCAATGAAAGAAGTCTTTTTGTAAATAAAACAAACAATACCTAAAACTACAAAATAAATCTATATTATTAAGACAATATTAACCAGAGTTAGATTTAGTATCGTTGGAAAGGTCTTGACCTGAAGTTGTGTCTTATCTTGGTTTCATATTATTCTTACCAATAGTCAATTTATGATAATAAGTATTTAGGCTGCATTCGAAAATGCTTTATCTCTAAATACATAATTAAGAAATGATCTTGTATCTTGTGAACTATTGACATTTTTAAAGATATAAGCTCATCTCGATGTTATACTCATCAAGAATTTTCATTTGAGTACCCACATCAATTTTTCATATATTTATATATATTATGTATATATGTATATATGAAAAATATATAAAAATGCATGTGGGTACTCAAATGAAAGCTTTTGATGAGCGTAACATCAGGATGAGCTTATATCTTTAAAAACGTCAATACTCAAGAAAATACAGTGCAATTTAACAATTATCTTGTCAATTATTAATATTTTTAAAGATATAAGCTCATCTCGATGTTATACTCATCAAGAATTTTCATTTGAGTACCCACATCAATTTTTCATATATTTATATATATTATATATATGTATATATGAAAAATATATCAAAATGTATGTGGGTACTCAAATGAAAGCTCTTGATGAGTGTAACATCGGGATGAGCTTATATCTTAAAAAACGTCAATAGTTAAGAAAATACAGTGCAATTTACCAAAAGTTATTATTTAATAATGTAAAATTTTATTTATTTATAATTCACAAGCTACGGAAGTCACATAGTGACTGCAAGGTTACTAATATTCAATTATCAATTCAAACATCTTGTGATCCAACTAATCAATGGTCGTATTATCATCATCATCACTGTCAGTCGCCTGTTGATTTAACAATTCAACTCCTTCTTCTTCCTCATAATACTCATTTTTATAATCCACTTTTTTCTTCTGTCCATCAAAAATAATCTCTTTTTTTTCTCTCCTGAATTTTCTAAATTTATCAATAGCATGAGCGATTATTAATACCAAAAGTCCGATCAATAAAACACTCAAGACACTTATTAATATCGTGTCAATAATTGTCCATATATTTCGGTCGCGACTTTCACTAATTGATCCTGAAAAATCATCAGTTTGCCTGAAATAAAAGGATAATTTTAGCAAATGCTTCAAATAAAAATATAAATAAAATTAACTTTACTGGGTCTGAGTTTGTTCTTGTTCATCTTCACCCAAGGGTTTATTCA
This sequence comes from Cotesia congregata, assembly GCA_905319865.3. NCBI lineage: Eukaryota > Metazoa > Arthropoda > Insecta > Hymenoptera > Braconidae > Cotesia > Cotesia congregata. Next base: position 6,230,065 of record CAJNRD030001119.1, read on the forward strand.
TTGACCTAAATAGGTCTTTAGTTTGTTGACTGAAGACAGTGTTCCCAAGCCAATCAGCAAGGTCGCTTCGATTTATTTGTTGTAAGCGGTGCGCTAATGTGCTATGAGTTTTCCCTTTACCTTCGCCCGGCGAGCTGTTCCAGTGGATCAAATGTTCCAAGCATGTAAAGTCGCCGCTTACTAATCTTTCTTTCGGTAAAGTATTTATATTTTAGGTATTTATATTTATAAAGTAAATTATTTTTAAAAATTGACTTTTACCAGCCGCTGAAATGTCACTTGGTAGGTCATAGGACGTGTAATGCAGAGCTGCTATCAATCGATTACACTCAACGTTATTTAAATGTGAAGCTATGTACTCTAATTCTGAGAGATTTATGTCTATTGTACCAAACACTTTGTATATTTTTAATAATACAATATTTACAGTAAGTAATTTATGATCCATATTTTTTAAGTGAAGAAATATATAAATTATATTAACTGAAATTTAACATTTGATTATTTTTATTACTTTTTTTTTTAACAAATAAATTTTAAAGAAATTTGAGTAATTATTTACAAGTGGGATTTATCATTTTAATTTTCATTTTTTTAAAAGAAATTTTTTTTTAATTTTATATATTTTTTTTTAAAATACACAAAAAAAAATTAATTAAAATTTGAAAACTTTTCAGCTAGTTATGGTCTAAAATTTTAATTGAATAAAAAAAAAAATTGTAATTTTATAAAATGAAAAATATTAATTTTTTAACTAAAAAAAAGTCATATAAAAATTTAATTTTTTTTAAATTAAATTTTATAAAAAATTCAAAATTCTGGTAAATATTTTAATTTTCATTTTTTCAACGAAATTTCTATTTAATTTTATTGATATATATTTTTTTTAAATACATAAAAAAATGAACAATTTAAATAAAAATTGATTATCACAATTTTAAGAAAATTTCCAAATTTTCTAAAAAATTAACAAATTTAAAAAAAATTCTGATCAGCTTTTTTTTTTTTTAAATTGTTCGTTTTTTTTATGTACTTTAAAAAAAAAAAATAAAATATAAATTTTATCCAAAAAAATAAGAGCCAAAATTTTTTCCAACTTTTGAATACAAAAAAAAAAAACAATGAGAAAAAAATTAAAAAATGTAAATAACTACCGAAAATTGTTGAAAATAAATTCTTACTTTTATTTGTTAAAAAAACTATAAAACTATCAAACGTTGGAGAATTCCAGTGTCAATAAATTATTTGTTTATTTATTTGATACAAGTGAAGTGAGCTGATATGATTTTTTTACTGAAACTTTGTTTCATCTGTACTTATTTTTAGGACGTTTCTTTTTACAGCACCCGCAGCCTGTTGGTGGAGTTTCAACAATTGTTTCTCTTGGTGGTATTAATGGTTCAACTACAGTAACGTGTTGTACTGCTGCGTCAACATAATCCTCAGATAATGACTTAGCACGGGGCCAAGACGGCTGGGAAGCAACTGATGTTACTGGTGTTGCCGGTATTACTGGAGTTGCCGCTCTTACTGGCTTTGCTGCTCTACTTCTTTTTGCTCTCTTAGGTTTAACTTTACTCGTTTTTCCTCTCTCCAAGTCCTCGCAAGAGTCTCTGACAACAATTAAATCATTTTATTTTGTCAAGTTTTATGTAGTAAATTAATTTGTTTGATTTTGTAGGTAGAAGTGCACTTCAAATGCCTCATCAGGTTAAATTAGCTTTTTTTAAGTAATTAAAATGATGTATTATAGTTTTGGAAGGATTTTTTTTTTTAATTATTTTTAATGTTATTAATAGTTATCAAATATATTTTATTAAATTTAATAAGAACTGAAAAATGAAGCTTATTAATCAATTTTAAAGTTTTTTTTTTAATTACTTTAAAATTAAAAAAAAAAATTTTTTTTTAGATAATTTGATAATTTTTTTAACAAATAAATTGGAGCAAAAAAACATTTTTTTATAAAATTCTATATTTATAAGCTTTTAAAAATTTTTAATGAAATTTTTTTAAAATAATTTTTTAAACCTCTTTTTTTTTTTTTTAAAAAAAAAAATTGTTAAGTGGCGTATTTTTTTTTATAGTTTAATTAATTTATTAAAATCTATAAAAATTGTGTCAATTGCATTTTTCACTTAACTTAATTTTTTAAAAAGAATTATAAGAATTTTTAAGGCTAATAATATTGAAAATTTTCAAGATCTACAAAACATGAAGTTAAAAAATTAAAAAGAAAAATAAATATAACAAAATAATTGGATTTTTTACTTTACTAAATTATTTAAAAAAATTTATGATAATCTACAACCTTGTATAAATTGAGTAACCCTGTTATTGGCCCTTTGGGCTGTTGGGTTTGAATAAAGGCAATAAATAAGAATTATTAACGTTTATAATACTTATATAAGCTTTTAAAAATTTTAAATGAAATTTTGTAAACTGCTTCTTTTTTTTTAAAAAAAAAAGAGAACAAAAAATTGTCGTGATTTTTTTTTAATTTCAATTAACTTATTAAAATCTATAAAAATTTTATCAATTGTATTTTTCACTTTGTTAAATTTTTTAAAAAGAATTTTTCACGTTTATAAAATTTAAAATTTTTAAGATTTACAAAAAAAATCTAGTCAAAAAATTTTAATAAAAATAAATTATAAAAAATAATTGTATTTTTTACTGTACTAAATTTTTTAAAAATAATTATTATAAAAATTTTTAAAGTTTATAAAACTTAAAATTTTTTAAATTTACAAAACATGAAGTTAAAAAATTTAATAAAATAATTGTATTATTTACCTTACTAAATATTTTTAAAAAATTTATCATAAGAATTTTTAACGTTTATAAGGTAAAGTACCCAGTAGTTGAACAGGTTTCAAAGTAAAACGTATTTGACCCTACTTTTAATATATAAAGATGTAATTATTAGTTCAAATTAGTGATTTTCATGAAAATAAAAACAATTTTGAATTGATTGAAGTGCAAAATAACGCAAATAATTGAATATTTATAATTTGACAACGTTTTTAAGATAGACTATGAAAGGAGTAGTAGTTGAACAATCAATTCTGACAAGCCGCAGTAGTTGAACACTC
>CAJNRD030001119.1:6234532-6250099 GCA_905319865.3 Cotesia congregata
TTTTTTTTTTTTTTCAAATTTTTTGGTTTTGATCTTATTTTGTTTATTCTTATTTTTTTGTTTAATTGAGGTCGTTTTTTTTTCTTCATGTTGATTTTTTTTTCTGTGAGTTCTCGGCAATACTCAAGACTCGTAAGAATCGTGGTTTTCCCTCGGCGACGTTTTTTGGGAGGAGAATTTCTAGATTTTGATGGTAATAGCTTTAGTGAAAAAAAATTTTTTTTTATATGATTTTTTGGGGAGGGGGCCGTCGTGCCCCAGAAAAAAAAATTTTTTTTTTCGATTTTTCGCAAAATTTCGACTGATTCGTTCGAAATAGATGGAAAATAAAGGAATTTGATAGTTGAAAGCCACAAAAAAGAAAAATCGGCTTAAGGGGGCCGTCGTGCCCCAGGCTCCCCTATAGTTAAACGCTAAAATTTAATATAAAAATTATAGTTTATGTCTTTGCAAAAAATATGTATTATTTAGAAAAGACTATTTCATTGGGTGGTACAATTTTTTTCACTTAAAATAATGACATACCGTTTTTTTTACTAACTGTTCGGTTTACGGTTTAGTACCTTTTTCATGAAAAAAATAGCATCTATCAGTTATTCTCGACATGTCAACTTTAAAGTTAACAAAAATATAATTGTTTTGATTTATAATTAAAAAAACTTACCAAAATCAATTACTGTATCATTGAATAATTATAAAATGCGCATATTATTCATAATATATATACAGATTTTGTATTACAACAATTCTAAAAGTCTGTTCAACTACTGGTCCCATTTTTAGAAGTGTTCAAGTACTGGGTACTTTACCTTAATACTTATAAAAATAAACTAAATAAAATTTCAGCACTTATTTTAATCAATAATAAAAAAAAACTCTAAAATTAGCTTTTAAAAACCTGAGGCATTTTAGCGATCCAAAAATAGCAATATCAAAATTACTTTTTTTTTTTCCTGCAACATCGAGAAACGCAACATGCGCAACAATTAGCAATCTTCCGGCGTAAAATTAACGTGCATATGCAGCTGAACAAACAAGTGCCTCCCAAAATACTAGCCCCCACTGGCAAGGATATTATCAATTTATGATTGTAAAAAGTGTCCTTTATTCGTTTAAAAACAACATTTTCTCTTTTCCTGTTGCCGTCCTTATCAATCAGCTTGCTGTCACTTTGATTAACAACTTGCGCGCGTTTGTCACTCTTTTTTGCTTTTTTTCCCGTTGAATTTTTTTCTACAGGATTAAAACTTAACAAAGTGTACGTAAATTATTCAATTTTAAAATTTCAATCAATTATATAATTAATATAATCTGCTTACTGCTGAAAAGGTTTAGTTTCTTCAATCACATTACTTTTTTCCGTTTCAGAATTTTCAATGTAATCTAGAGCGGCTTCTGCAAATTCTTGATCAAATGCATTATTATACAATTTATCTTCATAAACATAATCATCACTATTATCATCTTCTTCGTCAATATCCAGCAAGTCTTTTAATTTAGTCTCCAACTGTATGTTGGACTCTTCATCTTGATTTGACGCAAGTCCCTTATTTATTTTAATATTAAATAATAAAAATTAAATTATTAAAATTTTAAAATTATTAAATTTTAGTAAAATTTAATTACCTGTTTAATAATAAATAAATATATAATAAAAACAATAAAAATCATTGATTTTATTATTTTAAATTAAAAAATAAAAAAAAAGGTTAGACAATTATTTGAAAGCCATTAAGCTAAAAAATTTAACGGAATGAAGTTAATCATTAAATAATTCAGTTGTTAACATTTTGACGTGAGGTTTACATTACAAATGGCATGTCATAATTTTTATAATATAATTATACATATTTACGATGAGATTTATCTATTATTTTTTTATAACATTGATATATTTTTGTGAGGTAAATTAAAAATATTTTTTATAAATTTTTTTGTTTTAATAATTTAATATTAAAATTAAGGTTATTATTATTATTATTATTATTATTATTATTATTATTATTATTATTATTATTATTATTATTATTAATGCAATAGAGAGCATGGATAATTCGAGGTTCAACAGATTTAAGTATCGCTGAGCTGAGACACTTGTCTGAAAAATTACACCCAGAACAGTGTGTTAAAGTACTGGAGTCGTTGTACTTAAGAACACCTGGTTACACGTTAAAAGATGAAAAAAAATTACACCAATTGACGTCATCAGAACAATGCCAGTTGAAATTAGAGCAGTGGAGTCACATATTTCCAGGTGATTTAATTTTTTAATAATTTATAATTCATATTTTTATTCGTTTTAATTATTCAAGGAAAGAAGAATAATCGAGCGCGATTGCACATTATTAAAATTTTACAAATGATTGGGCGTATTGATTTAGCTAATTATGTTAAACGTAGTAAAAGGATTGCTGAGTTGTTGCATAATATCAAATATTTACCAAGAAGATACAGAAAACATTTGGAGGAGTTGAAGAAACGGAATAAAGCTAAAAGAATTAAATTACATTTAAAGAAAAAATCTAATAATAAAAATTTTAATAAACCACGAGCTGTTTCTGGGTAAGATTATTATTATTATTATTGCTTAAATTTTGCTTTATTAAATAATGACTTTTGTTAAATTGCACTGTACTTTTTTAACTATTGACGTTTTTAAAGATATAAGCTCATTCCGATCTTACACTCATCAAGAGCTTTCATTTGAGTAGCCACATGCATTTTTGATATATTTTTCATATATACATATATATAATATATATAAATATATGAAAAATTGATGTGGGTATTCAGATGAAAGGTCTCGATGAGTGTAATGTCAGGATGAGCTTATATCTTCAAAAAGGTCAGTAGTTGACAATATACAAGGTCATTTCTTAAATATTGATATTTTTAAAGATGTAAGCTCATCCTCATGTTATACTTATCAAGAGCTTTCATTTGAGTACCTACATGCATTTTTGGTATATTTTTCATATATACATGTATATTATATATATAAATATATAAAAAATTGATGTTGGTACTCAAATGTAAGGTCTCAATGAGTATAATGTAGGAATGAGCTTATATCTTTAAAAATGTCAATATTTGACAAAATACAAGGTCATTCCTTAATTATTGATATTTTTAAAGATATAAGCTCATCCCGATGTTACACTAATGAAGACCTTTCATTTGAGTACCCACATGCATTTTGATATATTTTTTATATATATATATATATATGTAATATATATAAATATATGAAAAATTGATGTGGGTACTCAAATGAAAGGTCTTGATGAGTCTAACATCGGGATGAGCTTATATCTTTAAAAATGTCAATATTTAAGAAAGTACAGTACAATTTAACAAAAGTCAGTATTTAATAAAGCAAAATTTTATTTATTTACAATAATAATTTCTTAATAAAAATTTTTTAGAGAAGTTATTATTATTATTGTTTTTTTTCTGATAACAGTTTAAGAATTACTTAATTTTCATTATACAGACTTGTGGAGCGACAGGCAAAAGAAGATGATCCATCTTCAACAAAATGGATCATTGTTATAATTGCCATTTTATTGCTAGTCGTAATTATAATAATAACTGCAGCGATAACTATCTACAAGAGATCTGGAAAAACGCGAAATGTACCATTAAGTCAAGTTCCTATGTGCCACCCAAGTTGCAGTGGCTACAATCGTTTCCCTCAAGATGTCGAAGACGGATGGATGTCAAGTAAATCCGATTTGCCGCTGGCCAAGTGCCAGAGAAGTGCCCCCGTTCCTGTGCTGCCTCGGTTAGAATCTGAGCCGGAGAGAAAGCCAGTGAAGAAACCAGAAAAGAAACCGGAGAAAAAGAAGCCAGAGAAGAAACCGGAGAAAAAAAAGCGGCAATCTAAGGAAAAATCATCCGAAAAAGTGGTGCAAAAAGTAAAGAAGGTTGAACCGGTTGAGAAAATTGTAAAAACTGAAACTAAAGTTGAGGAAACTGAAAAAACGGTTAAAAAAGAAAAGAAAGAAAAACCTAAAACTGATACGGAAAGTGAAGAAACTGATGTAGAGCCTCCAAAATTTATTAATGGTCCAGAACTTAGGGAGATTTTGGATCAACATACTAGTACTTGTAGTTGTTGCGCGTGTCGACCTAATCCAGGTATGAATTTTTTTATTTTTATGATACTTATATTAGCAGACATTCTGACAATTGTTGAAATTTTTTATAATTAATATTTTAAAAAATTTGAACTTAATTTTTTTAATATTTTTATATGTGAATTTCTCTTTTATTATAATTTAATTGTTATAAAAATCTAAAAAATTAACGATTACAAAAAAAAAAGTATTTATAATTTTTTTTAATTTCTTCATGTGGAATTTTTTCGTTAAATTTCCATTGAAATTTAATCTATATTATTAAAAAAATAAAAAATGACCTTCTATCTTGTGAATTATTGACATTTTTAAAGATATAAGCTCATCCCGATGATACACTCATCGAGACCTTTCGTTTGAGTACCTACATCAATTTTTCATATATTGATATATATTATATATATATATATATATATATATATATATATATATATATGAAAAATATATAAAAAATGCATGTGGGTATTCAAATGAAAGCTCTTGATGAGTATAACATCGGGATGAGCTTGTATCTTCAAAAAGGTCAATATTTGAGAAAGTACAGTTCAATTGAACATAATTAAGAAACGACCTTGTATCTTGTAAACTATTGACATTTTTAAAGATATAAGCTCATCCCGACATTACACTCATTGAAACCTTTCATTTGAGTACCCACATCAATTTTTCATATATTTATATATATTAGATATATGTATATATGAAAAATATATCAAAAATACATGTGGGTACTCAAATGAAAGCTCTTGATGAGTGTAACATTGGGATGAGCTTATATCTTTAAAAAGGTCAATAGTTAAGAAAATACAGTGCAATTTAACAAAAGTCGTTATTGAATAAAGCAAAATTTTATTTATTTATAGCTCACAAGTCACGGCAGTCACATAGTGACTGCAAGGTAGCTAGTTTTTAAAAAAATCTAAAAAATTGTTAGATGTCTGATAAAATTTAGTATCAACATTTCAATATTTATATTTAAAATAATTATTTCTTCCGCAGATGGGACAGCAGACGAGCGAACACTTTGTTCAGATAAATTTTGCAATAATCGGAAAGCTGCCCAAGTAATGAACCGTATTAAACCCTTCACCAATGAACACGTAAGAAAATCGAGTTGGTTCAAAAATAGAGCGAAGACAATTTGCAAATTTCCGAGCAGAAAACTTAGCCAGGACAAGGAAAAATTGCCGTTGACCTGCTCGCCGGTGAATACTGCGACAGAAGGATCGACTACTGAAAGTCCTCCGGTGACTAAACGTAAGTCTTCGTCAAAGAGTCCTCCACCTCTACCTCCGCCTCCACCTCCACCACCGCCACCGCCTCCACCTCCACCTCCACCTCCTCTCCCCAAGGAACAAAAACGAGAGTCTAAAGCCAAAGAAAAGTCTTCGAGGATGGAAAAAAGCCCGAGAAAAAGTTCGACGCCAAAAAGCAGCTCCAAGAGTCCGTCGAGAAGTTCAAAAAAATCACTCCAACCTTGTGTGAAAAATTCTTGCTCCGCTAAAAATTCGTCGCCGCGAAATTCGAGACCTTCAAAAAGTAATAAAAATTAAAGATAAATTTTTGAAAAATAAATAATTTTATTTTTATTCCCCGCAAAATAATTCCCTAAACAATGATATCAGTACAGATATATTGTAATTGTCAACGTGAGTGAAGAACAAAAGTTTTGCAATGATAATAATGATGATGAATAAATGGAATTGATGGTATAAATAATCGCGAAATACTTTGCCAGACTTCAGTACTCTTCAAAATGAAACACGCGCTGTTACTGTTATTACTTATCGGAATTTCTCTTGGTAAATATTTTATTTTATATAATATAAATTGTATTAGCTGACGTTTTAAAATTTTTACAATTTTTTTTATTGAAAAATATTTTTTTTAACAAACAAATTTATTGTAAAAAACTATTTTTTAAAATTTCCATTTTAAAATTTTGAAAATTTCTACTTGTCAATTTTTTTATATCATTTATTTGTTAGAAAAATTAAAAAAATTATTGAGTATCTGCTGAATTAATTTTCATGCTATTTTTATGAAAAAAATTTGACATGAAAATTAAAAAAATTTTAAGTGTAATTTTTTAAAAATATTTTTTGATTCAAATAAATCAAAAATTAAAAAATGTCTGATATTTTTATGACATTAAAGTTAGCTGTCACTTGACCATTTTTTAATTTTTTTTAACAAACAAATTTGTTCTAAAAAATTATTTTTTAAAAATTGCATTTTAAAATTTCTACTTGTCAATTTTTTTTTGTATAATTTAATCGTTACAAAAATTAAAAAAATTATTGAGTATCTGCTAAATTAATTTTCATGCTATTTTGATGATCATTATTTTATGAAAATTAAATTAGCAGACATCTGAACATTTTTAGAATTTTTTTTATTGAAAAAAATTTGACATGTAGAAAATTTAAAAAATTTTAAATGCAATTTTTAAAAAATATTTTTTTACTTATAATTTTTATTGATTCAAAAAATCAAAAATTTTTAAATGTCCGCTAATTTGAATATAATAAATATTTTATGATACTGCAGTTGATAGACAGAAATTTTTTTATAATATTATAACAATGAAATTATTGTGAAATAAATTAAATAAAAAAATTCTATAAGTGAGAATTAAAAAAAAATTATTAGTGAAAATTTTTAGAAGCATTTCTTTTTTATTTTGTAATTGATTTGTTATTAAAATTTGAAAAAATTGACAGCTGTCAGCTGATTTCAGTATCATAATATTTTTATTATGATTAGTACAATTAAAAAGGTGTACTAAATTTTTAATTGTTTATGTTTACTTACAGAGGATGACATTGACATTGACCAAGGTTACTACGAGTTAATGAATAATTTTATTACCGGAGCGAGTGAATTTCCAGCTCCTGAAAAATTAGCAAGAGGCGTTTTTACTAAAGACTTAGTTCTTTATTCGAGTTATTATATGAGTGAAATGTTGCAAGATTTTTTACTCGAGTATTATCAGCAGGTAAGTTATTTTTTTTTTTGATACCGTTAATTAGCCCAATTTATCTATTCTACGCAAAAATAAAAATAATTAACTTTAAAAATTCATAAATAAATTAAGTTAAATTTTTTTTTTACGTATGTACAATAATTGATTTTAATTTAATTGAACTGTTTCAATTTAATTTTTGATGATTGAGGTTAAGAGGTTATTAACTTTTAATCGTTTTGATTTATTTGTTTGATTTAGTTAATTTAATTGACATAAATTTAGTCAGTTAATTTAATTTTTACTGATATAATTATAAAAGTATGAAATTAAAATTAATTTAGCAAATATTTAATAATTTTTAGACTTTTTTTAACAAATAAATTATGGCAAAAAAAAAAAAATGGTGTAAAAATTTTATAAAATTGAAAATGGAATTTTTTAAATTTATTTAACAAATTTTTTTGTTGAATATAATTAAAAAATGGTCTAATGGCGACTAACTTTAATGTCATCTAATTGTTTTATTTTTCTTGATTAAATAAACTATGCCCAGAAAATAATTTATAAAAAATTACACTTGTAATTTTTTAGCGCTTATAAAGATGGAATTTTTTAAGGAGATCCACGCGAAGTATTCAAAATTTTAAAACTTCCTAAAAATTTGTAAATTCAATCTACGTAGCCTAATAATTAATAAAAAAAATTAAAAAACAGTAGATTTCCGGGATATTTAATCAAATAATTAGGTTTGAAAATTGTTATTTTTACATGTGAATGGAGATTCCACCAGCCGTGTATTTGGTTAAGAATTTAATGCAATTAACGATTTAAAAAAATTGTATTTTCATTGAATTTGATTGAAAAAATAATAAGCTTTCGATTAAAACAATAAAAAAGTTGCTTTTCGAACGTATTACGGAGATATTTTATATTTTTTATGAAAAATCACTCGGAACTTGCGTTCTTTAAAGTCTTGTATTTGACTTGGCAACACCGCTTGCGCAGTTACTCATGCGCATAAGTAACCACGGTTTTTTAAATGCTAGAAGATCTTAGTAATTTTAATTAGACAATTTACATAAATAAATTTGAAGATTAAGGAATTCTTGCGGTGTTGTCAAGTGTATACCGGTAATTCAGCGTGCTATATTTTTTATTAGTTAATTAAATGTTAACGATTATTTAATGAGTAAATTTATCGGAAATTTCCTCAAAAATGTTATTAATTAATTTAAAAATTAATTTTAAGATGCATAACAAAAGTATTTCTACGTGTTATTTTTTTATAGACATTCTTTACACTAGGAGGGTACTTGGATCTCCTCAATTACATGGAAAAACTATAACCAAATCAATAATGTAAAAAAATCCAATTTATTTTAAGTTTAAAAAGTAAAATTTGAAACTTCCTCAAATTATTCTAATAATTAAATAAAATTCTAAGAAACCTTCTGGACAATTATTCTTTTGTTACAAATTAAAAGACTATAGTAATTACGAATAAAAAATTTTAGGTCTTTCCTAATTAAACTTTTATTGTCCGTTATCTAAGAGTGCAATAAAGAACCGATACTTGAACTTTTATCAAATGATATTATACTTACTTATTTTTATTTTGTTAATAAAGAAATATAATATCACAATTAGAAATATAATAACTTGAATACTCAAAGGATTATTAAAAAGGATAATTTCTCCACAGGCTTTTAACTAAATTAATGACTCATAAGTATATGAAAAGAGTATTTAAAAACTAAAAAAAAATGAGAAGGTTATTAATTAATTTTAAGATTCATAACAAAAGTATTTCTACGTATTATTTTTGTATATACATTCTTTACACTTGGATCTCCTTAGAGTATTTTTTTTTGCTATAATTTATTTGTTAAAAAATTTCTAAAAAAAATTGAAAGCAAAAAAAAATTTTATTAAATTTAAAAATTATATAATTGAATAAAATTAATTAACAGGCATCAAGAGCAAAAAATGGAATGACCAGAGACATGGAAAATGCAGTTGAAAGATTGACAGAATTATTTACACGGTCAACAATTCCGCCTGAAGATGACATGAAGAGAGTAAATAATTTATTAGAAAAATTACTAAAGTGCTTACCGGGTAATGTTAAAATAAAACGTAAAGCATTGCCGCCGTTACCGTCGCCCAATCAAGTGGAGACTCATCTGGGAAATGAAGAGCTGTCAAGTCTTTATCTGGACCTCGCTGGACGCATTGACAGAGACTTAAAGAGTATTCGTGATCTTGTAGACGGAGTATTGTTGTCTGGATGGGAAAAAGCTAGACTGTCTTTCAATAAAGTTCAAGATCAGCTGAGGGAAGATCATCTAAATCCAATGCTTCGGTCATTTTCTGCGGAAATAAATAAAATAAATGACAAAGAAGAGATTATCAAACAACACGTGACGAATGGCACTTGGCAAGCTTATAAAGAACTCAATCAACGAGTTAACTCAGCTCTGCAATCACTTTAAATATTTATACATGCAATTTTTATATTATATTAACATAGATATATTTGTTATTTTAATAATTATAATTATTTTTTATGTAAATTTGTATAAATTTATTTTTACCGTAATTTTATTCTTCTTAATAACAAAACAAGCCAGCGGTTAATTTATGACTTATTTTTTTTTTATAAATTGCTTGTAATCTATATTATTGAGAGAACAAGAAAATACCTTGTATCTTGTGAACTGTTGACATTTTTAAAGATATAAGCTCATCCCGATGTTACACTCATCAAGACCTTTCATTTGAGTACCCACATCAATTTTTCATTTATTTTATATATTTATATATATTATAAATATATGTATATATAAAAAATATATCAAAATGCATGTGGGTACTCAAATGAAAACTCTTGATGAGTGTAACATCGAGATGAGTTTATATCTTTAAAAATATCAATTTTTAAGAAATTACCTTGTATTTTGTCAACTATTGACATTTTTATAGATATAAGCTCATCCCGATGTTACACTCATCAAAACCTTTCATTTGAGTACCCACATCAATTTTTCATACATTTTATATATTATAAATATATGTATATATCAAAAATATATCAAAATGTATGTGGGTACTCAAATAAAAGCTCTTGATGAGTGTAATATCAAGATGAGCTTATATCTTTAAAAATATCAATATTTAAGAAATGACCTTGTATTTTGTCAACTATTGACATTTTTAAAGATATAAGCTCATCCCGATGTTATACTCATCAAGACCTTTCATTCGAGTACCCACATCAATTTTTCATATATTTATATGTTTATATATATTATAAATATATGTATATATGAAAAATATATCAAAATGCATGTGGGTACTCAAATGAAAACTCTTGATGAGTATAATATCGGGATGAGCTGATATCTTTAAAAACGTCAATAATTAAGAAAATAGAGCGCAATTTAACAAAAATCATTAGTTAATAAAGCATAATTTTATATATTTATAATTCATAAGTCACGGCAGTCACGTAGTGACTGCAAAGTTGCTAGTATTGATATTATTTTAAAATGAGTGAATTATCATCTGCAATAAAAAATAATTCAAAGTAATAAAATATCTTAATTTTTAAGAACTCTGTCATTAAGATACTTTGTATAAAAAAAACTTAATCACCTTCGATAATAGTTTTACTGACTATTTATTTACATCTCATTGATTAAGTAACTTATCAATGAAACATAAAGTAAATATTTTACTCCGGGACTGACAAGTGTTCAGAAAAATATCCATTAAAATTTTTTATCTCTTCTTATTAATAATAATAATAATAATTATTATAAATAGTTTGTCTATGACTAATTTGTCTGAGAGCAATAAATGATTTAATATCTCGGACTTATATTTGAAAAAATTGAAAAAATACTTTTTTATTACACAGTAATCAATAGTTTGCGTTTGCAATAACAAAACTTAAAGTACCATAAAACGAATCAACGCTTTACATTAATGATTGATTTACAATCGGTACTATTATTATTATTTTCATAATAATGAAATGTTTTATAACATGTTCTACAACAATAAGATGATAACATCTATAAAATCAAAAATTTTCAAAACAAATTCACTTTTTCTTGGCAGTAAAAATTTGCCAAGCTTGAATTTATAATTTAATCAGTTGTTAACGTGTTAACTTAACTTGATTGCGTCTCACTTTTTATAATAATTTTATAACTGTAAGTATTCTCAATTATTTACATAAAATTAATTGAAGAAAAAATTATATTAAGTCTTAAAAATAAAAAGTCAAAAAATATATAATTATATAATAAATTATTTAGTCAATATTGTCAAATTGTCCTTCGACAATTTGCCGCGTTGGATATTTTCCGCGAGAGTAATTTTCAGCTACTACATCTTTCACTCTAGGTATGTGTAAATCCGCGGGGCAAAAGTACATTGGGTTGCCGTAAATGTACTTTGGTATAAAGCAGTCTTTTTCAATAATTTGCGGTGGATTATAGGCGTCAAAATCATCCGCGCTGTCACCGTCTTTGTCCCAGTCTTCGGTTTTTATTGAACATACTTGCGACATTGAATTTCTGGAATAAATTTATTTTATTAGAAAATTAGTTTAGTTTATTTTAATTTTAATTATTTATAAAGTACTAACGAGAGAGTAGAGAAACTTTCGGTGGAACTACGTGAACTAAATGAACTGTTTGATGAATTGCTCTGGGGCTCTGCCTTTGGACCATCTAGTTTTAATTCTGATTGATTGTAGGCTCTCAGTGATTCACGGAGATTTTTAAAGTTTAGTATCTGGAACCATTAATTTTTTTAGTAGTGTCATTTTGGAGTCGGTTGAAAATATAATTAATATTTATTATAATAATAAAAACTAGCAACCAGTTACTATGGGACTTCCGTGACTTGTGAAATGTAAATAAATAAAATTTTGCTTTATTAAATGATGACTCTTGTTAAATTGCAATGTACTTTTTTAAATATTGAAGTTTTTTAAGATATAAGCTCATCCCGATGTTACACTCATCAAGAGCTTTCATTTGAGTACCCACATGCATTTTTGATATATTTTTCATATATACATATATATAAATAAATATATAAATAGATGGAAAATTAATGTAGGTATTCAAATGAAAGGTCTTGATGAGTGTAATGTCGGTGTGAGCTTATATCTTAAAAAATGTCAATATTTGACAAGATACAAGGTCATTTCTTAATTATTAACATTTTTTAAGATATAAACTCATCTTAATGTTACACACATCAAGACCTATCATTCGAGTACCCACATGGCATTTTTCATATATTTTATATATATAGTATTTGTGAAATATATAAATATATAAAATATATGAAAAATTAATGTAGGTACTCAAATGAAAGGTCTCGATGAGTGTAATGTAGGAATGAGCTTATATATTTAAAAATGTCAATATTTGACAAGATACAAGGTCATTTTTTAATTATTGACATTTTTAAAGATATAAACTTATCCTGATGTTACACTCATCAAGAGCTTTCATTTGAGTACCCACATGCATTTTGATATACTTTTCATATATATATATATATATTTTTTTTTTCATATATACATATATATAAATATATGAAAAATTGATGTGGGTACTCAAATGAAAGGTCTCGGTGAGTGTAACATCGGGATGAGCTTATATCTTTAAAAATGTGAGTATTTTACAAGATATAAGGCAGTTTTAATTATGTACCTAGAAATAGAGCATTTTCAAACAGCCTAAATACTTATCATGATAAATCAACTATCGGTAAGAATAATATGAAGCCTTGAAAAGGCTTAAATTCAAATCAAGACCTCTGCAATGAGACCAAATTTCATTAAGAAAACCTATTTTGTCATATCGACGTTCTAATTAGCAAATTGTCTAACCGCATTTTAGATCTTTTATTTATGCGAAAAAAAAATTTATTATTACTGTAAAAAACAATTTAATATCTAATAGAGGTATAATAATTTCGTTTGGATCATTTAAATAATTTATAAATGGACTGTTGTCACATAAAAATGTAAAAAAATCCCTTCTAAAAAATACGGAGTTAGACCAATTGCTAATTAGAATTTTTTTATTCTCTTAATAATATAGATAATTAACTAAAAAATTATTTTTTAATTTTTTTGATAAAAATATTAAAAAACAAAGTAAGAAAAAAAAAGTAATTACTTGATAATTATCCACATCAATATAATTCTGCTCCACATCAAATCCAACAAGACTCCCAAAATCCTTCAGGTACTCAGGTAACTCTCTCAAATCATTAGCATAAATATCCAGATACTGAATCTTCTCAAGTTCCCTCATAGACTCCGGCAGCGAGCAAATATGATTGCTCGAAACATCCAGCACCCGTAAGCTCTCCAGCTTGCCAATATTCCCCGGCAACATAATCAAAGTATTCTGGGCCAATAACAAAATCTCCAATTTTTTCAAACAGCAAAATTCATCCGGAAGCCAGCTGATGTGATTCCGGCTAAAGTCAATCACAGTAACATTAACCAGACTTTTAATCTTCGGAGAAATCGTCGAAAGCCCAACCGCTTGTGAATGAAACTCCTTAATCTCCCCAGGTGAGTTAATAAATTCCATCGGTAATTCCGTAAATAAATTTCCCGCATAACTATATTTATTATTTCCAATTTTTAACTCCTCAACAGATTCAATATCGCTTAATATAGCGGAAATATTTTTCTCTGTAAAATTACAGCGTTGTAAATTTAAAACTCTGACTATTATTTTTGGATTAGGAGGAATTTTAATTAAATCAAAAAGTGAATTTTCAAAATTAAGCTCTTCAAATTTATAATATTTCCCGGAAAAAATCCACTGTGGAAATTGAAGCCGGGCATTTAGATTATTTCTTCCGTAAAATTTTTTTATTCTGTGACTATAAACTCGCCCGTCAATATTCATTTTATTATCAGATAAATTTAAAGTCTCCAAAATTGGCATACCAAACTCAATACAAGACGGAATAAATTTAAAATAATTATCCGATAAATCCAAAAACTTTAAACGCGTCATTTTTTCCCAAGAAGTTGGTAAAAATTTAATACAATTTCCCGAAAAATTTATTTTTTCAGCCTTTAGCAAAGCTCCAAAATTTTCTGGAAAATCTTCCAGCCTATTATTGACAATACTCAGCTCTTTTAAGCACTCAAGCTCTTCCAGAACTTGGGGAACCTCTCTAAATTGATTTCTATCCAAAATTAAAGTCTCCAACTTGATTAAACACGTGATAGCGCTTGGGAGAGAAGACAGCCTGTTGTCTGACAAGTCTAGCTTCAACAAATTGCAGTAGCGCTTAAAAAAATTATCCGAGACACTGTTTAAATCTTTTTGGATTAATTCAAGCTCCGACACATTAGCTTCTTCTTCTTTTATCTCATCCGCAGTATCAATTTTACTTGAGCTCCCATTCGATAAACTTCCATTGATCTGCACTCTTGATTTAGCGTCACGCGTGCTCCTTTGTCTATTTTTTACTTCCGGCATTGTTTGGTGATCCATATATCTTTTTTTTTGGCCCTTTAATTAAATATCGATTTTTTTTAGGTTAGACAAATGTTTTTTTTATTAATTAAAAATTTATTTGATCTTTAAATTTACCTTTTTTTTGTTATTCTGGAACAAGTGACTGCTGGATGATTAGATAGTTAATTTAAAGCTATTTTATTTTAGACTGTGAGGTATTAACAAATATATACAGACGCACGTGATAGTGATGCTTTGAGAGCTTGTTTGAAATTGAGAACTACAGCATGTGCTGCCATGTAGATTATTTTTTTTAAATATGATCTGGTGATATCGTTTGATGGTAATGGGACTTTTTTTATCGACTAATATAAGAAGTTATGAGCGGGAAATTTTGAATTTTTTTTTTTATATAGAAATTTAGGCAATTTTTTTTTATACTATTACAAATCAATTATGAAAAAAAATATTTTTAAAAATAGAAACTTGATATCTTAAAGAATGTCAATAATTAAATAAATAATAGTTTAAAAAAACTAAAAACACGCTTTTTATAGAAAACCAAACTAAAAAATAAAAAATAAATTTAAATTAAGAATAGTGTTAAAAATTTCAATAAATATAAATTAATAATAGTGTAAATAAAAAAAATGTATTTCATTTTTAAAAAAAAGCGTGGGATGCTTTATAAGATATTATCAAAATGATAATCACTCTACTCATATCTGTCAATAAAATATTTATAACTATTGACACCATGCACCCCATGCGTTTTTTAAATAAAATACATTTTTTTTTATTTACACTATTATTAATTTATATTTATTGAAATTTTTAACACAATTTATAATTTAAATTTATTAAAATTTATTTTCTATTTTTTAATTTGGTTTTCTATAAAAAGCGTGTTTATAGTTTTTTTTAAACTATTAATTTTCATAAAAAA
>CAJNRD030001119.1:6281133-6293972 GCA_905319865.3 Cotesia congregata
TATATATATATATATATATATATATATATATATATATATATATAATATATATAAATATATGAAAAAATGATGTGGGTACTCAAATCAAAGGTCTTGATGAGTGGCACATCAGGATGAACTTATATCTTTAAAAATGTCAATATTTGACAAGATACAAGGTCATTTCTTAATTATGTATCTTGAAATAGAGCATTTTTGAATGCAGCCTTAATACTTATCATAATAAATTGACTATTGGTAAGAATGAAATGAAACCTTGAAAAGGCACATAATCAAGTCAAGACCTTTGCAATGACATTAAATTTCATTAAAAAAGCCGATTTTATCGTAAAACTATCCTGGACACAAAATTTTTCTTATTCTCTTAATAATACAGATTACATATTTATCGAAAAAAAAAAAATTAATTCATAAAATAAAACTTATAATAGATAATATATTATTAAATTAATACTTAATAATAAAATAACAATTATTGAATAAAAGTATTTATTTCCAATTTATTACTCTGATACGTATACCGTTAATGAGCTAGTGATCTGTCCAGCAGAGTTGGACGAGTATCAATCAGTTTGCCAGCGAGACAAATTGCCTTTACAACCCGAGTGCTCAATTATTATTTCGCTTTATTACTCGTCAACTATTGAGAATAATATACCACACAGTGTCCACCATCAATGTATATATTATACATAGATATGAAACGGAGTTGCATACCGTTCGAAAAATATCTATATATTATACAAATATACATATATATGTACATCTAAGCTCGTTAGCACTTGTTCATAATATAACGACAACGACAACGATGATACGACCGATACACATTGGATGGTAATTTGTGTATACTTAGATAATGTACGACCTTCTGCTCGATTAATTTGATAACCTGAATTGTCGATAGGCATTTATAATCAATATATTTATACTGTTAACTATATGTGTGTATGGGTCTTGAGGTCTTTTGTGATAAGAGGCCACGCACAGATATATATGAGTACAATGTATATGCACACTGTTAATTAATTTTTTTATAGACAGGCCGTTTGCTTTTGTCAAGTCTAAATTTGAATGTCATTTTTTTTTTTTTTTTTTCCGGAGTACAGTTGTGTTTTGAATTGAAAAAGTAAAACAGACATACTTGTTAAAATGTTAGGTGACGTGGAACGTAACAAGTAGTTTTTTTTTTACCTTATCTTTATCACTGGTTTTTTTTTTTTTTTTTTTTTTTTTTTTAATGAAGAAAACTGTATACTAATTTCTCTCATAAATTTTAATTATTCTAACACAATAAAAATTCATAAAAAATTCAATAATTTAAAAATCGCTAGTAAATTATTTTTTGTATGGAAAAATTTTATAATTTACAATTAAACATTTTTATTGCAATTTTTGAACCAAAAAAAAAGGTAATTATTTACAATCTTATTTTTCATTTTTTTCAACGAAATTTCTAATTAATTTTAATGATATATATTTTTTTTTAAATACATAAAAAAATGAACAATTAAAAAAAAATTTGAATATCACAATTTTCTAAAAAATTTGTTAAAATTGAAATAAACTTTTTTTTTTTAATTGTTCATTTTTTTATGTATTTAAAAAAAAATATATATCATTAAAATTAATTAGAAATTTCGTTGAAAAAAATGAAAAATAAGATTGTAAATAATTACCTTTTTTTTTGGTTCAAAAATTGCAATAAAAATGTTTAATTGTAAATTATAAAATTTTTCCATACAAAAAATAATTTACTAGCGATTTTTAAATTATTGAATTTTTTATGAATTTTTATTGTGTTAGAATAATTAAAATTTATGAGAGAAATTAGTATACAGTTTTCTTCATTAAAAAAAAAAAAAAAAAAAAAAAAAAAACCAGTGATAAAGATAAGGTAAAAAAAAAACTACTTGTTACGTTCCACGTCACCTAACATTTTAACAAGTATGTCTGTTTTACTTTTTCAATTCAAAACACAACTGTACTCCGGAAAAAAAAAAAAAAAAAAAAAAAAAAAAAAAATGAGTTTGTGGTTGCGCCTTCGTACGTCGTCGTTGATCCGTTGTTTATGATAATATTGTCTACGTTTTTTACTGGCGAGTTCAATGGATAAACCTGAAACAATTTTTTTTTTTAATAGAATAAACTAGATAAAGTTTGATGAATCAGAATATGCGTACGGTAAGCACTAATTTCATAATTTCACGGAAAAAAGTAAACTGTAATAATTAACAGTCGATTTATAATAAGTAATGATTAACTGCTAAAAATTACCATTTCAAACAGTTAAAGTCGTGATTTTACTATTCACTTTATAATATTTACCATTTAAACGTTACAATTTAGTCTTTACATGGAAGAAAATACTATTTCAAACAGTAATATTCGCTATGTAAATGTCTAAAATGTTAAAGTATAATAATTAAGAATTCAGACTTTGATATTTATCATTTGGTATCTAAAAAATGATGTTATGATATGTAAAAAGTATAAAATAAAGTTAGTAAATTTCTAATACAAGCAACGTTAATATTTACAAAGTAAAATGGTAAATTTTAAACGCAACGCTAAAAATCAAACTGTAATTATTGACTTGCTTGGACAGGTAAAATGTATATTTTAAAAGTATAATTTTTACTGTTTGAAATGTTAAATTCTCCCAGAGTGAGACCTCCTTCTCTTTCATCTGAGTTCCCCTTCTCCTCATAATATGGATTATATATTGAAATGGCAATTTTTACTGTTTGAAACTGTAATTTTTTCAGATGAAAGAGTCATTATTTACTATAGTAACAGCTCTTAATCACTTATTTTGGATATTAAATTATAAATTGTGGCTTTTATACTTTCTAAATATAAAAATTTATTGTATCGAGTATTTATGATAATTGAATTAAGAAAAAATGACTTCCACCAAGAATAAAATTTAAAGACAAATTTCTACTTCAGCCAACACAACTTCAGTTTTCCTTCAGGCACCCGACGAATTTTCTTGAGCCAAGAATTTTGTTCTCCGGTCAAGAAAATCTTTATTTTTTCCAAGCATGTCAACTTAGTAAACATTTGTTCCCATAAAAAAAAAAGTATTTTTTTTTGCAATAACTTTCTTAGTGTAAAACCCAAGTCACCCTTGGAATGTAGACTTGTTCACGCACTAATTATTTCTGATAAAAAATCACAGATATGCCCATCGGTATAAACGCGGATGTACGATGGATACATGCAATATATACATACAACATATTTATTAATTATTGTAAGCATGTGAGTTGAGCATCAGCAGACTTTAAAGAATTTAAGCAAGTAGAAAGTAAAACGATTTAATGATTAGACTTATACATTTATACATTTATATATTTATCCTATACATATGGCATGTAATAATAAATTTCAGTGAGTTGTAAAAAAAATTCTTACGAGATTTATGGATTTAGCAAAATAGGTATTTTGTTATTCGAGCAAACGATCGAGAAAATTGAATGGAACGTACGTCAATCGCACGACACGCTCGAGATGTCTTGATTCAACGCTTTTATTTATTTTGTCATTTATTTTATTTTTTCAATCAGTGTGCAATAAAATCGCAGCTTCGGGCTGTGAATTTTATTTAACAGTATACGGAAAAAAAAATTTCTTGACTGGAGAACAAAATTCCTGACTCAAGAAAATTCGTCGGGTGCCTGAAGGAAAACTGAAGTTGTGTTGGCTGAAGTAAAAATTTTTCTTGAAATTTTATTCTTGGTGCATTTTTTCTTAATTCAAATTATCATATATTGTTTTTACATTTTTATAAATGTAATTTTTTGGGATAAAAATTATTAGGAGAAAATGTTAATTTTACGCGTTAAAAATGTTGAATTTACACGAAAAGAAATGTTAATTTTTATTTGAGAAAAATTTTGAATTAACAAGAAAAAAAATGTAAATTTAATATTGAATTTTCATGAAAAGAAAAGTTATTTTTACATGTGGAAAATTCTTGAGTTTACGAGGAAAGAAGTGTAATTTTTACGTGTACAAAAATTGTTGAATTTACAAAATAAAAATGTAAATTCAGCACTTGGAGAAAAAAGTTAAGTTTACATGAAAAAAATGTAAATTTTGCATGTGGAAAAAATGTTAAATTTACAAGAAGAAAAATATAAATTTACAAGGAAAAAAGAGTAAATCTTTATATGAAATGTATGCTGAATTATCATGAAAAAAATGTAAATTTAACATGTGAAAAAATTTTAAATTTTCATGGAAAGAAAATTAATTTTTACGTGTGGAAAAATTGTTGAATTATACAAGAAAAAAAATGTAAATTCAGCACTTAAAGAAAAAAGTAAAGTTTACATGTAAAAAAATGTAAATTTTACATGTGGAAAATATGCTAAATTTACAAGAAGAAAAATATAAATTTACAAGAAAAAAGTGTAAATTTTTATATGAAATGTATGCTAAATTATCATTAAAAAAATGTAAATTTAATGTTAAATTTTCATGAAAAGAAAAGTAATTTTTACGTTTGGGAAAATTGTTAAATTTACAAGGAAAGAAATGTAATTTTTACGTGTGAAAAAATTGTTGAATTTACAAGAGAAAAATGTGAATTCAACAGGTGAAGAAAAAGTGAAGTGTACACAGAAAAAATAATTTACTTGAACCAAGTAAATAATTTTGAAGAATTTCATCTTCTTTATTTGAGTAGAAAAATTCTTAAACTAAGAAATTTTTCTTGGTTTAAGTAAATTTTATTTATTTCAAGAATTTTTCATCTTGATTCAAGACAAAGAAACTCTTCAAAATTTTTTACTTGGTTCAAGAATTTTTCTATTGATTTGTTATTTTTTTTTTCAGTGTAGATGAAAAAAAGTGCAAATTTTCCTTGTGGAAAATCTGTTAAATTTACAAGAAATAAATATAAATTAACAAAGAAAAATAAAATGTAACTTTAAAATTTGTAAATTTTCCATCAGATAAATGCATTATATAAATAAAACAATAAAAATACGCCTGGACCTCTCTTATATAATTTTGACAAAATATTTCTATATAATTGTATAAAATTTTCTTTTTGTATAATTATTTTAAAGATTAACTCCAGTTAATTTTCCAGATATTTTTTGTAAATATAACACAAAATGGCTGTGTAATTCTTACACAACAATTTCTGTAATTTTCATATCTAATTTTTTACCATCGACGTAATAATATATGGCGTTTAAATGTGCCATGATACTAAGATATAAGACGTAGGTATATATATATCTCCTGCCTCGTAATCGAGGATAGAGAAGATTTAATACACATTGAAGCTGATGGTTTAAATCCACAATAACAATAACAATACCAACACACGTGCTTAGAGAAGAAGAAGAAGAGCCGTAGTAAATTTTTTGTCGTGTCTCCTATTGAGCGCGAGCGTGCTACTTGCGATCCGCGGTATAGTACCGATGCATCACATCCATATCCATACATAAATTATCTTATACTGTACCCATAAGACTCTTGAGGTATAAATGTATGTATGTATGTATATATTGAAGATATCGTGTTGTGTGCTGCATTAAACACGCTTCTACTTGTTAAAGAAAAATTATGAGATCCTCAAGTTGATATCCGGACGCTTCGAAACGACGAAAGGGAAAGTTTGAGTTCATTGACATTGCTGTTGACGTTTAATAACCTTCTCATTTTCTTTTAGTTTTTAAATACTCTTTTCATATACTTATGAGTCATTAATTTAGTTAAACGCCTGTGGAGAAATTATCCTTTTTAATAATCCTTCGAGTATTCAAGTTATTATGTTTCTAATTGCGATATTATATTTCTTTATTAACAAAATAAAAATAAGTAAGTATAATATCAGTTGATAAAAGTTCAAGTATCGGTTCTTTATTGCACTCATAGATAACGGACAATAAAAGTTTAATTAGGAAAGACCTAAAATTTTTTATTCGTAATTACTATAGTCTTTTAATTTGTAACAAAAGAATAATTGTCCAGAAGGTTTCTTAGAATTTTATTTAATTATAAGAATAATGTGAGGAAGTTCCTAATTTTACTTTTTAAACTTAAAATAAATTGGATTTTTTTACATTATTGATTTGGTTATAGTTTTTCCGTGTAGTTGAGGAGATCCAAGTACCCTCCTAGTGTAAAGAATGTCTATAAAAAAATAACACGTAGAAATACTTTTGTTATGCATCTTAAAATTAATTTTTAAATTAATTAATAACATTTTTGAAGAAATTTCCGATAAATTTACTCATTAAATAATTATTAACATTTAATTAGCTAATAAAAAATATAGCACTCTGAATTACCGGTATACACTTGACAACACCGCAAGAGTTCCCTAATCTTCAAATTTATTTATGTTTATTGTCTAATTAAAATTACTAAGATCTTCTAGCATTTAGAAAACCGCGGTTACTTATGCTTTGAGTAACTGCGCAAGCGGTGTTGCCAAGTCAAATACAAGACTTTAAAGAACGCAAGTTCCGAGTGATTTTTCATAAAAAATATAAAATATCTCCGTAATACGTTCGGAAAGCTATTTTTTTATTGTTTTAATCAAAAGATTATTTTTTCAATCAAATTCAATGAAAATAAAATTTTTTTTAAATCGTTAATTGCATTAAATTCTTAACCAAATACACGGTTGGTGGAATCTCCATTCACATGTAAAAATTACAATTTTCAAACCTAATTATTTTGATTAAATATCCCGGGAACCTACTGTTTTTTAATTTTTTAATTAATTATTAGTCTACGTAGATTGAATTTACAAATTTTCAGGTAGTTTTAAAAATTTGACTACTTCGCGTGAAACTCCTTAACAAATTTCTTATACGATCAATTTTCGTCTTAGGCCATTTTCAGCTCTACATAAGATTAAAAAATATCATATTAAAAATTTATTGAAATGAAATTGATGGAGCCATGGATTAAATTAACAACCAATGTCAAATTAGCTCCTAAAGAGTGTAAAAATAATTATTTTCATTTTATTACTTAATTTCTCAAACTAAACTCTCTTGTAGCGAGACGATTTAGCGACCATGCGCCACCTGTTGGTCATTTTCAAAACTAACTTTGGCGGAAAAATTATATATGACTCTATTAAGCTTAATTTGGCATATTTAAAGCCATATAAGGACACATTAAGCCAGATATTTTTAGATATGGCCATATAAAAATTTTTATCATGAATTTTGACAAAAATCCGTAAAAAATTAGGCTACGTAGATTGAATTTACAAATTTTCAAGAAGTTTTTAAAATTTGACTACTTCGCGTGGATCTTAAAAATTTTTTTAATTAATAATTAAAAATGTATTTAAATTTTGTAAAACAAATTTTTAATTTAAAAATTAAATTAAAATTCTGTCGCAAAAAAAACAATTTTAAAATAAATAAAATTCAAATTCTCCAAAAAATGTGAAAAAAAAATTTTTTTTCAATCTTGTGTCAGAAAAATATTTCAATTTAAAATTAATAATCTTTGTCATGATCAATTTATTGACCTACCGACATAATAAATGACTCGACATAAACATCTACTCGTCTCAAAAAATATGTCTTATTATTTCCCCGGTTTTAAGAATTCAAAAAAATAGATTGGAAAAACCGGTCAATATTTTTTACAAATCCAATTAAATAAAATAAAAGGCAGTACTTCAACCTCAGGTGGACCGTTAAAAATTGAGTTCTATTCACAGTCGAGAGATAAATATCTAAAGTTTTTCCCAGAGGATAATAAAACCCCGAAAAAAATTCCTTTAACTAAAAGCGGTCCAGGATTGACATTAAAAATAATAGTGAAATGCACAACAATCTGTACCTCCGGATTAAGATTGTTAAATCTAGAAAGTCAGTTCTATATATATATTATAAATTTAAAAAAAATATTATCTAGAAATAAATTACTGGTGTGATGCATTTCTAATTGCCGTGCAGACGCTTCAAGTGAAAGCAATAGATACAAGATGAAACTTTTAAATATTTATGAATTATTAATACAAGAAATAAGAAACTAATTTATTTTTATCGAGGCCTTGATAGCTGCAATTATTTTTTATTGTTCCGTATCTAAAAAATGATTATTATTTATGTTCATTATAAATTACGTAGTGATATAATAATTTAAAACTAGCCGGAAGCGTTGGCATCTGTTGTAAGCTGTATCAGCGGCAGAGGACGATGTAATCGCCTTTCTTTGTTGTCACGACAAACTATAACAATTTAAAATAATTTGTCGTCGTAGGCGTTCATGACAATTAAACCGAACTACTACAATAGTAAACATTTTTATTTTTAAAAACTCCTGAGTGACAATGAAATAAATAGCACGAGACTAATATCGGAATGAGCGAGTTTAAGCAAGCAAGCAAGCAAGAGTTTACGTACAAATGTTATGTTGATTTGTAGAATAATAATATCGAAGTAAGTACATACAAGTATCTGCGAATGGAATTATATGGGCGTACTGTCCGGCAAACGGTGAAAAGACACTACACATTCCTGTCAGTCTGAATCAGTAGTGTTGTCCAGTCACGATGGTCACGCATTCACCCGGTCAAGGCCCCTGCTACTATTCCTACCAACATATTTCTTCCTCTTTCCTCTTTTCTCTTTCTTCTTTCCTATTTCATTCTGCCAGTGACTTGTTATTCTACACTTAGTATAGAGGCTTATTCAGGATTCTTATACACCTACGCTCAATGTACTATGTTTATTTATACACTCGCTCTTTTATATTTATGAGTTATCACTGGCGAGTCTTTTATGTTTGTCATCTAATTTACATCAATCCGAAGTTGCTCTTACCGGATTATGTTATATTACGTGAAATTTTATCGCATAATATCTTTTGTAATCAGAATTATTGTCGTGATTATTAATACTAGCAACCTTGCAGTCACTATGTGACTGCTGTGGCTTGAGAAATAAAAATAAATACAATTTTGCTTTGATTTTTGATAAATTGCACTGTAATTTTTTAACTATTGATGTTTTTATAGATATAAGCTCATCCTGATGTTACACTCGTCGAGAGCTTTCATTCGAATACCCACATGCATTTTTGATATATTTTTCATATATACATATATATAATATATATTTTAAAGATATAAGCTCATCCTGATGTTACACTCATCAAGAGCTTTCATTTGAGTACCCACATGCCTTTTCGATATATTTTTCATATATACATATATATAATATATATAAATATATGAAAAATTGATGTGGGTACTCAAATTCATATTTTTTTTTTATATATTATATAATTTAAAAAAAATCAATTTTTTTATAAAAAAATTATATATAGACAGTAACAAAAATTAATTAAAAATTCCCAGTAAATTTATTACAAGTTAAACAGGTAGATAAATTTATAATTTACAATGAAATATATATCAAGGATGCCAACATAATAGATATAAATCGTGTGATGAAAAATTTTCGAGGTTTAAGTGTTTATTTATGGGGTCGCGCCCGCATGGAAAAATATATATGCGAAAAATATATGCAAATATATATTTTCACATATATTTTTTTTGCGCTAAATATATGTCCGCATATACCCGTGTAAAAAAAAATCGTCTTAAAATTGTCTTAACATTGGCGTTCGATTAAGATCTTAAACGTGACACAAACTAAGACTATTTTAAGATTCTTTTAAGATGCCAAAAAAAAAAATTCCGAGATTTTTTAATAATTATTTTGATTTTTTTAAGACTATTTTAAGATTTTTTCAAGACGATTTTAAAATTTTTCTAAGACTATTTTAAGATTTAAGCTTTAAAATAATTTTTATATAGTCTTGAAAAATCTTAAAATAGTCTTAAAGAAATCTGAAAAAAAAAATATTAAAAAATTTTTAGGCTATTTTCAGATAACATCACAGTGGCAGCTCCGGAAAATTATTATGGAGCGTCTTTAAATTGTCTCAAAATTATCTTAAATTAGTCTTAAAAAAATCTTAACAAAAAATTTAGACTATTTTAAGATGGGCTAACAGCGACAGAGCCCCGGAACATTAAAACGGAACGTCTTAAAAAAGTCTTAAAATTGTCAGATAATAATTTCTTAACAATTTTAAATTCAATTTAAAAACATCTTACTCAAAAAAATTGCGGTTAGAAAGTCGTAAAATCATCTAAAAATTAATTTTCACAACAAATTCGAAAACAAAATTTTCAAAAATCTGCTCTCGGAATTTTCCTTTTGGCGTCTTAAAAGAGTCTTAAAATAGTCTTAGTTTGTATCACGTTTAAGATCTTAAACGAACGACAATTTTAAGACAATATTAAGACGATTTTTTTTTACACACATACGTATGTCATAATAAAATTTTTTTATAGACAACAGTAAGATCATGTAAAAATAAAGTTATCACCGAGACTAATTTCCATGCAAATGAACACCTCTTCCAAAAAAAACCGAGGTTAAAACAACTCTAGTAATTATATTCAAAAAACTGCAAAGCATACAATATTTGCAATACTTTTTTTCAATACTGTTCGTATATATGTCCAGAAAATTTTTCGCAAAAAATTACCCTATAGCTTGAAGAACGTTTCAGTCATTGACAAAAAAAAACTAAATAAAATTTAATTACTTCTTTTTTAATTTTAAACTCTCTCTTCAGTCAATCAGTTCTGTCGATGTTAATTAAACAATGTTTAAAATGGTCGAAAAAATAAATCCGATCAAAATCCTTCAGAATTGTCAGCTAACCTCTATTTTAAGGATGTGCTCTATTTTATAAATATTCATAACAATTATCAACCCGAAAATAGTCGAACTTTTCTTTCACCTTGGATAATTATTTTTCATTTTTTCTTTTGACAATAAAAGATTCATCGAATTAAGATTTTGATAAAATAAAAAATTTCTATTTTTCGAATAGATTTTTAAATTCTTTATTAAGTTCGATAACATCATTATTTTTTAATTTAATTAAAACAGAAATTTTTCATTTCCTTTAAATAAAAGTAAATTAAAACTGTTAAAATCAATACTTCTGTTTAATAAATTTCTATAATTGATTTATACACAGAGAATGTTTTTCGAGTATCCCTTTTTTGCTCATCTATAAAGTATTGATCTATATGAGTATATTCAAGGTATTCTTACCGCGAACTGCGAAGTAACAGAAGAAATAAAAAACCAAGTAAAGCTTACGACTTTTTTTGTGCCAAGAATGGTCTGTCTCATACAATTTTTCTTTAGCAGTTTTTTTGAACCTTTTATTTAACTGACTGATCTTTTTCATAGATTTATTCTATTTGATTTTTACGCTTAATTTATAACCTAAAGAATTTTCTATAAGAATTTGGACATTATAAAATAAATTACTTGTGCCAATATCTGGTCATCATAATTCATAATAAGTAGCTATATGTACTCTAATACACTGCAATAAACAAAAAAAAAAGCAATTCAAAATACTGAAGATTTAAAATTGAGTTTAAATTGAATGATATAATTTAATACTTTAAAAAATTTTCCACAGTCTTAAATAGAAACTCATAAAATCTAATATCTGACACGGAATTGTTCGTTCAATAAATCTGTCCCTACTCCGTGATATTAAAGCTATCTCAAAAAAAAAAGTATATTTTCACGCTCAGATTAGTTTTCTCTTCCTTTAAATTAAAATGTCGACGTGCGAAAAAAAATGAGTTTAGAAATTGAAATATTTAAACATAGAAATTTAAAGCTGTCATGAAAGAATGATGTATTACTCATCGCGGTGATACATAAACTTTGAAAATCTATATACGTAGATCATACACTAGTTTGAGAAATATGTGATGTAGTTCTATATAATATTGTCCGTACCCTGCAGAGCTATGACAGACATTACATTCAAATCATTTCAAAGCGCAACTTCCAACTTCGTTGTTAGACTCGATATTCAGTGTGCAATTTCAACAGAATAAAAATAAGATATGCTGAGGAAAGCAAAGAAAAAACGAATATATAAAAAAATATACAATACTTCAATTTCAAGTAGTAAAACAGTTTAAAGTTGACCAACTTGGATTTCATTTGAATAAATTCTTTATACATAAACTTATTCATGGATATTAATGCCGACGTCAATTTATTTTTATAAATAAACAAATATTTTTGCTATTTTAACTATAGATTGTTGTTTTTCTATAAAACATTTCCCTCTTTAGATTTTATAAAATTTATTATGTTCTCAAAATTGCAGTACTATTGGTTTGATATTAAATCAATATAGTCGCATAGGTGGACAGAAAAAAAAATGCCGTTTCTTTTTTATTAATTTTTTTACCCATACTTTTAGAATTCAATTTATAAACTCACACTATAGATTTACAAAAGCCGTTTTTGATTGCATGGGCATGGCGCTGGGAAACTATGTCCAATATCCATCATGTTATCGATATTACAAAATATAACTGTTAGTTGTCGTGTACAAATGTAGCTTGAAAAATTGCTAACCTCTCGTGGCTTTTACAATAATTTATTAACACAAATTGTCAGTTGTGAAATAAAAATCAATTTCTAAATCAAATTTATGGCGTTAAACATTTGAAATATTAATGGATACAGTCTTCATAAACAATAGTATTAATAATAATAATAATAATAATAATAATAATAATAATAATAATAATAATAATAATAGTTTCTTTATTTAGCTTCAAGCTACAATATATACATAAAAATTATATAAAAGATCTTAGATCTTTTATTACAGATCAACACTTGCTTCCTGTCTACATTTAAAATTTTTCCTTCTCTTATTTCTTCTCTTAACAATTTTTTAAAAATTACTAAATTTCTTGCATTTTTTGTGTCTAT
>CAJNRD030001119.1:6294366-6306595 GCA_905319865.3 Cotesia congregata
AACCGCAACGCTAAAAATCAAACTGTAATTATTGACTTGCTTGGACAGGTAAAATGTATATTTTAAATGTATAATTTTTACTGTTTGAAATGTTAAATTCTCCCAGAGTGAGACCTCCTTCTCTTTCATCTGAGTTCCCCTTCTCCTCATAATATGGACTATATATTGAAATGGAAATTTTTACTGTTTGAAACTGTAATTTTTTAAGATGAAAGAGTCGATATTTACTATAGTGACAGCTACTAATCACTTCTTTTGGATATTAAATTATAAATTGTGGCTTTTATACTTTCGACATTAAGTTCTGTAATATTTATATTTTTGCCACCCCGATGTCCGCTTTACTGTTTGAAACTATAAAAATTAACCGGAATCCGAGTGAATATTACAGTTTACTTTTTTCCGTGTACTAAAAGATATTTCTCTATACATAAAATGGTTCAAATTTTGTTCAAAAATTGAAACAAAATTTTTGTTCAAATTTTATTCAAAAATTGAATTTTGATCAATTAATATTAATATTAATAATTTATCGCACTCTTGATTTTTTTTAGCCAATAATGAGTCAAACTTTGGTTTAAAAAAAAAACATATTGTTATTTTTGAGAAAATTAATAAAAATGCTTCCGAAGTAAGACCTACAGAAAAAAAAAACGCAGTAAAATCCACTCTTATTCTTATAAGAAAAATTCCCGACGATTTCAAATATTAAAAAAATAATTTTTCCCTAGAAAAAAATATTTGCAAAGATAAGAAGTTAAAAAACTACCGGTGATCGGATTTTCCGATAGTGTATCATTAAAATAACCAGAAATATTATGAAATATGATAAATGTAAATTACATAGGATAGAAAATATAAAATGTTACCTCAAACAAAAAAATCAGTCGTGTTTTTACAGGCGTATAATTAATATAATTTAAGCGGTCGGGTGAATACCGCTAATATTGAACAGAGAGGAGATGAGAGAAAGCCAGTAATTTTCGGGTGGCATTATTGACGGTAATGATTACCGGTTTTTGAGTATATATATAAATGTATGCATGTAGAAATTTATATCCGTATTTAAGATGGGTGTGGACACGATTTTTGTTTTTAAACTTTGATATTAAAAGGAAGGTTCATTTTTAAAGCCTGATTTGTAAATTAGGGATTTATGTAATAAATTTTTATGAATTTCCGCAGGGATTAAAAAGATATATATATTTTTTTTTTATTTTTTTAAATTAAAAGTAAAATTTTCAGGCTGTCAGATCTCTTGGGAGATTTTTTTTTTGAGGGTGATATTAAATGTAATAGCGATGGTGGAAGTTGAGGATTGTGGATTGAGGATGAGCCCTGAACGTAACAAGTATCAAGACCTGTTCTGAGGATCATTGACTACAAGGTACCTCAGAAGCGGGGTGAATGGCCCTGGTGTAATCAATATAAAAATAAAAATATAAAATATTACCGCCCAATAACTTGGCCCTACTCTCTTTCTCATAAACCTTTTAGTTGATCGTAAAATAATAAATAATTATAAAAATAAAAATAATTATTATTTTGACAGAAGATTTTAATTCACTAATGAGAAAGCTGAGTCATTAAAATATGAAGGATTAAAAAAATATAATACTTAAACATGTTTTTATACTTGCGGGTAATTATTTAAATCCTCTTGGACAAGTTTCATATTTATAACAAGTACGAGGGAGATAAGAGTGCATTAAGTGTCCAAAGAGTACGCAGTGCAGGAGAGGGGCCACCTGATTGTGACTGGTGGAGATATAGGTACATATATTAGATAGAAAAATTTTAAATAAGAGAGTAAAGAGTCTCTGGTTTTATTATTATTAATATTAAGTTGCTCGAGCCAGCTTCTTCTCGCCTATTCCAGCCATAATTCGAATTTTTCAAATTTCTAGACCAGAATACCCCCTTAACAAAAAGTTTCAAGTTGTACTAACAAACCAGTTTGTTAAATCACAAAATAAATTTGTTGCTGCAACAAAATCATTTTTGTTGCTGTTACCAAGTGATTTTGCTGCTGTAACAAAGTGGTTTTATTGCAATAGCAAAACTAATTTGTTGCTTTTTAAATGTATACATATAAAATTTACTGTAACAAATTTATTTGTTATTCCAACAAATTCTCATTGTTATTTTTACAAATTCACTTTATTACTTCAACAAATTGTCTTTGTTAATCCAACAAATTCTCTTGGTTATTTTAATAGAATAATTTTGCTGTTTCAACAAAAAAATTTGTTATACCAACTAAAGTATTTTGTCGAATCAACTAAAAGATTTTGCTATAGTAACAAAACTAATTTGTTATTATAACATATCAATAACTTGTTATAACCTAAATTTTGTTATTTTAACATATGATTTGATGTTATCCCTATGTTAACAAATTCATTTGTTACCACAACATATCTTAGGTTATCTTAACAAAATTTTTTTCTGCGTGTACTAATAGAATATCATAAAATATTTGAGAGAAAATTTTCTCTGGCTCATACGTATATTAGTAAATCATAAAATCTTATAGAATATTTTTTTTTTCTATGACATTCTATGAGGTCTTTTCAGCAGGGGACGGTTGTAATTAAAGGCTCAATGATTATTAAGCAGTGTCTTAAGAGAGAGAGTATCTCTTCTCTGCTATTGGTGGCGTATGGTAAACATAATTTAGACATACAGTATATCTATATAATAATCGATGTGTGTATTAATCGTCAGTCGACGACGACGGCGAGAGCGTAGGCGACAACGGATAATTATCGTCGCCACGTCTACTCAGTTATTATTTACGTATATAATAATAATATAATATAATACATGAATTATGCAAATAATCTCGGGCAATGTTCCTTTTAATATTTTATAAAGGCCATGTCTGATTCGGTTTATTCTTGTCGATAGTCACCATCCATTATTTTTATTAATTATGTTTATTTTTAACTATTCTATTTCCATCTTTATTTTTAAAATTCAAATTGCAAAATTGTAAATCGCAAAAACTTTTTTTACAAGTTAATTAAAATTATAAAATTCTAATAAAAGGTGCTAAACATATTTCATTTTTTTTTAATAAAAATTCAATGAAATTAAAGGATTATTTGTATCGCTGTCAATCTTCATAATTCTGAACTCCACTGACAAAAAATTAACTTAAATTTTCTCAAATAACTTTCTGTTCATCTTTCGGATAAGTTTGATTGATTTTTTTTTATTAAAAAATTAATAAAAGTTACATTATTAAGTTTCTTGGATTTTTTTCCGTAAGAGTTTGTCGTCATATTTCTTTTTTATTGCTTTCGTATTTAAGTAAATCTTTAATTACTTTCATAAATAAATATTTTTTTGTTTTTATTAATTAATTGAATACTCAATAATACACTTAATATAGAAAATTAAATTTGGTCTAATTGACAATTCATTTTTATCCCACTAATTTTTGTACAACATTATTGAAATGTTAATCTATATTTAGGCTAAATTCGAAAATGCTCTATCTCTAGATACATAATTAAGAAATGACTTTGTAACTTGTGAACTATTGACATTTTTAACGATATAAGCTCATCCCGATGTTACACTTATCAAGACCTTTCATTTGAGTACCAACATCAATTTTTCATATATTTATATATATATTATATATATGTATATATATAATATATATCAAAAATTCATGTGGGTATTCAAATGAGTGTAAGGTCTCAATGAGTGTAACGTCGAGATAAGTTTATATCTTCAAAAACGTCAATAGTTAAGAAAGTACAGTGAAATTTAACCTAATTAAAAAACGACGTTGTATCTTGTGAACTATTGACATTTTGAACGATATAAGCTCATCCCCGTGTTACACTCATCAAGACCTTTCATTTGAGTACCCACATCAATTTTTCATATATTTATATATATTATATATATGTATATATATAATACATATCAAATATGCATGTGGGTACTCAAATGATAGCTCTTGATGAGTGTAACATCGGGATGAGCTTATATTTTAAAAAACGTCAATAGTTAAGAAAGTACAGTGCAATTTAACAAAAGTCATTATTTAATCTAGTAAATAATTAGAGTATTAAAGTAAATTAAATTTAAAGAAAATTGAAGATAAAAAAATTAGCTATTCTCAAATATTAAAAAATTCCCTTTTTTCCCTCTTAAATATATTAATAATTTTTTTTTGACAAAAATCATTTGTGAAAAAAATTATCTTAAAGACCAGTCAAAAAAAAGCAATAATTTTTTATTTTTCTTTCTTTTGCTAAAATTTTTCTTCAAAAATATTACAAAAAAAAATCAAAAATATCACTTAATAATAAACAATTATCAAAATAGGATGTAAATAGTTGTAATAATTAAAAAAAATCGAGACAATTGAGTAGAATAGAGGAGGAAGAATGTTGAGATCAGGGCGTGGTGAAACTGGTACTACTCTCAGGTTTCCTCGGCAAGGCCGTTCATGTTCCGGCTTTGCTCGTATGTATACTTTTATACACAAATATATATGTACTTACTACTTAACTGTTGAGTGTAGACGGTGTACCTATACCATATTATGTACTTATATTAATACCAGTGCAGGCATTCGCAACTATACTTCTTATTCGTACGATTAAAAGATCCAAACAGAGTGACCCCGTCTGCAGCTATTGCAATTGCCCTACTGAAATTTAATATGCAATAATACTCATTGTCATTAATCTTTATTTAATATTAAATTTAAATGATAGTTTTACACTATTAAAATTCACCCAAGAGAATTAATACCACTATTAGTCAGCAGGTTTTTTTTTAATACTTTTAGTTTTTATTAACGGAAGCAGGATAGATCGAGGCTCAGGCTCGAGGCATTACAACGGTGCTAACGGTGCGATAAGTACACCTCGGGCATATAATGTAAGCTAAATAGGATATACATATGCCACTGTTGGTATATACTTGCATTATATATATTATACACATGTATATATATTTATATTTATATGTATACATAGATATCACCTGAATAAGTGATTTGACCGGTTTTACAAATTACAGAAAATCCTGATACGCCAAGGTGGATTTAACTTTGTAAGACTTTAATATAAATCAAATAATTTATTAATATGTACAACTGTGTAATCATTTAATCAGATCGTTTCTCTGGTAGTTAATCTTTAAATAAATATAAATGTTACTTTATTGATTTTTGCTTCAACTTCCTGCTACTAAGTACAAACTTGTTATTAGATGAAGGAAAAATTTTTTTTATTTTGCTTGATATAGAAATTTGCCATATTAGGCCATATATGTACTTTTTGGATATAAAAATTGGTTATATGAGAAATCTTAATAATGCCATGTATGACCTAATATGAAAATTGTGACCTGATATAAAAATTTGCCATATCAAACTATATATGGCCATATATGGCTTGATATGAAAATCAGCCATATCAAACCATATATAGCTTGATATAGAAAATTGCTATATTCGGCCATTTATAAACCTATTTGATGTAAAAATTGATCATATGAAAAAATATAATAATGCCATTTATGATCTAATATGGAAATTAGCCATTTTAGGTCATATATTAGGCCATATATGATTTTTTTCAATGCAAAAATTGGCCATATAAGAAAATTTAATAATGCCATATTTTACCCGATATGAAAATTAGCCATATCAAACCATATAATCCCATATATGGCATGGTATGGATATTTTTCATCTTATGCCATACATGGACACATTTGATGGAAAAATTGGCCATATGAGAAAATTTAATAATGCTATATATGACCTGATGTGAAATTTTGCCATTTTAAGCCATATAAGGCCATATATGGACCTATATGATGTAAAAATTGGCCATATGAGAAAATTTAATAATGCCATATTTGACCTGATATGGAAATTTGCCATATCGAAGTATATGATGCCATTTATAGATCAATATGGAAATTTGCCATATTATGCCATATATGGAACTGTTTAATGTAAAAATTGGCCATATAAGGAAATTTAATATGCCATATGTAACCTGATGTAAAAAATTAACCATATCAGGCCATATTAGGCCAGATATAGTCAAATATAGCCATAAATAATTTTTCTATTAATTTTAGTGTTGAAAATTTCCAACAGATGTCGTATAGTCGCTAAATTCTCTCCTTACAAGAGAGTTAACTTTGAGAAGTTAAATAACAAAATAAAAAAAATTTTTTTACTCTGCTGAGAAGTTTATCTGACATTTTTTTTTAGTTATATAAAATATTAAACTAATTTTTTATTAAATAAAATATGATAATCAAAGTAAAAATTAAGAAAAAATTTGTAAGACCTGAAATGGTCATATGTGAAAATTTAATCACTGTCGTGCTGTTTATTCCAACACAATCTATCATGAGTTTGATATGTTAAAGACTGGTGAAAATTGTTATTTAACTTTTAATATTGAATACCTTCATTAATTGTTATCATTAACATCAACATTATTGAGTTTTTATAATTATACAAAAGTAGACAGTAATTATTATTACATGTGCGTGGTGTGTACAAAAGGGCAATAGACCGCACGGTTGGTTGCTCTTATGAATATCCTTTAAATTATATACATTATTTTTCCAACCGTGTACTGGTTATTTTCTTATCTCTGAAGCCTCCTTCCTCTCACTCCAGATATCACTTCGTATTCGGTTGGAATTTTATCCAGCAAGTATGTTCATATCTCAACAGCAGGTTTGCTAAGTCGCAATGATTTATAATGCCTTTAATTTACATAAAATATCGTTAAATTTGTATTCATTAGATTTGTATTAATTAAGCACACATTATTTGCATGTTATTAACTTTCGAGGGAAATCCGGGCCAAGATATGGGGTAAAAAATTCGTTTATTACTTTCCTCATTTAAAGTGTCGAGAAAAAAAAATTTTTTTCCTCCAAAAAATGAATTTTTATTTCCAAAATTTTCCCTAAAATATTTCCGGTATTAAAAAATAATTTTTACGAATAAAAATTAATTTTTTTTTTACTTAGACTTCAACAGAAATTGTAAGTCTCATCCCACCTCCCCACCTGGATCCTAATGCAGCCTTAGGCATTAAAATCTGAGAATTCCCCAAGATAAATTATATATTCATACAGTATTTTCACTTTGCCGTGTTAATCTTTCATTAATTAATCCCTCGTTCTGAAAAAAATGTCTATTAAAGCAATAACTGCTCACTTATCACTCGTTAAGATGAATACAGATAGAAGATAGAATGTACAAATGAATAAATCGTTTACAAGCATATATATTACATGTTACATATTACATATTATAATAATGAAATGCCATGGAAATATCAAATGTCAATATGTCAGTTAATATAACTAGCGAAAAATTATTAAATAAAATTGGAGTTTTATATCAATGTCCAGTAATATCTTTAACATACATATATACATATAGTTTATATATAAATTTATATAAAATCATTTCAAAAACACGTTTGACGCAATAATAATAACGACAGATAAATGAAATTCATTCAATTGGTCTCACATTTTATTTTTCATTTAGTATTTTATATATGTATACAATATACAATATATATATATTTGGGTGATCGTGATAGCATTAACATTCTTATGTTTCTTGTTTGCTTTTGCTTGCTGTTAAAACGCTCTACAACATACATAATACTTTTATTTTCCTTTTATTCGACCTGAATTCGTATCAAAGTGAAATTGTGCCCAAGGCAGGGGCAGGTCTACTTCGTTATTTATTTCTCTTATCATTTTTTTAACTCTTTCCACTCGATTCCTGTCCAAGCGTTACAATATCAAAAAGTAATATAAATGAAAAATTTGTATTTTTTATTCCAGTTAATAAATTTCTAATACGATCAATTTTTGTCTTAGACTCTATATAAGATTAAAAAATATCATATTAAAAATTTATTAAAATGAAATTGATGTAGCGATTGATTAAATTAACAACCAATGTCAAATTAGCTGCTAAAGAGTGTAAAAATAATTATTTTCATTTTATTACTTAATTCCTCAAACTAAACTCTCTTGTAGCGAGACGGTTTAGAGACCATGCGCCACCTGTTGGTCATTTTCAAAACTAACTTTGGCCAAAAAATTGTATATGACTATATTAAGCTTAATTTGGCATATTTAAAGCCATATAAGGACATACTAAGCCAGATATTTTTAGATATGGCCATATAAAAATTTTTATCATGAATTTTGACAAAAATCCGTAAAAAATTAGGCTACGTCGATTGAATTTACAAATTTTCAAGAATTTTTTAAAATTTGACTACTTCGCGTGGATCTTAAAAATCATTTCAATTAATAATTAAAAATGTATTTAAATTTTGTAAAACAGATTTTTAATTTAAAAATTAAATTAAAATTCTGTCGCAAAAAAAAACAATTTTAAAATAAATAAAATTCAAATTCTCCAAAAAATCTGAAGAAAAAATTTTTTTCAATCTTGTGTCAGAAAAATATTTCAATTTAAAATTAATAATCTTTGTCATGATCAATTTATTGACCTACTGACATAATAAATAACTCGACATAAACATCTACCCGTCTCAAAAAAATTGTCTTATTATTTTCTCGGTTTTAAGTGTTCAAAAAAATAGATTGGAAAAACCGGTCAATATTTTTTACAAATCCGATTAAATAAAATAAAAAGCAGTACCTCAATAAATTTTCATATATGGCCTTTTATAATAAAGTATTGGCATATAAAATTTTTTTCATGAATTTTGACAAAAATTCGTAAGAAAAAGGAATGACTGGACACAATTGATACTGACGGTCTGCTTACGTTGTTAACCAGAGATCAGAGTCAGCCAGTTTACTACCGCTAGATATTATACTGACCCGGTGACTCATGTGGAAATCCTCGAGCATAGATGGGTAGACAAGAAAACTCCCACCGCACATTCTTTACGCACATTCACGTCTTTTATATCTATATCTGTATCTATACTTTACTTTAACTTACAAACGACAGAAAGTATCATCTATACACGGTACATTGTGTGTTTGTATGTATGTTATAATGATTGAAAAGTTTTAAAACCGGTTCATTCCTCTTTCTCTTTCTCTTGAAAATAACGTATTATATCCATTACCCGTTCCATTATTGTAGAGCCACGAAAAACACATAACAATATTAAACCGATTATCTGGCGATCGTGACGTACACCTGATGATGATACTTAAATGTCCTTTTTTTTTCCTTTTCGTAATTTCAGTACTCCTAAGAGCTAAGAGCAAAGATTTATTTGGATTTATTAAATTTCTCATTATATTAAATTTTTTTCTTGCAAAATAATTAGTTTTTTGAATGACAAATCAAAAGGAAATTTTTCGAAGTATATATGGTTACTCATAAAAAATATAAAAAGTTTGGAAAATCCATAATGTCATCTTAATTATGCGCGTTTGAAAAATTTGAATGTCTTATTTATAATAATAACAATTTTTATAAGGGAAAAGTATTCTTAATTACAATTGTAAGTTTATGATGCAATAATTATTTAGTAAGAAATTTTTATTTTTTTTTTTTAATGTAAGAGTTTACTGTAAAGAAAATTTATTGGAAAATTAATGATTTTTTTTTAGTTCGGCATTTTGCACATTTATTTTTTTATAAAAAAATCTTTAAGGAAATTTGTAAGTAGAATTTTTCTGTAGAATTGACCATTTCTCCAAAATACAGAGAAAAGTTTGGAAAATCCAAAAGTGCACGCCTCATAATCTCACTTTCCATAGTAAAATTGATTAAAATAAAATACAAATACTTTTAAATCTTTCGCGCCATTGTCCACCCAGAAAAGAAAAGGTACTAAGCATGTATTGTAAACGAATCTTATTTACATAGAGATAGATATACAAACGATTAATGGATTTTTAGTTTATTGCTAATTATAAATAAACTACATTGAATTAGACCGTGATCTTCGAAAGGACTTAGTTTTAAATCATACTGAAGCGTATAAAAAAAAATGGACTTGATCAGTTAAGTTTTTCGGCAGTTATCGTGACCACGCCAGTTTCCATACATACATTTGACAGCCGGACGTCCACGGAATAATTTTTTTAAACATTTTTTTTATTTATTTAAAAAGCAAAATGTCTTTTAAAAATGTCATAAGTGTTTAAAATAGTGTTTTTCCATGAAATTTGTGTGTAAATATTGTTCTACAAGTGCGATAGAAAATAAATAGAGACAATTTTAGTTCAAGATATCGCTTGATTTTTGTAAGGCGAGTGTAGAGCACAACCTTATATCCACTTCTCTAATTTATTAATCTAGCGCTCAAATTTTCAAATCAAAAATATAAATGCTAACAATTAAAGTTACCAGATGTGTCCTTGATCGAATTAATGGAGAGAGGGCACTTACATTAAAAGTTTATTAGTGTACAGAAAAAAAAATAGCCACCGAATATATATTGAGGTCATTAAGATTCGAAAAAATTAGCATTACATTATATAGAGAGCATCGGTGAGCAACTCTCGCGAAATTTATTTTATTAAAGTCTATTTTTGGACTATCTAAAATCAAAAAATAAACAACTTTTAAAGTTTAAATGCTTTCTCCAATGTCATTCTCATTGAATTAAATTACTGACAGTTAAAGCGGTGTTTATTTTTATTTTAATCGGTATCGGGGTCTCTCTTTCGTAGTATAATTGTTGATCGAGAAAAAAGGTTTTGTAATTGAATTTCGATGGATAGCTGTTGTATGTTGTATGTTGTATGTTGTGTATTGTATATTGTATGGAGCGTACAGAGTGTACAGAGCTCATGCGTCACGGCCTCAACTCGCACGTCGGACAAACGATCGTAAGCGGGTAAAAGCGAAATAACGGAGTACTCTCGAGAAGTAAGGTTACTTACTTTTCTATCTTTTACTCACTCGCTCATTTATTTAATGCCTTTACGTATTTTAACTCTTTCTCTCGCCCTCTATAAGAGTATTATATCAAACAAGGTACGGGGCTAACTCTAACTATACACTTATACACTGCTCTCACGGTTTTACTCTTTCGAAATCACACTCTACACTCGTTTGTTATTTTGTTCCTATTATTATCATTATCTTTATCGTTATTTATTTATTATTATTATTTTAGTTTTTTTTTTATTGCTGTGCGGTTGATCCTGTGCCGTAAATTTAAAATCCAATTGTCTTATCGAATTCGATAAAACAGTCCTCACTTTTTCCACCGGTTCTTTTTTTTTCCTTTTATTTTATTTTATACTCGAAATTACATTTGTTAACCACTGAATGCCAATACTTTTATTGTACGGTGCATTTCTTCTCGCACCAGATAGGTATTTGTTATAAAAAGTCAAGAGTAATCCGTTATTTGGCTGACTTTTTTATTTTAAAGTTTATTCTACCTCTCAAATCATTTCCGTTTTCTTATATAGTCTTTAGTGCCTTTTAACTGTTACGCTGGAAAAAAAATTTTACTTTAATCAAGAAAAATTTATTAGTTTAAGAATTTTTATACTTATGTCACAATAAAGTTCTTTAAAATTATTTAAAGAAATTTATTTTTTGTAAAATTAGAGATTTTTAACCCGTTGAGGACACACTGAGTCCGGGTGAACTTTGAGGCAATTTTAAATTTAAGATTTATAAATGAGACAGTCTCATTTACGACTGATTTCATTGATATTCTTCAAGGTAAGGTAAAGTACCCAGTACTTGAACACTTCTAAAAATGGGACCAGTAGTTGAACAGACTTTTAGAATTGCTGTAATACAAAATCTGTATATATATTATGAGTCATATGCGCATTATATAATTATTCAATGATACAGTAATTGATTTTGGTAAGTTTTTTTAATTATAAATCAAAACAATTACATTTTTGTTAACTTTAAAGTTGACATGTCAAGAATCGCCGATAGATGCTATTTTTTTCATGAAAAAGGTACTAAACCGTAAACCGAACAATCAGTAAAAAAAACAGTATATCATCATTTTAAGTGAAAAAAATTGTACCACCCAATGAAATAGTCTTTTCTAAATAATACATATTTTTTGCAAAGACATAAACTAGAATTTTTATATTAAATTTTAGCGTTCAACTATACC
Organism: Cotesia congregata; assembly: GCA_905319865.3. Classification (NCBI taxonomy): domain Eukaryota; kingdom Metazoa; phylum Arthropoda; class Insecta; order Hymenoptera; family Braconidae; genus Cotesia; species Cotesia congregata. The sequence continues at coordinate 6,306,492 of CAJNRD030001119.1, forward strand.
TCCCAATTTTCAAAGCAGTACCCAGAACTTGAACAAGCTGGGACAATATAATTTTAACAGCACTCTAACCTTCAATAGGTTTATAGACTAGTGATCAGCATTGT
>CAJNRD030001119.1:6325610-6336520 GCA_905319865.3 Cotesia congregata
TATATATGAATATATAAAAAATATATCAAAATGCGTGTGGGTACTCAAATGAAAGCTCTTGATGAGTGTAACATCGGAATGAGCTTATATCGTTAAAAACATCATTAGTTAACAAAATACATCATCAGTCGTTAATTATTAACATTTTCATAAATAAAGTCCATCATGATTTTGTAAACTCATCGAGACCTTCCATTTGAGTACCCACATGAATTTTTTCATAAATCTTATATATATGATATTTATAAAATATATGAAAAGTGCATGTGGGTAGTCAAGATCAACAACAATTTATAAAAAAAAAATCTCTTAAATAAACATTTTCTCGTGGACTGATTTCCTTATTTTATTTATTTTAAAAACTCCGATCGCGGATTTTTTTCGGAGTGAAATTCGAAAGCACTCCGAAATCACTCTGAAATCACTCCGCAAATAAAAACTCTGGATTCACTCCCTACGCGGAGTGATTAATTACTTCACTCCGGAAGTCCGAGTGATGGGAGTGAAATGAGAGTGAAATTCACTCCCGATTCACTCCGGATTTTTTACAGTGTATACAGCCCATGGAAAGTAAAAAAGAAAACCTCAGATCACATGTTTGTTGACCTCGGCTTCACCTCGGCCAATAATTACATGTGATCTAAGACTTTTCTTATTTTCCTTCCCGAGGGGTGTAATATACTATATTTTTATTTCAGAATTCAACACATCAAAATTAACTTTCTTGTTAGGAGACGATTTAGCAATCATGCACCCTCTATTGGAAATTTTCAACACTACTTTTAATCGAAAAATTATTTCTGGGCATATACGACCATATCTGGCCTGATATCAGTATATAAAGTAACTAGCTATTACTCGCCCGCTCCGCTGGGCGCTTTATAGAATTACATTTATAGATCTAGACTTGAAATTTAATTGGAGTATTGTTTTGACTTGCCCAGATTCTCAATTCTATCAAGTTGGCATGCAGCTTTTATCGATGTAATTATTCTAGCTAATATTCATTGTAATTTTCAATGTGCAATCATTATAACATTCCCGTGTCTTTCTTCCAAAAATGAGCAATGATTGATATGAAAAAAAAAAAATTTGTAATGAGCATTGAAAGTTTCAATTAAAGAAATTAAAAAAATTTTTTTTTTAATGTTTGTTTTTCGTTATACCACTCTGAAGAAAAAATAGAAAGAAAAATTTTACCACTCTGAAAATTTCAGGGAATTTGCAAAAAATACTGAAGTTTTTTATAAAAAAGATAAATCGAAAATCAAAAATAATGTCAATCATCCCGAAATTTTCGTTTTTTTCCAAAAAGTTAAAAAAAAAACATTGAATATGAATCCGAATTATTATTTTTATTTTTTTTTTTAAAGTACATTTAAAGACAAAAATTTCAAAAAAAAAACATCCTAAAAAGTCAATTTTCAAAAAAGTTATGGTTATTTAACAAAAAAAATCTGTTTTTTTGTAATAACTCGTAACTTTTTTTTGGTTGGGTAAAAAAATTTGAAAAAATTCTGAAAATTGTTTTCAATAGGGTAGAGAAAGATACCAAAATTTCAGAAAAATCGAAAAGGGTCGGTGTCGAAAGTGGTCGATTTGGCATGGAATGCCCCATTTACTATACATATTTTTCATATTTTTTATTTATTTAAAATATAATTTTTATGTATTTCGACATATATTTTTTTTATATTTTTTTTTCATGGGGGTATACTATGTTATTTGGATAAACTTATTTAGAGACCCTGTTATTGGCCTTTTGGCTGTTGGGTTTTATAAAAAGAAATAAATAAATTACCAAACAGATTAATTTAAATTAATCTGTTTATTTTTAAAATGAAAAATTTGCTTTATTTTTTAGTTTTATTTTCTTTCAATATTTGACCACGGAATTTAAACGTTTTTTTATCCGTAGGTCTATATTTGATAACGTATCGTAAGTTGTGTGATAACACAGGTGTTTGTCATCAAACTTGAGCATCGTCACGTATTTTGTATTCGTCAAACAATGAAAAAATTTTACGAAGAATATAAAACTGAGAGATTGTGTGTTAAATTACGATAAATATGCGGCAATAAATAAAGTAGCAATTTTTTTCTGCTCATTTTCTTACATGGCCTAATGAGTCCATGTATGGCTATATCAGTCTATATATAGATATATCAGGCCCAAATATCAGTATAAAGTCATAAATGACCTTATATAGATTGTTAATTGATATTAGTTTTGAAAATATCCGACAGGTGGCGCATTATCGCTGAATTTTCTCACTACTACAGAGTTAAGTTTGAGGATCTAAGTTATAAAACCAAAATTAATTTTTTTTACTTAAATATAATTAAGTTTGTAATAGAACAAATTTTTTACCTGAAATAAAATTGAGAATTTATTAAATAAATGTAAAAATTATCAATGAAGATTTTTTAAAAGTTAAAAAATTTTTTGACTTAACAATTTCGGTAAAAAATTATAGTAAATGCCTTTTTGGTCATGTCAGTCCATATATTGGTGTATAAAGTTTAATATACAAGTTTATAGTCATAAATGCCCTTATATAATTTTTTGATTGAAATTAGTGCTGAAATTATCCAACAGGTGGCGCATGATCGCTGAATTATCTCACTACTAGAGAGTTAAGTTTGAGGATCTAAGTAATAAAGTCTAGATTAATTTTTTTTAATTAAATCTAATAAAGTTTTCAATATAAAAAATTTTTGACCTAAAATAAAATAATAATTTATAAAAAAAAATGTAAATATTATTAATAAAGGTTTATTTTAAAAGTTAAAAAATTTTTTCGATTCCTCTAAAGATTTGGTTACACCAAATATTGTTAATAAAACATTTTTTGACTTAAAAATTTTGATGAAATTTTATAAAAAAGATCAGATCATATATGACCACATAAAGCCATAGAAAATTTTTTTACAAGCTTACAGTTTAAGTGTGATTCATTTATTTTTTAATTACTTTTAATCCATGTCAATAAATATTTATTAATCTAACTAGTTATCCAAGATTTATTATTATCTTATTAATTTAATACTCATTAAATTTTCCATCAACAATTATCCATTTTGATCTCATTAAATAATAAAATAATAAATTCATATATCGACAGTTATAATTAGCTTCTAGTTTTTCGATTAAAAATTATTTAAAAGCGATATAAGATAAATTAATTGACATATGACAGGCTGATTGTTTCTTACTTGTAGATGGTATCACAATGCACTAATCATAAGATGATGCCGTTGATGAGGGACATAGGCAAGTATTTTTTTCCAGAACATTTTCTAAATGTCATACAGTGCAATGAATTTGCATTTCATAAATGCCAGCGTGAAATCAACTCACACGATTTACATCTTTGCTGTCATCTTGTCACTGTCTTTTCAGACTGCAGACAATATATATAATATAATAATATAACAGCAAGTATAGAAAAAAAAACTGTAATTGATCTTTTGTTCAGCAGTTTATCATATTATGTCATTAATTTCTCCCTTGGAAATCAAAAGCTGAATCAGTAGCAGCATAAAGTGGTAGCGGCGTTTCCTAAAGGGAAATACCTCGTTAGATCGTCCATCGATATAAAAATACATTGTATATATATATAAATGTACATATACTTGTTGATGGCCTGGATAAAATGTGAAAGCGGAGAATGGTCGGAAGCGATTACTCTCTATCTCACTCACATGGGGGCTAGCACTTGGTTTAAGTGCGAAAACACGCTCCTGTTTATTATTATTTTTCTTATCATAAATGTGTGTTTTCTCGAAAAAAATAAAAAATATTATCGACGTTTACGCACTTAACACTTGAGCTCTATTTTTAAATTCATTGTACTCTCATTCCTCTATTGTAAGTGACGATCCCCTTATTTACGTTTTAAATTAAATATACACGCGCTAATACTTGTGTTTATTAAACATACTCGTATTTACAGATCTTGTATATATTTTATTCATTCATTCATTCATAACAGTTTAACGCGTATAAATTATTGGGCTGACAAATGTCATCACATGTTTTTTTTTTTTTTTTTAATTTATTATCTTCGTGACTATTCTGTTTGTATGCGTATGCCAGTTATATAGATCACTCTCACTCGACAAAAATCAATTTACTTTGCGTAACTGTAATGTAAATATTTTTTTACTGCTAGATGTGTTTTTTTTTTGCGCGAACGATAATATTAAATTAAAGTATGTGTAATAGTGTACTTAGAATTTTTTTTTCGTCTGATCTGTCAGTCTCTTACCGTTCGTGACCTTAAGAAATGATGTTAATGTATTTTGATCATTGAATAACGGAATTATTTTGATATAAAATTAATTTTTACAGATTTCTAATTTTTTTTTGCACACAAAAAAAATCTTTCCTTGTCTGTTATTGAATTTAAAAATCTATATAATTAAGAGAATAAGAAAAATTTTGTGTCCGGAATAGTCATATGATAAAATCGGTTTTTTTTTTTGTGAAATTTAGTGTCATTGCAAAGGTCATGACTTGAATTTGTGCCTTTTCAAGGTTTCATAAAATTCTCACCGATAGTCAATTTATTATGATAAGTACTTAGACTACATTCAAAAATTTTTTCTAGATACATAATTAAGAAATGACCTTGTATCTTGTGAACAATTGACATTTTTAAAGATATAAGCTCATCCCGATGTTACACTCATCCAGATCTTTCATTTGAGTACCCACATCAACTTTCATATATTTATATATATTATATATATGTATATATGAAAAATATATGAAAATGCATGTGGGTACTCAAATGAAAGCTCTTGATGGGTACAACATCAGGATGAGCTTATATCTTTAAAAAAGTCAATAGTTGAAGAAGTACAGTGCAATTTAACATAATTAAGAAATGACCTTGTATCTTGTGAACCATTGGCATTTTTTAAAAAAATAAGCTCATTCCGATGTTATACTCACCGAGAGCTTTCATTTGAATACCCACATCAATTTTTTCATATATACTATATATTTATATATATGAATATATATATAAAATATATGAAAATGCATGTGGGTACTCAAATGAAAGCTCTTGATGAGTGTAACATCGGGATGAGCTTATATCTTTAAAAATGTCAATATTTAAGAAAGTTCAGTGCAATTTAACAAGTAATTATTTAATAAAGCAAAATTTTATTTACAGTCGAGTCGCATTATGAGCCCGGCTTGTTTTCTTTTTCTTTTAACTAGACTCGCATTAATATGAGAGAGACGCTAAGAGGGCTCATAACGCGACTCGATTGTATGTATAATTCACAAGTCACGGCAGTCACATCGTGACAGCAAGATTGTTAGTTTAATATTATTTTTTTTTGTTTAAAAAAAAATTTAATTGAATAAATAAATTTTTCCTAAAATATTTGAAAGTTCAAAACTTAATAAAAAATAACTGAAAAAATTTGTTGATTCTCAATTTTTTTTCTAAAGTGTATTACATACATTCATAATACATATTAAATGTCAATAAAATTATAATATGTTGATAGCAATATGCAGGTGTATTTAATTTAAAATAACTTGCAAACTCATAGAGCGTGAAATAATATTCTCTCAAATATTACTCGAGTTAAACTATACGATTATTAAACCAAACCAGTTTAGAGATATTATATACATACATTGTCCAGATACATATATCTATATATTTTCCGGACGTCGCAGTCTCTAATGCTAGTCCCTGCTCTATCTCTGTATTATATTTGTATTTGTCGTTTATGTACCGCGGAGAATAAGATTGCATAACTCCCGCGACACGGTTCTATTCATATTCATCTATGAAAAATATAAAATACATCGTCAATAAATATCTAGTCGATATATATAAAAACAAAATAAGAAAATCGTGGAAAATGATAATGGCTTTTTAAATATTACTAAATACGAGGTTGAGATATGATTAGAATAAAAAATAAAAAATTAATTCTAATTTTTTATTTTATTTTATTTTATTTTATTATGCAATCGTCTATACTAGGCTAGATAATAATTTTATTTTACTACAGCGTACATGCCATGTCTTCTGTCATAAAAACAGAGAATCCCAGATTTAATCGTCTATTTATAATTATAATTATTATTATTATTATTAATGTTATTATTTTTTTCAGCATTTTTTATCCAAATATTTTGATAGTAAATGACGTAAACTTCAAATACGTTTTAAAAAATATTTTATTCAAATAATATTTTGACGTCAAAATTTTTTATCTAATCAGGACTAATTCTCTAACAATTAAAAACGTACGTCACACATCAAATTTACTTATATTTCAGATAACAACTCAGTATCGGTAAACTACAAAAACGAATATTGATATTATCATAATTAATCATTTATTACGAGAATTAATTATACGATTTAAATCCTTCTTCTAATTGGGAATATTGAAGTTTTGTTTTTCAGTGATTGTAAATGTTATCAGCAAATATATGCATGATTGATGAGCTCGTCTAATAAACAACAATGTATATTATGTATATAAGTGATGGACGATGACATTTTTATTGATAAGACCAATGTTGTTTTTCTTATAGTTTACCTTCAGCTTTAATTATGTTCGTAATGTCATCGATTATGTAATCATTATTTATTAAAATATTTGAAGACAAAGTTAAAGAAGTTATTTTTCAATACTTGTTTGTCAGATGATTTTTGTCTGAAGCTAAGTGTGTCAATATCGACCTTTTACATACTTGAGATGTCAGTTTGATTTTTTGAGAAAAATTAAATGTTAATAAATTCATTTTTGATAAATATTTTTTCTTTAATAAAAGTATATTTATTAGAAATTGATTAATTATACTTAATAAATAATTTATTAATAATTAATAAATATTACTAGCAACCTTGCACTCGGAAAAAAATAATCGGTAGATGCTACCGATTGGCGATCGGTAGCTGCTACCGAAAAAAATCGGTAGCAGATACCGATTTTTTCGGTAGAGTCTACCGATTATTTCGGTGCAGGCTACAGATTACCACACGGAGAGAATTTTATGTTAATGGTAACCATCCTTATTTTGTACACAGAAAAAAAAAATGTTCTTGAATCAAGTATATATTTTTGAAGAGCTCAATATTCTTGGTTTGAGTAGAAAAATTCTTGATTTAAGAAAATTTTTCTTGATTTAAGGAAATTTTACTTAATTCAAGAATTTTTCGTCTTGATTCAAGACAATTACTCTCTTCAAAATTATATTCTTGGTTCAAAAATTTTTCTCTTGAATCAAGTTAATTTTTTTTTCTGTGTAGCTTCTACTATTCAGCATAATTATTAACTTTTGCAAAGTTAAGATGATAAATGGAACTACCCGGCGATTGTAATTAGTACAATCAATATATATTAATTCCCACAATTATATAAAAACTACACAAGAAGTGTAAAAAACTAAATTTTTTCGATTTTAGAGTCAGAAACTAATAACATTCGAATGTTTGACATAAGAGTGAGTATTGAAAAAAGTATATTTATATTATTAAGAGAATAACAAAAATTTTGTCTCCAGGATAGTCATATGATAAAATCGGTTTTTTTTTGTGAAATTTATTGTCATTGCAAAGGTCTTGACTTGAATTTGCGCCTTTGCAAGGTTTCATATCATTCTCATCGTTATTAAATTTATCATGATAAGTATTTAGGCTGCATTCAAAAATGCTCCATTTATAGACACATAATTAAGAAATGACCTTTTATCTTGTTAACTATGGTGTAACGCGTTTTGGGCCTCAGACAATTCATCCCTGATAATTCATCCCTGACAATTCATCCCTTCGACAATTCATACTCTGACAATTCATCCCAGCGACAAATCAGACTATTGATTATTGGGCCCAAGATGAATTATTCGCTTTTTGCTTATTTATTTATTATTTGTAATATTAGTAATGATTTCCTTTATAAATTTATACTTAAATACACACAAAAAATCATGATAAAAGGGCGCAACACGATTATCCGCGTTTGTGTTGGTCTAGTGTGTTCGTTTAAATATATATATATTTTGAGATTTAATTGTGGTAAATACTTGTTCATTATTTATCTTATAAACTAAAACCGTATTTAATGTAATAAGGATGAATTGTCGAGTATGTATTGTTATTGTATCAATTGTCGCGGGGATTAATTGTCGTGAGGATGATTTGTCGGGGATGAATTGTCGCAGATGAATTGTCTGAGGCCCAAAAATCAGCAAACTAACTATAACTATTAACTATTGATTTTTTTTAAGATATAAGTTCATCCCGACATTAAACTCATTGAGACCTTTCATTTGAGTACCCACATCAATTTTTCATATATTTATATATATTATATATATGTATATATCAAAAATATATCCAAAATGCATGTGGGTACTCAAATGAAAGCTCTTGATGAGTGTGACATCAGGATGAGCTTACATCTTTAAAAATATCAATAATAAAGAAAATACCTTGTATCTTGTAAACTATTGTCATTTTTAAAGATATAAATTCACCCGACATGAGAGACCTTTCATTTGAGTACCCACATCAGTTTTCCATATATATATGAAAAATATAGCAAAATGCATGTGGGTACTCAAATGACAACTCTTAATGAGTATGACATCAGGATGAGCTTATATAATAAAAAATGTCAATAATTAAGAACTGACATTGCTATCTTGTCAACTATTGACATTTTTGAAGATATAAGCTCACTCCGACATTACACTCATCGAGACCTTTCATTTAAGTACTTACATCAATTTTTCATATATTTCATATATTTATATATATTATATATATGTATATATCAAAAATATATAAAAATTGATGTGGGTACTCAAATGAAAGGTCTTAATGAGTGTAACATCGGGATGAGCTTATATCTTTAAAAATGTCAATAGTTTACGAGATACAAGGTAATTTCTTAATTATGTAGATACATAATCTAGAGATGGAGTATTTTTAGTAAAACAATTTAACTAAAAAAACCGATTTTATTATATGACTATCCTGGACACAAAATTTTTCTTATTCCCTTAATAATATAGATTTGTTAATAGTTAATAAATATGATTGAATATTAACAAATTTTTTTATTGGAAATTTTGAATAAAAATACACTAAAAAAAAAAATCATTTTTTTAAACAAAAAAATTTTTTTTAATCAAGTTAACTTTCTTATTGATGCAAAAATGAAACATTTAACGTCAAATAAACTAAAAAGTATAAAATTGACTTTTATCAATAATTCAATCTTAAAAAATTAATGCTCAAGACTAAAAAAAAATTTCTTATCAGTTAAATCGATATTTTATTATGTTAATAATTTAAAATTATGTAATATAATTATCGTTTGTCCAAATAAATGCTCTTTACAACGTAAGACATATGTTGAGAAATTTGAACATTTATTTTACGATAAGCGTATTGAGTACATTTATTTGAATTGTCACACTTCGATAGAAATAATTTAACAGGATATTTATTTATTTATAATAAATGTAGCTGACAAGTTTGCTTGCACTCACATTATATCTATCCATTAAAACTTATTTATTTTCATAATGCATTTATTTGATTTAAATAAAAAAAAAAAAAAAAAAAAAATCAACTAGCAGACTCAGTATCCTGTAAATTAACATACAGAAAAGATAAATCCAGATTACTGACGATAGTGGAAGCCAGTTAATATCATTGAGTGTAGATGAATAATATTAAAGAACGCGATACGACTGTATAATAAATAATAACACACACAGTTTTAGTGTCTAATAATATCTCGATGAGGCTTTGATGAATTTTTTCCAAGCTTAGAATCGTAAAAGACAGATAATTACATCTGCGGAAAGTTCATCCAGCCCGCCTTTTTATAGCCTTTCGCAAAATTTATTTTGTTATCCGACAGCACACATGAATATGCACATTGTATTCAGAGCTTTCGAATATAAGCACTTACTCGCCTTTATAGGAGTGTTAAAAATTGTAGATTGAAGATTTGTAATTTGCATAATCAAATAGACACCACTGCTGTCGTCATCATCACCATCGCCGTCACTCTAATAATAATCACATTTATAATCTATATTATTAAGAGAATGGTAAAATTTGGTATCATTAGAAAGGTCTTAACCTGGAGTTGTTCTTTTACATGGTTCTGTATTATTCTCACCAATAGCCAATTTATGATCATAAGTATTTAGGCTGCGCTCGAAAATATTTTATATCTAGATATATAATTAAGAAATGACCTTGTATCTTGTGAACTATTGATGTTTTTAAAGATATAAACTCATCCCGATGTTACACTCATCAAGACCTTTCATTTGAGTACACACATCAATTTTCATATATTTATATATATTATATATATGTATATATGAAAAATATATAAAAATGCATGTGGGTACTCAAATGAAAGCTCTTGATGAGTGTAACATCGGGATGAGCTTATATATTTAAAAACGTCAATAATAAAGAAAGTACAGTGCAATTTAACATAATTAAAAAACGACCTTGTATCTTGTTGACTTTTGACATTTTTAAAGATATAAACTCATCCCAATGTTACACTCATCAAGATCTTTCATTTGAGTACCCACATCAATTTTCATATATTTATATATATTAATATATATGTATATATGAAAAATATATAAACATGCATATGGGTATTCAAATGAAAGCTCTTGATGAGTGTAACATCGGGATGAGCTTATATCTTTTAAAACGTCAATAGTAAAGAAAGTACAGTGCAATTAAACATAATCAAGAAACGACCTTATATCTTGTGAACTATTGACATTTTTAAAGATATTAACTCAGCCTGATATTATACTCATCAAGAGCTTTCATTTGAGTACCCACATGCATTTTGGATATATTTTTCATATATATATA
>CAJNRD030001119.1:6337596-6348717 GCA_905319865.3 Cotesia congregata
TATATATATATATATATATATATATATATATATATATATATATATATATATATATATTTTATCCGGCTGATAATTTTAATAAACGTGTAATGTATACGTTGAAAGTATTAACAAGTTTGCAAATATTATTGTTACTTTTTATTTAGCCATAATTATTATTATAATATATTTAATGAATGCAGGAGAATGTCGGTGATAACTTGACGAGATATATTCATATTTTTTCAGCCTCTTAAAATGTAAAGGACTTTCTTAAGATTTACATTAAGCTTGATCCAGGGTCTCAGTGTTGTAATTTATTCATAAAGCTTGGTTAATTTTATTTTTTATTTATTATCGGTAGAAATTTTCTCACTTTCTTGTTTTATATTATATAGACAGTTGGTAGTAGGTAGAAACAGGTGGATTTAGAGTTTTATTATTCTTGAACGCCTCCCTCATATTTTCCAAGTCACCGAGTTCGAGAGATAACGGTATTGCCGCTATTGGTATTCCAAACACGCGGTTTTAAAGCGCGACGTTGCAATCAACTATGCGCTTATTTTTTTTTTGATTGAATATTCATAAAAATTTTTATTCGATTAAACAAAAATAATTTTTAATATCAAAGTCTTGCATTTTTTAAATTTATATTATTAAGAGAATAAGAAAAATTTTGTGTCCAGGATAGTTATATGATAAAATCGGGTTTTTTTCAATAAAATTCAGTGTCATTGCAAAGGTCTTGACTTGAATTTGTGCCTTTTCAAGATTTTATATCATTCTCACCAATAGTCAATTTATGATGATAAGTAATAAGGCTGCAATCGAAAATGCTCTATCTCTAGACACATAATTATGAAATTACCTTGTATCTCGTGAACTATTGAGATTTTTAAAGATATAAGCTCATTTCGATGTTATACTCATCAAGACCTTTCATTTGAGTACACACATCAATTTTTCATATATTTATATATATTACATATATTTACATATATGTATATATGAAAAATATATAAAAATGCATGTGGGTACTCAAATGAAAGGTATTGATGAGTACAACATCGGGATGAGCTTATATCTTTAAAAAAGTCAATAGTTAAGAAAGTACAGTGCAATTTAACAGAATTAAGAAACGACCTATTATATCTTGTATCTTGTAAAATATTGACATTTTTAAAGATACAAGCTCATTCCTATATTTCACTCATTGAGACCTTTCATCTGAGTACACACATCAATTTTTGATATATTTATATATATTATATATATATGTATATATGAAAAATATATCAAAATGCATGTGGGTACTCAAATGAAAGCTCTTGATGAGTACAACATCGGAATGAGCTTATATTTTTAAAAAAGTCAATAGTTAAAAAAGTACATAAGTGCAATTTAACAAAAGTTATTATTTAATAAAGCAAACTTTTATTTATTCATAGTTTACAAGTCACGACAGCCACATAGTGACGGCAAGGTTGCTGTTTGACATTATTTTTATTAAAAATTTTAAACACAATTTAAATTCATTGAAAAAAAGTAAATAATAATAATAATATTGTTAGCGTGAGGTTGATCGTGATAAAAAAAAAAATTACAAGTCAATATCACGAATCTCGATGATATTGATATAAATCCTATTATGTTTTGTATTTAACAATTGAGAAATCACCTTGGTATTTTTTCAGTCGTAATTTAGCAGACGAGAACAAAGAGTAGCGTAGGTAGTAGTAGGTAATAGGTAACAGCAGCCCCAGTAGCAACCAGTAACTACATGCCGTATTATGCATTCCGGTGTTCTTTTATTCGATATCTATCACGCGTGAACTCTTTTCTCTCCTACTTCCCAGGAGATTTTTTCTTCTACATCGTCATCATCATAATCATAATCATAATCATAATCATCTTCAACGCCGTATATGTTTATGAGAATTTCTTCTAAACATTTTTACTGGTTTTATTTTTTTTAACAAGCGTTAATAATTAATATAAACCTCCGAGTAATAACAGTAGTTTATAATTGAGGCATTTTGTCGGGATTTATTATAATAACCTTTGTAAAAGTCATGATGCGTGTAATCGTACACCCGCTATTACTATCGAAAAGAGAAACTTTCTCCGATCTATTTCACCTTAGAAAAGTATACTGTCATTCACTTTTAGTAGCGCAAGATCCTCTTAAATATCATTTATAAAAATCTTTTTAAATCAATTAATTTTCAAACTAGCAACCTTGCAGTCACTATGTGACTGCCGTGATTTATGAATTATAAATAAATAAAATTTTGCCTAATTAAATAATGACTTTTGTTCAATTGCACTCTACTTTGTTAACTATTGACGTTTTTAAAGATATAAACCCATTCCGATGTTACACTCATCAAGAGCTTTCATTAGAGTACCCACTTGCATTTTGATATATTTTTCATATATACATATATGTAATATATATAAATATATGAAAAATTGATGTGGGTACTCAAATGGAAGGTCTTCATGAGTGTAACATCGGGATGAGCTTATATCTTTAAGAATGTCAATAGTTCACAAGATACAAGGTCATTTCTTAATTATGTTAAATTGCACTATACTTTCTTAACTATTGACATTTTTGAAGATATAAACTCATCCCGATGATACACTCATCAAGAGCTTTCATTTAAATACCCACATGCATTTTGATACATTTTTCATATATACATATATGTAATATACATAAATATATGAAAAATTGATGTGGGTACTCAAATGAAAGGTCTTGATGACTGTGTCATTGGGATGAGCTTATATTTTAAAAAATGTCAATAGTTCACAAGATACAAGGACATTTCTAAATTATGTATCTAGAGATAGAGCATTTTCGAATGCAGCCTAAATATTTGTCATCATAAATTGACTATTGATGAGAATGATATCAAACTTTGAAAAGGCACAACTCCTTTATTATTCTCTTAATAATATAGATAAAATTTAGAAAGATTTTTTTAATCAAGTTAAAAATTTTTTCCAAACTTAATTTATCACAAAACAAAATTTTTGTCTCAGGGATAATTCGGGTCATATTACTGCTCCATATTGTTCGAGCTGTATGCAAATCTAAAAGAACCAAATATATATCTATATATAAAGAATCTTTTCTTATATATATTGCACATAAATTACCAAGGACCCTTATTTCGAATGTAGATTCCTTAAAATCCTGATAAATATGTAAATATAGGTTTAAAAAAGTAAAAAGTTTTGTTGAGAATACAGAAGACAGAGAAGGGGAAAAAATACACCAGGAGAAAAGAGTAGAGCTTGCGTCAGGATATAATCCCTCAGCGTTGTTGCGGTTGAGTAATCTGAGAAGCGAGCCAAGTGTCTCGGGCTTGTCTGTCGAAACCAGACAGTCGAGAATATCTCGAAAGAATAATAATCTAACCGCCATCACTCGAGAGAACTTCGATATTATTATTTTTATTATTATTAAATTGATGATGATAGTATATAGTATATAGCTTTTCCATATAGGAGCGTGTTGTTGTAAAAATACCAACAATTAAATGAAAAGATATAGTCATAATGATTAATTAATAATAATGAACGGGATTACATTAGTAGTAATGGCCATTTAGGAAAATAATTTGTGTTACGACTGTGGGAAAATGACAACTCACATAAGTTTTATCACCATTTTCATCACAGTAAATTAATAAAAAATAACCATTTATTATTTTTTATTTTCATCATTCCTGCTTTTATACGCTTTATCTTAGACGGATAGAAACGGTTGATTGGCGACTAATTATATCGTTTCCGTGGAGCTCGTCTCGGGGGACTTGTACTGATTCGTTTGGAATCCGTTAATGGAAGTTGCCGCCGCCGCCGAAGACACGTAACGATCTGTACTCGATACTTGTAATAATTATTTAAAAAAAAAAAATTTTTGTTATTTATATCAATATATTACTCTATAGAAGAAAATGTCTGGATGGATTTTTACAAAAAAAAAAAATTTACTTATTATGTTAACAATAATAATTATTTTTTTTTGTAATTATATTTTCGTAATTTAATTATTTAAGAATGAATTTTTTGATAAATTAAATATATTTATTTCTTCATTTTAATCAACCGAGGCCGATAAAATGAATTGCTAGGTCTTAGGTCTGCTCGACAGCTACCGCTACCTATGTTTGATGGAAAGCTTCATTCTCGCTATTGAGTTTTGTTGATAAAACAGATTTATTTTATATATAGATACATATATATAGATATGGGGATTAATTAAATATCAAATACCTCCTTTAGGATGTTACTACCCGTGAATTTTGATTTTTGATGTTGCGGCCGTGAGGCCGAACCAGTTATTTAGTCTCTACTTTTTTTTTTAAATAATAAATTTTTAACTTGAATTATTTATGAATGTTTTAATGAGATTTTTTGGATAAAAATTTGGCAAAAAATTATTATGTATTTTTTGTTGATATTTATAATTGTGATCGAAATTTTTAAGAGTTTAGACTTTTTTTTTAAAGAAAATTTAAAATAATTTTAAAGGTGAGTAATATTAGGAAATTAGTGTTCTAATGGTAGAAATTTTGAAAAAATTATATTTTTGCAATTTTTTTTTTTGTCAAAAAATTTTTAATAGTAAAAATAAGCTATTTTTTTTTACTTTAATTTTTAATTATGATTTTAACTTAACAGGCGAACTTGGAGGCAATTATACACAGAAAAAAGTAAACTGTAATATTCACTCGTATTCCGGTTAATTTTTATAGTTTCAAACAGTAAAGCGGACATCGGGGTGGCAAAAATATAAATATTACAGAACTTAATGTAGAAAGTATAAAAGCCACAATTTATAATTTAATATCCAAAATAAGTGATTAGTAGCTGTCACTATAGTAAATACCGACTCTTTCATCTTAAAAAATTACAGTTTCAAACCGTAAAAATTGCCATTTCAATATATAGTCCATATTATGAGAAGGGGAACTCAGATGAAAGAGAAGGGGGTCTCACTCGGGGAGAATTTAACATTTCAAACAGTAAAAATTATACATTTAAAATATACATTTTACCAGTCCAAGCAAGTCAATCATTAAAGTTTGATTTTTAGCGTTGCGTTTAAAATTTACTATTTTACTTTGTAAAGACGTTGCTTGTATTAGAAATTTACTAACTTTTTTTTTTATACTTTTTACATATCATAACATCATTTTTTAGGTACGAAATGATAAATATCAAAGTCTGAACTCTTAATTATTATACTTTAACATTTCAGACATTGACATAGCGAATATTACTGTTTGAAATAGTATTTTCTTCCATGTAAAGAGTAAATTGTAACGTTTAAATGGTAAATATTAGTAAAAATTCCCATTTTTATAATTATATTAATTTCTATAAAAAATTACTATAAACAGTAAATTTTTCACAATATCAATTAATATTTTTTCAACCAAATATATTAAATATTATTCACAAATTTTTGAACTCTCCCTCTCTCTCTTTCTAAAAAAAAAATCTTTTATTATTAACACTGATTTTGCATTTTAAAAAAACATATTATTAATAAATAAAATTATTTTCAGAATAATGAATTGGGCTATTCTATTTCCCGTTCTGGAGCTAATCACCATTGGTAAGATTAATTTTTTATTATAAAATATAAATTTCTCGTTACTCGCAATAAACTCACCAATTCTCTCCATCCCATTCAAATGCAGCGGTCTTAATCCACGATGATTGACATTTATTTGATTGCAAGTCGAATCGGCTTTAACCGTAAAGATAACCAGTGATTTGATACGGCAAAACTTTATTTGATCTTTTAAATGTTACAGTGACCGCGTAGAGATGCGTTTACTTATAATTTTCCTCGCCGGTAAGTATTATTAAAGTACCAACAATTAATTAGACATCACAGCAAAAAATTTTGCGTCAAAAAATTTTGTGTTAAATATTCAACAGTTTTAAGTGTCAAATGCACACAGAAAAGTGTTAAATTAACACAAAAAAAATTTATAATAAAATTTTTTTACGCATTGACGCAAAATTGTTTACTGTGCACTTAATCACCAAAAAATTCTCAATTAATTATTTTAGTTTACTCCGTATCAGCGGAATCTAGTGAAGAAATAGGCGAGCGTATATTTGGCTTTGCAGAAACAACCCAAGGATGTTCAAGGCCTCCAAAAACCCAAAAAGAAATAATAATTGGTGAGACGTATTATTTACTTTGCAGGCATTTTGATCCTGAATCTCGAGATCGGATAATAGAAGCCGTTCAAATGCCCGATTATAAAGAAAAAATAAAGGACCAAAAAAAGACAATAGAGCTTTTGGACTATTGTTTTACAATAATGAAGCCAAAATTCATGTCTTGCTTCAAGTATGTCTTCGACGGCTACGATTTAGCGGGGATTGAAAGCCCTCCAGAGTGTTTAAAAAATCTTACAATTTTTCCCGAAGCAAATTTACAATTTTTCTGGCTCAAAAATTTCAAATTAGTCATAACTTTTATTGAAGAAGTAATAAAAGGTTACAAAATCTTCAATCCAGCGCGTGAAATAGTGGAAAAATTTTTAGAGCAAGGAATATTTGATCGCTGGCAAAAATTTAAATTATTTTCTTATGCAAAAATAAAAATCGCCGGTTGGAATTCTTCGAGGATAGAAGATAAAAATAAGAGATTGCATAAAATACTTGAAGATCCTCCGCGTCTTATAGAAGTATGTAAACTCTCAGAGGAATGGTTAAGCCGTCCGAAAGATTTTAAAGCCAACGATTGCTTGCGACAAATAATGGGAAATATTTTGATAATCGAGCATCTTTTGCAGCAACAAGGACTGACATTGGAGAGTGAATTTATGGAGGATGAAGATTTATTGCCTTTACATCTGTTGCACGTCACTAAAAGTATTCTCGCTAAAAAAGAGAACGAGAATAATTCCCGTAGATCACTTTCGCATAAAAAGAAAAAATCACCTTTTGCAAGCACGGTTAAGCTTCAGGAAATAAAAGCGATGAATGTTAAATGCTTGGACGAGTTACGGGAAAGATATGACAAAGAGAAAAAAGATAAATTATCAGAATTGCTCCATGAAGAACACTTAAAAGAATGCCTTGATAGTTTTGTTAACAAAACGGAATCCGCTGGCAAGTCGACGAAAAAATTGCTGCTGAAAACAATTCATGCGGACAAACAGGAAGATGTAACTCACGCTGAGAAAA
This sequence comes from Cotesia congregata, assembly GCA_905319865.3. Lineage (NCBI taxonomy): Eukaryota > Metazoa > Arthropoda > Insecta > Hymenoptera > Braconidae > Cotesia > Cotesia congregata. The sequence goes on from CAJNRD030001119.1 coordinate 6,344,806, forward strand.
AATTGATAAAATCAATGATGCGCTCTTACAGAAGAATGATGCCTCTTCAACCGGCGATTGATAATATTGTTGAGCAAAGCATTTCTGGAGATCCTTTTCAGTATCCTTGGGCGAATGATGTCATAAGCAAGTATCAAAAGTCAACAATACCCAACAAGTATGCAAAATTGGACAACGCTGTTCGCTCGGGGACTTCTTTTAGTATGTCTTCCAGCACTTCTTGTAAAAAAGCTCCTGGGACTAGAAGGAAGAGCTGCTGGTCTAATTACATCCAGCAAAATGCGCTGGTGGAAAATAAGCTTAAGAATGACGGCATGAGCTTGGAGTATGTCTATATGGGCGATCCGTTTCGCATGAATTTGATTTACTCGATAGATCAGTCACTCAAGAGGCATCGGAATGGACAAGGTAGGGTTATCGGTCAATTTCGCGTTGAAATCAATCCTGAAGAGTTGGTTGATGACCAATTGTTGGATACTCTTGCGGATGATCAGCTTGATGTTCCGGATGATTATAATAGTGCGGATGAGGGAAAGGAGGGCAGCGGGGATGATGATGAGGATGAGGATGATGATCATGATAGTGATGGGGATGGTACGACACCTAATTCTTGATAAATTTAATTATCGAGTTTTGAGATTGTGTAATTTAAGGAATAGATGTTTTTACATTGATGGGTTTTTTAAGAGTTGATAATAGGAGATTTAAACTGAGGAAAATTATTAATTGAAAAAAGTAGGATTTATTTTATTGGAAATATAGATCCGATTGTTTGGAAAGTTCTAAAAAATTAATTGTATTTATTGGGTTATAAAAATACGGGAAAAAATTTCTGATATGGTTATATTTAGTGAAGAAATTTTTTTTTTATTTTGAAGATGTTTTGAAGTTTTTTTTCTTACAAAAAAACAATATTGTTAAAATTGCATAAAAATCTAGTAAATTTTAGGATTAAAAATTTGTAAATTTTACATTTTAAAAATGCATTATATAAAACTGAATAAAATTATATAAAAATTTTTTTTTGAGTTCGTTATTTTTACAGATTCAATCCCGTAAATTTAACAATTTTTTTTTTTATAAACATAATATTATTTAATAATCTATATAATTAAGAGGATAAGCCAAATTTTGTGGCCAGTTTATTTATAAGATAAAATGGGTTTTTATGGTCAAATTTGGTATCGTTGGAAAAGTCTTGATTTGAAGTTGTTCCTTTTTAAGGTTTTCATATCATACTCACCAATAATCAATTTATGATGATAAGTGTTTAGGTTGCATTTGAAAAATCTCTATTTAAAGATACATAGTTAAGAAATAACTTTGTACCTTGAGAACTATTGACATTTTTAAAGATATAAGCTCATCCTGATGATACACTCATCATGACTTTTCATTTAAATACCCACATCAATTTTTCATATATTTATATATATTACATATATGAAAAATATATGAAAATGCATGTGGGTACTCAAATAAAAGCTCTTGATGAGTGTAATATCGGAATGAGCTTACATCTTTTAAAATATCAATAATTAAGAAATGACCTTGTATACTGTGAACTATTGACATTCTTAAAGATATAAGCTCATTCCGATGTTACACTCATCGAGACCTTTCATTTGAGTACCCACATCAATTTTCTATATATTATATATATTATATATATATGTATATATGAAAATAATAAATGCATGTGGGTACTCAAATGAAATACCCACATCAATTTTTCATATATTTATATATATTATATATATATGTATATATGAAAAATATATCAAAAATGCATGTGGGTACTCAAATGAAAGCTCTTAATGAGTGTAACATCAGAATGAGCTTATATTTTTAAAAACGTTAATATTTAAGAGAATACAATGCAATTTAACATAAATAGCAGTATTTAATAAATAAAATTTTTATTTATTTATAGTTCACAAGTCACGGCAGTCACATAGTGACTGCAAGGTTGCTTATAATTTTTATCCGTCCAAATTTGATCAAAAAAATATTTTCTACAACGCTTGAAGGTTTCTGAAAAACTGTTTTATTTCTCGATCCATCGACAATAAATAGCTAAAATAATTTCTTAATTATTTTAGCTTCTTAGCAGGGATAACTTGAAAATTTCCTCTGGAAAAAAAAATGACCGATGGAAATAATTTATTTACCGTAAGCAAACTTCTTACAGGACTCAATTAAAACAAATGAGGGCGATCACTTCCAAATAAATGATGGTATCATTGAAGATATTGAGAATATAGGAAGCTCATCCGGTGCACGAGTGGGTATATATAAGGTCTCGCGTGGCAGCAGACATCACCAGCAGTAAGAGTACTTGTACTCGAGTGCAATGTTCGAGTTATCCGATCGTATTCTTGATCTCAATGCAAAATGCTCCAGCATCCTACTCGGCATACACGCGCCTCGTGTTTCTTTCCTGACGGATGTATCTCCGTGCAGAGTTACATTCCGGCACGAACTACGCGTTCTTGTCATAGATTTTTTAGCTTCTCTATGTATATTTACTTTTTCATCCGCTATCCTGTGTTCACTTAGCAGTTGTTTGAGCAGAAATAGGAAATGTATTGCGATATCAAAAATAAAAATAACTCTAATTAAAATTTTACTTAAAGATTTATCGTTCAACTTTAAGTATATATGTGTATCTCCGCAACATATTTATATGATACCTACTTATTAATAGCTAAATATTTATGTTACCAAGTAGTTACTATGTAGACATAATGATATATATTTATTGGATGTTTATTTTAAATAGATGACATATGAAGAACAAATATTTTATGACCGGCAAGTTAAATAATTTAAATAGTGATTGTTTATTCTGAATTGAGCCTTCGAGAAGCTGAGCCTGGTGAACCAGCAATGTCCATTGGCATTGATAAAACTGTCTTATTATCAAGCCTCTCGGGCTGAAAAGACATTACAGCGAGGATACCGAGACTTTAATAGCTGATTTTCTACGCGCAGCTTGTTAAAGACTTAACAATTTGCGTTTCTGAGGCTTGGCCCTTTTCATTCTCTTCTTTATCCTTCGATGCCGTTGTCTTCCCTCTGTAGCCCTGGTCCTTCCTATCGTATTGTTGCGTAGCTTTCAATCGACTGTACACTTGGGAGCGACAAGACAATGCTCCTCGTGTTTGTGTTTGTCCAATGGTAATCACTGCTTCAACTATGCAATCAGATTTATTGTTTCGCTGGAGGTGTATTTTGAAAATGGGGTAACGAGGAAAAAGTTTTATCCAATTTTCATTCACTTATTTATTTTTAATTGATATTTTTAAGTGACTTTTTGGTTATAAATTAAAATACAATTATTGTCATGATTAACTATCATTATCTGTGAATAAAAAATTCTGTTTTAATTTTTGAGGAATTAGATTTAGAAAGTAGCAAATTTTGCAAGGAGAAAAATTAGAGAAATAAAATTTTGCGATATTAAATAATGAATTTTGTTAGATTGCACTGTACTTTCTTAACTATTGACTTTTTTAAAGATATAAGCTCATCCCGATGTTACACTCATCAAGAGCTTTCATTTAAATACCCACATGCATTTTGATATATTTTTCATATATACATATATATAATATATATAAATATATGAAAAATTAATATGGGTACTCAAATAAAAAGTCTTGATGAGTAGAACATAGGAATAAGTTTATATCTTTAAAAATGTCAATAGTTCTCAAGATACAAGGTAATTTCTTAATTATGTTGAATTGCACTATACTTTTTTAACTATTGACATTTTTGAAGATATAAACTCATCCCGATGATACACTCATCAAGAGCTTTCATGTAAGTACCCACATGCATTTTGATACATTTTTCATATATACATATATATAAATAAATATATAAAATATATGAAAAATCGATGTG
>CAJNRD030001119.1:6355343-6380877 GCA_905319865.3 Cotesia congregata
CATTGTACTTTCTTAAATATTGACATTTTTAAAGATATAAGCTCATCCCGATGTTACACTCATCAAGAGCTTTCATTTGAGTACCCAGATCCATTTTGATATATTTTTCATATATACATATATATAATATATATAAATATATGAAAAATTGATGTGGGTACTCAAATGAAAGCTTTTGATGATTGTAACATCGGGATGAACTTATATCTTTAAACACGACTGTATTTACGAAAGTGCAGTGCAATTTAACAAAATATTTTTATTCAATGAAGCAAACTTTCATTTATTTATAGTTCATAACTCACGGAAGTCACATAGTGACTGCAAGGTTGCTGACAAATGTCTATAAAATGAAAGATAGTGATAACCGTAAACATTTATTTAAAAACAAAAATAAAATTTTTTTATGTACGAACTAAACTTAGGACAAAATAAAAAATACTTCACATTAATTTTCCGTTTAATATCTTAATTTTGCTTAGAAACATAAATCCTCCGTCTATTAAAATCCAACACAAAAAAAAATTTCTTCTACAAACACGACCGAATATAAAGCATGTAATTTTTCTAACCGTACCAGAAATTTCGCCATAAAATTGTCCACGGATCACCTCTTAACATCAACAATACATGTACATGACTCCCCATAAAAGCAATGCAGCACACTTTGTTTATAGACTCTTAGCCACATAATCTCGAAATTGACCAATTTACAGGGTTCTAAAAGTAGCATTAGACAGGATTATTATTACCAGGACTTCAGCGAAGTCTAAAGTCTAAACTTTAGAGCGGTAAAGTTTATATGCATAGAGTTCTCAGTACCTGGCTGGAAAGCTTATAACGGGGAAGAGGGAAGCGTAAAACATAACATGTTACTACGCCCGTTTATTCACTACTTGAACCTCCGTAAATACGTACTGGAATATCCATAATGCATCCGCCACGCCCTCTTCCTTCTTTCTCTATCTCGAACAAATATATTTATACATACATATTATATATACCTAGTATATCTGCCAGCAGCAACCTGTGTCTCTCAATAGTAAACTAAATGTCCTCCGGCACTTGCGATCAATTGTCTATATGTGCTCTCGAGTCTGAGTACAACTTTTCTGACAAAAGTCATCAGTAGTTAACATCATACACGTACAGCTCCTATCTACAATCTAAAGTTATTTAAATCGTAATGGATGAAAAATAATAATCTGTTCTGCTTCCAGACTTGTCATTCCTTTCCAAGGTGTTTTTTTTTTTTATTAATAAGATTTTATTATGTACCCAGAAAAAAAGTCTTGGTACAAGATTTCAATTGATTTTTTATTTTTTTATTTGAATAAAAAATTTAAATACTTAATTTCCAAAAATGAACTCTCCTGCAGCGAGAAAATTCAGCGATCATGCGCCGCCTATCGGATATTTTCGGAACTATTTTTTTTTTTTAAATTTTAAATTTTGTATAGGCATGTATGACCTTATCAAGCCATCTATAGAAAATTTAAGCGACAAATTTTTTATGAGCTTATGAAGCCCAAAAATTGACCGAAATTTTGAGCTTGGCCTAATTAGAGTTTGTAAATAAGTAACTATAGGAAAAATTTGGGAAATTTGAAACTTCACAAAAAAGATGATCAATTTAATTGTCATTCCACACAGAAAAATAAAAATATTAATTCAAGGTCCAGTCCGAAGGATACGGAAACCTTTGTAGGATGTGGATGTACAATATTGGACATTAAAAAAATTAAGAAGATAATCAATAAATAATAATAAGAAAGTTGTAAGTATATATATAAAGATTAGTGTAAAATTTAAAATCTCAATAAGTCTCAATTGCACATCATCACGAACTTAATCCCCGAGTAAAACTTGATATATCGAGTTGACGAGATTGTTGCTTTTTATCCCCGGCTCGGATCTCCTGGTCTTGCAGTCGAGGCTCGACGCCTTCTAGAGTTTCATGCTGCCGTAGAGCTAAACTTACGGTGAAAACTCTTCTTTCCTGTAAGACTCACTATTATTTATATAAAACCGAGAGAGACGCCAATAAAGTTACAAAAACCAGTAAGAAATAATCGAGTTGGTATTTTATAATCATATAAACTGGCGTGAACTTGCCCGAGTCGATTATCGCTCTTCGACCTCGGATCATCTCTTACAATGAGAGTTTAACACCTACATTTATTTTTATACTTATTTTTACTATCTCAAAATATTGTATACATTTATAAAAATTACTATTTTAAATACCAGCCAAGTCCCTTAAGAATTTTCATGTAAAATAATTTTTTTCAAATTTAGAAAATTTTTTTTCAGCAAAAATTTACGGTCAGAAAAACTTCAATTTTTTTAACTAAGAAAAAAAAATTATCGAAAATTCCCAACAAATTAATTTTTTGTTACAAAAATGTTTATCTTTTTCAGAAGAAATTTTTTTTTTCAATGTAAAACGAAAAAAATGCATCGATAATTTTGAAAATTTCAGTTAATTTCTTAATAAATAACTTTAAAAATAACAAGTAACTTCTAGTTCAAAATATCATGCAACTAAAAATACATTCGAAGTTGTAAAATAAGGTTTTATTCCAATTTTCATTGTTTTTACAAGATTTAGTCTTAATTATTACCCAAAAAAAAAAAAACAAATTTCTTGGGCCAAGAAATCCATCCTGATGGTAACTACTACTATTATGATGGTAATCAGTAATAATAAAAAAAAAAAAAAAAAAAAAAAAAAAAACAAATTTCTTGGGCCAAGAAATCCATCCTGATGGTAACTACTACTATTATGATGGTAATCAGTAATAATAACTGTTATAATTTTAATTAGTTACTACTATTATCAAAATCTTAATTCCTGAAATATAATCTGATGGTTGCAGTTACCATCAGTAATAATAATAACTACTATCTAAGCTAGTAAAAAATATTTAGAAAATTAAGAATCTGCGTTACTGTGGATGCATTTTTGAATAAACTATAAGCAGCTGTAGTGCACAAAAAATCGGGATTAAATTCGGATGGAAATTATATTAAAATTTTTATTTGTCTAAAACAAGTTTCAACGCCAAATTTTTCAAAAAAAATTTAAAATTTCAAAAAAAATCAAAATTTCAATAAAATTCAAATAAGATTAGAAAAAAAAATTAAAATTTCAAAAAAATAATTTTTAAATCTTCAAAAAAATCAAATTTTCAAAAAAAAAATTTGAAGGGAATTTAAAATATTTTAAAATTTCAAAGAAAAAAATGTACACTAGCTAAAATATGGATGTAAATAAAGGATTTAATTAAGTAAATTTATACGATTTTTTCTTTCAAAATTTTTATAATCTGAGATGGTTACAGTTACCATCTTCGATTGTAACAGTTATAATTTATTATAATTACGATTATTATTTTCGATAGTAATCGTTACTATTATTAATAGTAACTATTACAATTGTCAATGATACCACCTATTATTTTGTTACTAATTAATTTTATTACTATTTTAGATAGTAGGAGTTACTATTTTTGTATAGTAGGTAGTATAATTAATTTTTCTCCGTATACTTGCAGCTTTTTTTTTTGTTTTTCTCTGAAAATTAATTTTTCCGTATAGCTAGTGTGCAGAAATAGGAATAGCTATCACTATGCACCCGCCCACGTATAAATATATCTATACTCCACTACTGTAACTGAAACAGAGATAATAAAACAAAAGCAAAAACGAGTTGAGTAAGAACGTCATGAGAGAGAGTCATGAGTAGTCTATAATATAACTGCGCCTATATTTCTTTCGTCATGTGAAAATAGATTATGTCTTTTTTATTATTATATTATAGAGTATAGAGAAGTAACTCCCTGGTATACTGTTATTTTTCAATCGATTCCAGCTGTTGATATCATCTCGATAACCAATATCATCATCATCATCATCATCATCATCATCATCATCATCATCATGATAGAGTAGGTTATAGTAATCATTAAGTTAAGTGATGAGGCACATTCCGAACTCTCTCTCTCTTTTTACGGAATTTTTTCCCTCAGCCAACTTCAAAGATCTGTAAAAAATGAGAGCAGCCGGTGCCGAGAGTTCAGTCCAGTCTCTAGTGTGACAAGTGACGATGTTAAAAAGAAATATCGGAGAAAAAAGATCCACGAGTAGTCACTCAGCCGATCGGATAATTTATATCTTTAATTAATTGGAAAAAAATCAACGGAATGCTATACTTATCAATTGGTTGATGTTTGATTATCACCTAGGACTTGAAGGTCTTCTCAGTCGCTTGCTAGAGGCTCAGTCACTTCGAGGCTTCACTTTTATGATTAATTTATTATTTACTCAATAACAAGGTATATAATATATATATATTGCAGATAAATGAAGTGGATTATTAGCTAGCGATTTCATTCGCAGTCTTATACTTTTACAGGGTATGCATGGTAGTTGTATATAGATAGATCCACTGTAAGGACCTAACGAACAGCAGGCTAACTGATACGAGATCTCCGCTCTGGTGGAATATTCCGTTTGCCATCGAGCATCGCATCTCCCATTAGCATTCGAGCTTGCCAGAGAGTACAGCGAGAAATAAGAGGGATATGACTCTTATTCTGAGCCAGCGCCAACAGAAGCACAAGAGCTACGGCCCAAGATATTCTTAAGCAGTTCTCTCGCCTGGTCTTCGGTTTTCCAAGCCAGTTATGTCACTGAAAAATTTGTTAAATGAGTAAAGGTTGTTCTCAAATTGAGAAAAAAAACTTTTTTTTGTAATTAAATTAAAGAATTTGGATCAAGAGTTTAACGCATTTTACAAAAGTATGTTATCACGGAAAAAAGTAAACTGTAATAAATAACAGTCGATTCATAATAAGTAATGATCAACTGCTAAAAATTATCATTTCAAACAGTAAAATCGTGATTTTACTATTCACTTTATAATATTTACCATTTAAACGTTACAATTTACTCTTTACATGGAAGTAAATACTATTTCAAATAGTAATATTCGCTATGTAAATGTCTAAAATGTGAAAGTATAATAATTAAGAATTCAGACTTTGATATTTATCATTTCGTACCTAAAAAATGATCTTATGATATGTAAAAAGTATAAAATAAAGTTAGTAAATTCCTAATACAAGCAACGTCAATATTTACAAAGTAAAATGGTAAATTTTAAACGCAACGCTAAAAATCAAACTGTAATTATCGACTTGCTTGGACTGGTAAAATGTATATTTTAAAAGTATAATTTTTACTGTTTCAAATGTTAAATTCTCCCAGAGTGAAACCCCCTTCTCTTTCATCTGAGTTCCCCTTCTCCTCATAATATGGACTATATTGAAATGGCAATTTTTACTGTTTGTAACTGTAATTTTTTAAGATAAAAGAGTCGTTATTTACTATAGTGACAGCTACTAATCACTTATTTTGGATATTAAATTATAAATTGTGGCTTTTATACTTTCTACATTAAGTTCTGTAATATTTATATTTTTGCTACCCCGATGTCCGCTTTACTGTTTGAAACTATCAAAATTAACCGGAATCCGAGTGAATATTACAGTTTACTTTTTTCCGTATACATGTAGCTGCTTGATGAAGTGAAGAGTGACGAAAATGAAGATGGAAATTTTAGATTCAAAATTAAACGAGTAATAATTAAGCCATATTTTTTTTTAAATTTCTGCAAATTTAATAAACGAAGCAAATGAAAAATTAATTAGGTTAATTAATTGTTTTCTTCGAGAGTTACGGTGTTAACACCATAAAATGAAAATTATTAGAAAATTGATTTTTATATACAATTTTTCATTGATTAATTTTTAAATCTACGAACTTTATTCAGTAACTAGTATACGTTGTGCGCGCAAGCGCGCGTGTGAATGTTAGTATGGAATTATCTATATTTTCATGGTTATGATATATTTGACCAATCACGTTACGAATAGTTTGCTCTTACATGATATATTTTCACATTTTTCATCTAAATTAATTATAAGAGTGGATATTTTTTGTCCGAAATATCGCACACCTCATAAGCAAAGCGGATGAGATTGTGCTCTACACTCGCTTTACAAAAATCAAACGATTTCTTGAACTAAAATTGTCTCTATTTATTTTCTATCGCACTTGTAGAACAATATTTACACACAAATTTCATGGAAAAACACTAGTTTCAATACTTGTGACATTTTTAAAAGACATTTTGCTTTTTAAATAAATAAAAAAAATGTTTAAAAAAATTATTCCCTGGACGTCCGGCTGTCAAATGTATGTATGGAAACTGGCGTGGTCACGATAACTGCCGAAAAACTTAACTGATCAAGTCCATTTTTTTTTATACGCTTCAGTATGGTTTAAAACTGTCCTTTCGAAGATCACGGTCTAATTCAATGTAGTTTATTTATAATTAGCAATAAACTAAAAATCCACTAATCGTTTGTATATCTATATCTATGTAAATAAGGTTCGTTTACAATACATGCTTAGTACCTTTTCTTTTCTGGGTGGACTATGGTGCGAAAGATTTAAAAGTATTTTTTGTATTTTATTTTAATCAATTTTATTATGGAAAATGAGATTATGAGGCATCCAATTTTGGATTTTCCAAAATTTTTTTTAATTATTCTATGTGAAAAAATGATTGTTTTTCAGAGGGTTAAATTTAATTGAAATTTATTTAAAATTTTGCAGATCACGTGCAACAAAGTATTATAATAAATTGTAAATTTATTTTGTTCGATGTAATCCTGACAGATTGTTGTAGAGCGTAATAACCCGTCTCTGAATTGATTTTACTGTAAGTTTGTACGGGAACTACAGAGTTTGTACGAGAATTGTTAAATATATACCGTAGTAACAGCTAGAGAGAGTGAGTCGAAAGACTGACGGGATAATTTGCATACTTTATACCTTCCACTTTGAATGCGACATCGTTCAATCGATGTCGAATTATCACCTTGCTCTTGTTACGTCCTTATATTTTCTCATCTACACATTTATATGCAGGTAGTTTTCTGATTCCAGAGTGAGAGATACAGCTGTAGCTGGGCAATCCTCATAGGAGGAATTGCTTTACTTTGAGAATTTATCATTATTTTTTTATTTTGTTGTCTTTGAAAAGCCTCTTCTTTCTCTTGTAGCTCTGTTTTATTTTAGTTCTTAATCTATCACTGTATAATGGTACGTTGGAGTTTCTCGGTCGGTTATACTACCAGAAGAGAACTACTCGGAAGAGATCACTATCAAAACTCGCGTGCGTAGCGTACCTCTCTCAATAGTCATTGGATTCTCTTTTCTTAGAGACTTTAAAGCAGAGCAGTCGAGTGTCTCTAGCGACAACCTCACCAGTACAGGCGAGAAATAAGCAACCACTATTTTATTCTCATCCAATGTTCTGCTTGCTGTATATCTGCTCCTGTCTCCTTACAATCTTATATTATTATTATTATTATTATTATTATTATTATTTTGGACTTAATATCGACAATATTTTCTAATATTAATAACAACAACAATAATAATGACTAGCAACCTTGCAGTCACTATGTGACTGCCGTGACTTGTGAACTATAAATAAATAAAATTTTGCTTTATAAAATAATGACTTTTATCAAATTGCACTGTACTTTCTTAAATAATGACGTTTTTAAAGATATAAGTTCATCCCGATGTTACACTCATCAAGAGCTTTCATTTGAGTACCCACATGCATTTTGATATATTTTTCATATATTTTTCATATATTCATATATATATAATATATATAGATATATGAAAAATTGATGTGGGTATTCAAATGAATGGTCTCAATGAGTTTAACATCAGGATGAGCTTATATCTTTAAAAATGTCAATAGTTCTCAAGATACGAGGTTGATTCTTAATTATATTGAATTGCACTGTACTTTCTTAACTTTTCACGTTTTTAAAGATATAAGCTCATTCCGATGTTACTCTTATCAAGAGCTTTTATTTGAGTACCCACATCCATTTTGATATATTTTTTATATATACATATATATAATAAATATAAATATGTGAAAAATTGGTGTGGGTACTCAAATGAAAGGTCTTGATGAGTGTAATGTCAGAGTGAGCTTATATCTTTAAAAATGTCAATAGTTCTCAAGATACAAGGTCGTTTCGTAATAATGTTAATTTGCACTGTACTTTCTTAAATGATGACGTTTTTAAAGATATAAGCTCATCCTGATGTTACACTGATCAAGAGCTTTCATTTGAGTACCCACATGCATTTTTAATATTTTTCATATATACATATATATAATATATATAAATATATGAAAAATTGGTGTGGGTATTCAAATGAAAGGTTTCAATGAGTGTAATGTCAGGGTGAGCTTATATCTTTAAAAGTGTCAGTAGTTCACAAGATACAAGGTCATTTCTTAATTATGTTTCTAGAAATAGAGCATTTTCGAATGCAGCCTAAATACTTATCATAATAAATTGACTATTGGTGAGAATGATATGAAATCTTGAAAAGGCACAAAGTCAAATCAAGACCTTTGCAATGACACTAAATTTCACTAAAAAAACTGATTTTATCTTATGACTATCCTGAGCACAAAATGTTTCTTATTCTCTTAATAATTTAAATAATAATAATAATAACAATAATAAAGGAGAGTGCAAAAGCTTTAGTGAGCTCGCGCAGGTGGTTAACGTCATAGCTGGTTCATTGTGACGTAAATCTCTCTTACGTTAATCCACATGGGGTCGAGATGTATACATAGATTTTTTTATTTCACTATATGTCTAGATCTGACGATGTGTGAGTACTTGTGTATCCTTTTAATATTCCTGTATATTTCGCTGCCTGAGCAACGGCCTCTATTATGTAATTTATAAATAAAAATATTCAAACTTATTAATTTTTTATTTTCATACAATTAATTACATTAACAATAAATCAAAAAAAATGTTATTATTATTTGAAAAGTGTGAAAGTTTTTAATGAAAAATAATTATAAATAATAATATACAATAGGCAGATGAGATACAAGGAGATAATGATGATAATGTCGTATATATCTTTCTAGAGATTGATTTGTTGTATACCTCCTACGCATTAATCTAACGATAAAATAACCATCAGACATTCCAATCAGTACAAAGAGTAAAGCATACGACAAAAAGTACGACAGTTTGTGATTGGTGTCTCTCAGACGATTTTCTACCTCCATTCACTGACGATCGACACCGATAAATTAATAGAGTTCCTCTTTCAATTCGCCGTCATTGCTCTTTCCTCCACGTCACTCATGTTTTTAAGTCTTTTATTCGCTTTACATCAAATAATAATAATAATTATAATTATTCTTATTTAAACATCGACAATTAATTTTTTTTTATAAAAATTAACAGAAAAAAAAAATATTTTTAAAGTTAAAATTAATTTTTTTATTAATAATAATAACAACAACACCAATTAATATTATTTGCAAAGAAAAGAGTAATTTTAATTTAATTACAAGAATAATTTAAAGGCTTCTGAACGACAGTATTAATTAATAAGATAGATTTTTATTGCTGATGAAGATTCGAGTGAGTTAAGTCCAAGTTTGCATGCCTAGGGAGCATTACCGACTTACTATTAATTGCTAGCACGTTAGACTTGACTATGTCGGTTGTAGAAAAGGGCGCGGCTTCTGGTAGACATGTTTAATGTTTTTAATATCTTTTCTTGTCCTTACTTAGTTCAAAAGTGTTCAACTAGACTAATATAAACTAGTTAAACATTTATTCTTCATGCAAGACAATATAATAAACCAGAAAATGTGTAAAAGACTTCAATGAGCCAACAGCGAATTTGTCTTACTGTAATGTAATTAATAATGTAATTACCGCTATTGAAATTAAAGTTATTTTATCTTCCTGGTATCTGCAGAAATATTAATACGCAAAATGCACAAACATCCTATTTAATGTAATATTCGTTCAAGCCCGGTAGGTGGTGTTTTAAAGATGCTTTTACCGCTGTCATTTTAACTACTGTAATAACGTGTCGGCAGAATTAAAATCATTTAAATGGAATTTACAAACATTTTTATTTAAATCTTACTATTAGATATGCTATTAGATTACTTTAATTTTGTCCAGACACGACATTTTGCATTTTATGTTAATTTATTGGTATAATTAAACAGATTTATTGGAATTATTTTTTATACAAGCGTAAATGGTTATTTTAATCGAATAAATATTTTATTTTATAGGAAATTTAAATAAAGATTGAAAATATTGAGCTCAAAAAAAATTTTTTTTTGAAAAATTTTTATTCATTTTTTTATTCATTTAAATTAGTTTAATTAGCAACCTTGAAGTCACTATGTGACTTCCGTGACTTGTGAAATATAAATAAATAAAATTTTGTTTATTAAATAATGTACTGTACTTTTATAACTATTGACGTGTTTAAACATATAAGCTCATCCCGATGTTAGGCTCATCAAGAGCTATCATTTGAGTACCTACATGCATTTTTATATATTTCTTATATATACATATATATAATATATATAAATATATGAAAAACTGATGTGGGTACTCAAATGAAAGGTCTCGATGAGTGTAATGTCGGAGTGAGCTTATATCTTTAAAAATATCAATAATTAAGAAATGGTGTTTTATCTTATCACTTAATGATGTTATTGAAGATATAAGCTCATCTTGATGTTACACTAATTGACACCTTTCATTTGAGTACCCACATGCATTTTTTATATATTTTTCATATATACATATATATAATATATATAAATAAATAAATATATTAAAAATTGATGTTGGTGCTCAAATGAAAGGTCTCGATGAGTGTAACATCGGGATGAGCTTATATCTTAAAAAATGTCAATAATTCACAAGATGCAAGGTAATTTCTTAATTATGTCAAATTGCACTGTACTTCTTTAAATATTGACATTTTTAAAGATATAAGCTCATTCCGATGTAACACTTATCAAGAGCTTTTATTTGAGTACCCACATGCATTTTGATATATTTTTCATATATACATATATGTAATATATATAAATATATGAAAACTTGATGTGGGCACTCAAATGAAAGGTCTCGATGAGTGTAACATAGGGATGAGCTTATATCTTAAAAAATGTCAATATTTCACAAGATACAAGGCCATTTCTTAATTATGTATCTAAAAATAGAGCATTTTCAAATGTAGCCTAAATACTTATCATAATAAATTGACTATTGGTAAGAATGATATGAAACCTTGAAAAGGCACAAATTCAAGTCAAAACCTTTGCAATGACATTAAATTCCACTAAAAAAACCGATTTTATCCTATGCCTATTCTGTCCACAAAATTTTGCTTATTCTCTTAATAATATAGATTATTCTTATTAAAAATTTTTTTATCAAATATTTATAAATTATTTCAATAAAAATTTTTTTATAAAAAATATAAACATTTTATCAATTATTAAGAAATAATTTTCAAATCATTACATCGGCTCAAAAAAAGCAAGACTAATAATTTATTAAATTTTCTGTGCAATGTTAATGAATCAATTCAAAGCGAAATAATAAGTATCCATGAAATGAAATAATTATAAAATCCCTAAATGACAGTCGGCTGATTAGAGTATAAGACAAACATTAAAAATGAAAAACATGTAACGAAGAAGCAGAAGAAGAAAACGATTGAGCGTGAAGATTTGGCCTACGTGGCACAGAAGGTCGTCGTGGGTTCGTGCGAGGGCGCTCAGATTGTGTCAACGATACTGTAAATTTACGGCGGTCACCAGCCAAATCCATTTGTTTCATCTGCATCTGCTTAGCACGCTAATGCCACTTGTTGACTTGTCGCTTCATTCTCCAGTTGAATTTATACATAACTTTTCCAGCGAGAGATCGCCTCTGTTTCTTCCCTAGTTCACGATCATTTGAGGACACATCAACTTTTCGCGCCTTTTTGGGATCCACACGTACATAAATAACGTAATAAGTATATATAAATTTATATATGTTATATATAAAGCAGATTTGTAATGGTGGTAGAGTGTTCTGTGTAGGAAGTGCCCTCCATTAATAAGGTTTCATAGATGGGCAAGGCAACTTGCGAGCCTGGTTAATAAAGTTGCGAAGAAGAACAAGACCCCGGTAACAAGGCAGTCCAGTGATCCGACTATCGGAAAATGCCCAAGGGCTATTCTATAAATCAACGCATCGTCCGGCACCGAGAAATAGAGAGTTTTAAACTTGAGTATAAGTAAGGACGAATATATTAACCATTCTTCTTCATCTTCATTTTATTCTTATATTCTTCGACTTTTCTCGGTCTTTTTATCTAACAACATTGCCCTGTCTTTAAATCACATATATATACACTTACAGCACTTTCAGTTATTTTCTTTCACTTTCATATTTATATAAATCAATCCTTATTTCTTAATTTTTTATAAATTTATCTTATTACACAGATAACATGTATATATGGTTCTGGGTAATATATTGTATATATATATTACACGGGCAATAATAATCCACGAGACGTCGATGATCTCTATCTTAGTAGTTTGATTATCGGAGGTATATGCACAAATTACATAGTGAGTCCATAAAGTCGTTAATCGTCAAGTTATACCTTTTTATTCTAGACAATTAATATTATAAAAGTTAGACGTTAACTTGCAAAAAATACGCTAGGATTATTTTTATTTAAATTAAAATTAAATCAATTTTTCTTTTTAATTAATAATTTTTATTAAGCAAAAATTAGTTAAATAATTAATTAAATTAAAATGTGATGATAGAAAAGCTTCTTAGGCGGGTAAGAATATTTTTTTTTATTTCATTACTTAAGTCCTGAAACTTAACTCTCATATAGCGAGAAGATTCAGCGGTCAAACGCCATCTGTCGAAATTTTTCAGTACTAATTTGATTGTTAACATCCTAGACAATTAATACTATAAAAACTAGACGTTACCTTGCAAAAAATACGCTAGGATTATTATTATTATTATTATTATTAAATAAAAATTAAATCATTATTTATCAATTTTATTTAATTAATATGTTTTATAAAGCAAAAATTAGATAAATAATTAATTAAATAAAAATGTGATGATAGAAAAGCTTTTTAGGCGGGTAAAAATACTAAAAATATTTTTTGTACTCTATTACTTAACTCCTGAAACTTAACTCTCTTATAACGAGAAGATTCAGCGGTCAAACGCCACCTGTCGGAAATTTTCAATACTAATTTTTTAAAAAATTATTTATGGACATATATGACCATATTAGGTCTATGTTATTATTATTATTATTAAAAATAAAATATAAAAAAATAGAGTTCATAAATTTAGTATATATAGATGCATAAGCGATGAGAATTTTTATTATAAAAATAAGATGTAGTTGTAGTTGTCTATGTGATATATCTTCGGATCATAATGATCATGATATTAAGTGAACGATAATGGTGGTATACCAGTGGTTTGACGCTAGTATGCAAGCGAAACTACTGCTCTTACGATCGTTAAGGTTAGAAGACATAGCTCATAGATTGTATGACAAGGAATATTGGACAAGATTAATGGTTACCTTAATATAAAGATGAACAGTCGAGAAGGAATATAGAAGAAAAGAAGTAGGTAGGTAGGTAGGTAGGTAGGTAGGTAGGTAGGTACGTACTACACTGGAAGAAATCGAGATATTTTATTGAATTACCACCAGGACGGTAGTTGTTGGTACATAACAATAGGGCTCGTGGCTAGATTAAACAATGCGATCACGCGGAGGAGAATACAACAGTAATACTGAATAGTTGAGGACTAGAAAAGTATCCTTTGAGTACAATAAAAGTTTACACAAGTACACAAGCATCTACTGAGTAGATTCAACTACTACTATTGCTATTACTTTTAGTATGACATGATATTATCGTGAGTTGACTGATGACAAAACTCTGACAGATTTTTTTATTTTTAGATTACATGGAAAAGAATTTTATGTAAAAATGACATAAACTTTAAATTTATATTCTTACAACATAAAATTGAC
This sequence comes from Cotesia congregata, assembly GCA_905319865.3. Lineage (NCBI taxonomy): Eukaryota > Metazoa > Arthropoda > Insecta > Hymenoptera > Braconidae > Cotesia > Cotesia congregata. Next base: position 6,369,387 of record CAJNRD030001119.1, read on the forward strand.
AGTTTTTATAAAGTAAAAATAATATTTAAAAAAATGTAAATTTGTAATTGAAAAAAAAATATTCTGTAATTTTGAAAGAATTGTACGCCTCATAACCGAAACAGATGAGGTTGTACTCTACACTCGCCTTACAAAAATCAAGGGATTTCTTGAACTAAAATTGTTTCATGGAAAAACACTATTTCGTCGAATTTATTTTACTTGTTGTTACTTTTATAAATTATTAGAAATTGGTAAACCTAGCTATTTGCGCGAATTATTTCAAGAAGACCTTACTGTAAGACGCTCTGAGAGACTAGCAGCCAAGAAAAATAATATCCTCTTTAAATTCCCAAATTTCAGTACCACTCATTATGAATCTTTTTTCGTAATTACAGTTATAGGATTATGGGAAGAACTACCAGAGGATATTATAAATTCATCAAGCTTGGAGGTTTTCAAAAATAAAATTTTTGATTATTTATTTAATCTAGATGTTTGATCATAAACTGTTGTTAATGTTTCTTTCTTTGTTTTATTAATCTTCAAACTTTGTAAACCTTCATTATATAGCTTCTTTATAATTTAAAGTTTCCTACCTGTCTTTCTAGTGACATCAAAGATTCTTAAAATTGTTAGTTAATTCATTATAAATTAAATTTTTATACTAATCTTAATGTATTATATAACATTATCACCTATCTAAAAATATTATTATGTAAACATTCTAAATATTTTTAAGTTAAACTGCACAATAATGTAAAAATTATATGTATATTTACTTTTTGCCATTTGGCAACTGCCTTGGCATAATTTGTTAATAAACTAAACTAAACTATTTTCAACATGACATTTTTAAAAGACATTTTGCTTTTTAAATAAATAAAAAAAATGTTTAAAAAAATTATTCCGTGGACGTTCGACTGTCAAATGTATGTATGGAAACTGGCGTGGTCACGATAACTGCCGAAAAATTTAACTAATCAAGTCCATTTTTTTTTTTATACGATTCAGTATGATTTAAAACTAAGTCCTTTCGAAGATCACGGTCTAATTCAATGTAGTTTATTTATAATTAGCAATAAACTAAAAATCCACTAATCGTTTGTACATCTATATCTATGTAAATAAGGTTCGTTTACAATGCATGCTTAGTACCTTTTCTTTTCTGGGTGGACAATGGCGCGAAAGATTTAAAAGTATTTTTTGTATTTTATTTTAATCAATTTTATTATGGAAAGTGAGATTATGAGGCGTGCACTTTTGGATTTCCCAAATTTTTTTTTTCATTCTGGTGAAAAAAATACCTATAATTATTGTTATTATTAAACTTGACATTTATTAAAACTTACAACAATTCAGAGCTACTATCTCTCCCCATTTACATAAGTAATAAAAATTTCCATATTATATTTACTTGTTACCTGTTAAAACAATTTTCACTAAGTAGATGTATACTGAAAATAAATAAGTGAGATAATAGAATACATAGAATGATATGGAAGCATCCAGAAGTAGATTTCAGTTGAACAGAATGAAAATAAAGAATAAAAGTATGTATAGTATAATAATATAAGAGAGATCGAAAGATCACTTACATACATTTCCATCGGATTAACCTCGCGAGTTACGAGTGTACTTAAGAATATTCCCTATCTCGAGCAGCTTATATGAGATGATTGTGTGTTACACATATATATAAATGCTGTAATGTATATAATGCCGTTTTAAATAAATAACAGAGATAGAGTAACGCGAGAGGGTTATTACCGGTCGTATTATAATTATTAATTTCCTACGCTTACATGCTCATTCGTTTAATTAATTCTAGAATTAATTGACTGTCAGGTTAATTCTTGAGCGACACCACCTCGTGCCACGGCACTTAAAATTATTTTTATTACTTTCGCACATTCAATCTATCTTTGTCTATTTTTATAATATTTTAATAAATTTTCAAACTGTTGCAATTTTATTTCTTAATTATACGATTTATGGAATTTTTTACTACGATGCAAAAATGTAAAAATTACTTAAATAATTATTAAGATTTTAGTTAATTGATTAATTTAACATAAAAAAAACAGTGAGGATCAATAATTAATTGTAAAAAAAATTATTTAATTTAAAAATAGTTAAAGAGATGGCGTTACAATCGCACTTCTCGCATATAGTTATCGTAGTTACTCCAATATATATAATGTATCAAAAAAAAATACTGAAGTACTTGAATAATAAAAATCTATAAAAAAAACTTTTATAATCTAGTTGGCATTAATTAAAGACAAAATTAAATGATTGTTTATTTTATAAGCAAGCTCTTGCAAGGATTTTATAATAAATCTGGTTTATTACATCAAATAAATTCTCCGGCAAGTGTATGAAATATTTTTGAAAAAAACTTGATAAAAAATAAAAATATATATATAAAGATTCAGATCTTATAAATGAACTGGCTCATTTGCACCTCTTGGTCTCTGCAGTAGCCATCGGCTGCTCAATGCCGCGTCGGCAGATTAAATCACCCGGTTTGCTACTCGCGCACGATAATTAACGGTCAAGCGTGAAAAGGGAGACTGTATAAAAAAATTTAATAAAGATAATAATAATAATAATAAAATTAAATTTTTTTTATCAATAACCGTCGATGATAAAAATATATTTTTAGAAATAAAAATATTGTAAAATTATTATTATTATTATTTACAATTTTTGATTTATTATAAACAATAATAATAATAATATTTATTGTTTGTTAGCTCTGCTATTTACAATATACATAAACATAAATAATTTCTTTCAAATAAATAAATACAATACAAAGGAGTTTTTACTATTTTACTATTGTAATTTTTACTAAATAAAATAGTAACGGTGGACTATACTTCTCATTTAGTAATTTTTACGATCTACTATTGTAAATTTTATCCAACAAATAAGACTAGCAAGAGTCGTAAAAAGTCGAATACTATAGAGCAAATTATACAATATGTGTTTGTAAACTTTACAATTCAACTATTGTAAAAATTGACAGTCGGTTTTTTTAAAAGAAATTTTAGGGAGGGAGAAAGATAGGAGGTTGGACTAATTGGTACCAATACAGTAACCGAAAAGAAAGAAATCTTAATTTTCGTCCTATCCGGGAATCGAACCTAGAACTCTTTGTTGGCAGCCGGAGACTCTCCCTCTACGCTATCCGAGGTAAACTAGTACCCATGTCCTTTAACATTTACATAATCTCGGAATCTAGCGCTGTGCACGGCCATTGCTCACACTAATTGACAGACATTACAATTTAACTATTGTAAAATTTGTTATAGTTCTATTGGAAAGATACAGAGGCAGCACTGGAAATTTTAATTCTTACTTTTTACAGTAGTAATATCGTATTTTTTCTAATCGTAAATTGTAAAATTTCATGAATAAATAGTAAATTTTCTTCTAAAATATTTGAAAATTAATAGTAATAAAAGTATAGTCCAGCTTTACAATAGTTGTATCGTAAATTTTCCCAGAAATTTTTTCCCGCGTACATTCTTAATAACTATTTATATTTTTAAAACCGCCGTTAACATTATTTATAACATAATTTTTTAGCTCTATTTTAACTAAATTTATTAGTTCTTCATTTATTATATCACTTGGTAATTTGTTGTACCAATGTAAACCTCTACATTTAATTGTTTTTTCCGACGTAATTATATTTGTTTTTCTTATTTTAAATTTTGAATTATTTCTAGTTTTATAATACTTCTCATTCAGTTCAAATTCATTGTAAAGATAATCAGGGTAGAGCCTTTTTTTTTTACTTTATGTATAATAATAATAAACCGTAAAATAAAATTGGCGCGCGCGTTCGCGTGTATCTTCAATAAAACGTTTTAATAATTTAAGGAATACCCGGTTGTGTAAAAGTAGAAAAATAAATAAATTCACGCTGTGAAAAGAGTATAATGAAAAAAGATATATGGATTAAAACGTTAGCGTGTCAGATGGTCATAACTTTTGTCGCTTGTCGTACCGGAATACCGGGAAAAATTCAGCGTATACGGGAATGAATTTACCGGTGATTCGTATATCTCTATACACATATAGGTACATATTGAGTAAATATAAAAATTTTTCACACTTGTTAACGAACAAATCATCGATCGAATATAAAATTAACTGACCTGCAATAACGATCTATACTCATAACTTCTGTTGCTCTTTTTAATTAAAAGATTAATCATTAGTCTTCAATCCTTAGATTCTTCTTTTGTTTATTAGCTAAAGTCTTAACGATAGATAGCTTCTAGATCTAGATCCAAGAGCAAAGAGTTCAGTAGCTTCTGCTTATACGCAACGCTATACTAAATGGTATAATATACGATACTGCTGTATTACGGCTTATATATTTATAAAACGATATAATACGGAGGTACGATAAAGAAAAAAAAAACCCCTTGAACACTGAAGAAAGAGACGTCTTATGAGCTACAAAAAAGCCGATAGATACCAGAGGAATCGAGAGAAGAAAATAATATAAAGTATAAAATAGCAGTATACCGCGGTTGCGGCACTAACTTGCCCACTCAAAGACAACTACTCATTCTACTGGTGATGATCCACCATAATGTAAGCTCCTCGGTATATGGTGGACGTCTATATGGTATATATTCATCCACGCAATTACCAGCCGCACGACCGACAATGTATTATGAGAAATGCGATGAAAAAATTTTAACGATAAAAACTTACACTGTATATATACACACAGATGTATTTATAGCTGCCTACTGTAATTGACTAACGTTGTTATAATTATAATCATAGTAATTATTATTTTCATTATGAACGTTTCTAGTTTCTTAATTTTAGTCTGAAGAAAAGTACAAAAAAAAAATCGATATTTTGCAATGAAAACCTGCTTTTATTATTGTTGATTCTATAATTTTTACACTTTAGAAGAGTTTTATATCGAAAAAATTTGCTGATATGGCCATATATAAGTACAAAAAAAATTTATTTATACTCTACAATATATAAATCATCATTGTTTCTGTAAAATTCTCTCAATCTACTTAAAATTGCAATGTAAACTCTCTTATAACGAGATGATTCAGCGACCATGCGCCACCTGTCGGAAATTTTCAACACTATGCCGCTCAAAAAATTAAATAAGAAATTATTTCGTTCAAAATTATTTTTTTCCAAATTAAAAAAAATTTTTTTAACAAGAAAATTACTGAGAAAAATTTTTTTTTCTTCCGCTAAAAAATAAAATTTTTAAAAAATTAAGAAAAAATTTTTTTTATTAAATTAAGACGATAAATCCTTCAAAAATTATTTTTAGAGTTAAGAATTTTTTAAATTAATATTTTTTTTCAGTGTTTTAGGCCCGTTATATATCAGCTGAATTCAAGAGATATCTGTGTGTGCAAACAATGCTATTTAAATGATCAACTTTGCAATATATCGGGCGTAGTTCCGCTGCTGCGTCAAGACGATTCATTAGAAGCAAGTAATAAGCTCTTTTCCTGATGTAATCCGAAGTGATTGATCAGTACAGTGCGCCGGCGCAGTCAATCTAATGGTAATTGATTGAACACAATGAATAAAAATGAAAAAATTTTCTGTAATTTTTCCTTGAAATCTACATAGGTATATATATTGAGGAATTATTAGGAAAATTTTATAATTTGATATTTTCATACTGCATGCAGCGACGGAGTTGTTAATTCTATAAATAAAACTTCCTCGAGAAAATAACTTGACTGTTGAATAAGTAATAACGATGATAACTCGTATGTACACGCGAACTACACTACGTCAGAGCTGGTATCACTGATGATGGTGCATCGTAAAAAAAAAAAAACGAAAAACCCCCAGCTACTTTTATTTCTTAAGAAGTGCAGCTTCTGAACGTAGATTTAAATTACACATCAGCTGATAAATTATAAATAATTATTAGGTTACTTAAACGCTCTTTTATATGCCAACATTTTCGTCGTCAGTACTTGAGAGCATAAAACGCCACGATTAAAAATAGTAAAATGATGGGGCAACAAAACTCAAAAAATAAAAATAATAATACTATGTACATGTTGAATTTATCCAATGATTTATTATTTCTTGAAAGGTAGCTCTTTTCCACAAAAAATTCATGTATACGACGTTGTTAATTTTTTTATTTTTTTGCAACTATAAATGCATAGTACTCATCTACAGAGCTTACAAAAATAAGAATAGAAATGAAGCAGCAGAAGCAAGCTGCAGCTTGAATTTTTCCTATGCAAGAGAATTTATTATGAGTTTTCGTTTTGTTTTACAGGTAATGATGTGTTTAGTTGACTATGGCTTTTTCATACAGTTACATTCAATAATATATTTATATATTAATATACTTTGTATTAGAAAACTGCTTCAAAATAAATTGTAAATTTTACAAAGCTACATTAAATATTTATATAAGAGATAATTCTACTCAAAACTATACAAGTGTTAGTTTATATTATTAAGAAAATAAAAAAAATTTTGTGTCCAGGACAGTCTTATGATAAAATCGATTTTTTTAGGGATATTCAGTGTCATTGCAAAGATCTTGGATTTAAATTTGTGCCTCTTTAAGATTTCATATCATTCTCACCAATAGTCAATTTATGATGACAAGCATTTAGGCTGCATTCGAAAATTCTCTATTTCTAGATACATAATTAAGAAATGACCTTGTATCTTGAGAACTATCGACATTTTTGAAGATATAAGCTCATCCCGATGTTACACTCATCGAGACCTTTCATTTGAGTACCCACATCAATTTTTCATATATTTATATATATTATATATATATGTATATATGAAAAATATATCAAAATGCAAATGGGTACTCAAATAAAAGTTCTTGATGAGTGTAACAACAGGATGAGCTTATATCTTTAAAAACGTCTATATTTAAGAAACTACAGTGTAATTTAACGTAATTAAGAAATTACCTTGTATCTTGAGAACTATTGACACTTTTAAAGATATAAGCTCATTCCGATGTTACACTCATTGAGACCTTTCATTTGAGTACCCAATATCAAAATGCAAGTGGGTACTCAAATGAATGCTCTTGATGAGTGTAACATCGGGATGAGCTTATATCTTTAAAATATATATTATATATATGTATACATAAAAAATATATCAAAATGCATGTGGATACTCAAATGAAAGCTCTTGATGAGCGTAACATCGAGATGAGCTTATATCTTTAAAAATGTCAATAGTTAAAACAGTACAGTGCAATTTAACAAAAGTCAATATTTAATAAAGCAAAATTTTATTTATTTAAAGTTCACAAGTCACGGCAGTCATATAGTGACTGCAAGGTTGCTAGTTTTTTTTTATTGATCATTTTTTTCAGAATAAATTTTTTCTCAATGATATTTAAGACAATAAAACTTTTTTGTTGGCTCAATAATTTTTCTCTTTAATAAAATAAATTTTTTTAGATGAAATTAGAAACTCAATAGCTTATACTAAAAGCTAAAAATCACAAAAGGATCAACTCCAATGGGATTATCTAATTTATCGACAGCAAGAGCCGACTACCGCAGTGAGCTGCCAGCATCATTCTGCTTCTACACTTCGTGTTTAACTAATTAATCTCGAGCTCTAGTGATGCCACTAAACGTTCTCTGTTTTATTTTTCCCAGTGTCGTTGTTGCCAGTACAAGCAGCGAGCTTCTTCTTCTTATTTTTGATTCTCGTAGTGGCTCACAAGCCCGGTAGAGTAAAAATAAAACGAGGCCCAAGATATAGACAGCATTTTTATCTTTTAGTTAAGTTTTTGCTGGAAGACGCGTGCGATCTCGCGGTCATTCTCTCGCGTGCTCGCAAACACACACCAGATTACTGGGCAATTAATGAGAGAACCTCGGTATGGCGCATTAATTGCAATCGCTTGAGAATCGTTTGAATTTACAGTACCAGCATCAGACAGCAGCAAATGCTATCGTGCATACTTGGATCAATTTTACATTTTTTATTCATCCTCTAATGTATGAAAGCAATACCATCTGAATTTTTCTTTCACTCTTAATGCTTACTCTCAGAGTTGCATTCCAGCAATTACTGATTATTTCCATCATTTGTATAACCACCATCCAGCTCTTTCTTTTAAGCTCTCTTTCTGAAGGATTTACATTTTATTATCGCTTATTTATTTTCAATTCGTTAAATATTCATATACATTTATTTTAACCCTCTTTAATTCAGTCAGAATAAATTTTTACAATTTAAAAAATTAAATCTTCATCTTAAAAATCATGTAAAAATTTTCTGATCGCTGGCAATTATTATTTTTATAAATATTTAGCTTAATAAAATCATTCTAACACATTTATAATTTTTTTTTTACAAAATTTAGTTCTGAAAAATTCCGACAGGTGGCGCATGGTCGCAGAATTTTCTCGTTACTAGAGAGTTTATTTTTAAAATATAAATAATAAAATAATAATTAATGTTTTTCCATCAATAAATTCATTTTCTTCAAGAGTTAAAAAAAAAAAACACGGCTAAAAAAAAATAAATAAAAACATTCTTGAAACTTATTAAAGTTTACCAATTTCTATTTATACCCTGAAAGTTCCCTTATTTAACGGGCGTCGTCCAGCAAGTTGAGACCTCTCTTACAGCGGGAATGACCTGTAAATAGCGGGAATTACCGTAATTACCGGATAGGAGATAAAGCAATCGATGTTAACGTCCGCACGATCGTCGATCAGATCGATGAGCGGGATATGTTTTATACATATCTCCCTGGCTGGTACGCGATCCAGTAGATATATATATGTAAGGTGCTAGGTGGTAGGTGCTAGATTTATTATAAAAAATATTATATGATTGCTGTACAAGCGAATGTCAATGATGTTGATCGTACACCTATTAAATAGTCATTATAATTTTCTTTCTTATAGAATATAAGTAAAAATTTCCACATCCTGTCCTCGGTCGTCCGGTTTCTGTTTTTAAATATAACGATCCAACGTTTACTCTTTATTACTGTTATTATTTAAAAGATTTTTCATTGCACAGCTTGCTGATCAAATGGAATATTTTTTTATCAATTTATAAATAACCTGATAGAAAAACATTAATTATTAATTTATAACTTATATTTTTAAAATGAACTTTCTAGTTACGAGAAAATTTCGCGACCATGCGCCACCTGTTGGAAATTTTCAGAACTAATTTGGTTAAAAATTATAAATGGGCTTAAATGATCATATCAAGTTAAATATTCAGAATAATAACTAATAACTTTGCAGTCACTGTGTGACTTTTGTGACTTGTGAACTATAAATAAATAAAATTTTGCTTTATTAAATAATGACTTATATTAAATTGCACTGTATTTTTTTAAATATTGACGTTTTTAAAGAAATAAGCTCATACAGACATTACACTCATCGAGACCTTTCATTTAAGTACCTATATCAATTTTTCATATATTTATATATATTACATATACGTATATATAAAAAATTTATGATAATGCATGTGGGTACTCAAATGAAAGCTCTTGATGAGTATAATGTCTAGATGAGCTTATATCTTTAAAAATATCAATAGTTAACAAAAAAATTTTGACCAAAAAAAAAATTGTTAGTTTTTGGAAATTTTTCACGGAAAAAAAATTAACTTTCTAAAAAAAAAATTTTTCTTTTTTTTTCAACCCAAAATGATAAAAATCAATACAAGAAAGATCAATGTATAATTATATTTGTATATTTGTATTAATAAATAAATAAATAAATAAATAAATTATAAATATCCATTACATTACAATTATAATGTATCCAATAAAATTAATCTCGAAACGTCAACCAGATAACTGATGTTATATAAATGAGATATAGATGTATAACGCCTATCATTATGATTATGATATTATATTATCCATAATATACAATTATATTATAAGTATTTGCGGTAGTAATTTTGGCGGGTGTGGTAATCATTAATGGTCGGCAAAAAATATATCAACTTAATATGTATATAAAATAATAAAACAAAAAAAAAAAAGCAAAGTATTAGCTGCAGCAGCAGATCAGAAGAGGATTAATTCCGGAAGAGAAGACGCTCGAGTGCAGCAACTAAAGGAGGAGTATACGCATGCATCTAAGGGTGCCCTTAGGCGGGTAATCTTTATAATTTGCCTATCCTTCGATGACTCGCGTAATGTATGGCTGTCGCAACCACCAAGAGTACCCTCGGGGGCTACTTGACCGCGATCTTCTCCAGTCAATCTCAAAAATGAGGTTATTCTACCTCTATACCTCAGAGAGCTGCTCTGTACCAGAACAACGACACCAACAATAACAATAACAATAACAACTGTAGAATTATTGTTATTATTATTATCATTACTTATTTATTATTATTATCATCATTTTATAGCGATGTGGATCCATTTAAAATTCTATCAGGGCAATCTCACTCGCCGTTATTGATTTGATCATTTTTTTTTATAGATAAAGCGGCCTTACATTTATAAGGATCTTTTTATGTTATTATTTATTATATGAAATAAAATTGTTGGTTCTGGTTACATATTTATATCCGTTTAATGTTCATATAAATATAAATAATATGTATTTTTGTCAAACTCTAGCATCAGCAAGACAGTAGCCGATATACAAGGTAGTAAATGCACAAGATCGTGATAAGGTAATTGCAGTGATATACACAGTGAACGCTTTAAGAAAAACTAACTTGATTCAACATTTAACATCCCAGAGAAACTATTTCAAATTATTTTTAAGAAAAACCGGTTTTTTTTATCGGAGATATTTTTCCGAGGTTTTAATATTCTTGTAAGAATTTTTTTACAATATGTCGATAACCATTTTTACTATTGATTTTACAATAAATTTTTTTGATATTGGGAATGACAAAAAAGTTTGGAAAATTGGAAAGTGCACGCCTCATAATCTCACTTTCGATAATAAAATTAATTAAAATAAAATACAAAAAACACTTTTGAATCTTTCGCGCCATTGTCCACCCAGAAAAGAAAAGGTACTGAGCGTGTATTGTAAACGAACCTTATTTACATAGATATAGATATCCAAACGATTAGTGGATTTTTAGTTTATTGCTAATTATAAATAAACTACATTGAATTAGACCGTGATCTTCGAATGGACTTAGTTCTAAATCATACTGAAGCGTATAAAAAATAGATGGGCTTGTAGATCAGTTAAGTTTTTCGGCAGTTATCGTGACCACGCCAGTTTCCATACATACATTTGACAGCCGGACGTCCAGGGATTAATTTTTTTTAAATTAATTCTTTTGAAAATCAAAAAAACTTACAATTGGCTAATTAAATTGTAGGGTAAATGCACCAATTATCGACCGAATAAGGTTTTCTTTTTCTGTGCTAAGCTATAAAAAATCTATTAACCTACTAAAAACAATTTGTAATGGATTTTATTGAAGTTAAATACTTAATTAATAATAATTAGTAACTATTTATAAT
>CAJNRD030001119.1:6381038-6417646 GCA_905319865.3 Cotesia congregata
ATAAAGTCACATTTATTTAGGTCACAAATAATCACAAGTTCATTTTGATGACGATAATTCTTCTGATTCACTTGAAATTTTTTTATTCTTCTCTTTCTTTTTTTCAATTAAAGCTTTTTTTCTAGCTTGTAACTCTTTTTTATTTTTTTTTAATTGCTTATCAATTTTTTCTTCTAATAATTCGTTTTTTGATATAACCGTTCACTAAAAAAATTAGAACAAAATAAAATTTAATAATCAAAAAAGATTTTAATTATTATTTTAATTATAAATATACATTTTGTAATGATTATTTTTATATTTACAAACTATTTAATGACTAAAGTACTTTAAACACTTGACGGATTTAATTTTGAAGTTAAGAAGTTAGTGTTATAAATATATGGTGATTAATTAGATTGTGATAAAATCAGAGGGTCTAATAAATGACCGAATGAATTTTTTACTGGGTAAAAAGGGCTTCTGACGGATCCAATAGTTGACCGCGGTCTTAAAATAATATTAAAACTTATAATATAACTTTATTTATTCAAAAAAGTTGGAATCTGTTCTTTAATTAACATAATAAAACTAAAATATTTGATATTGTGCCGATAAATATCACTAAATTAATGATGAAATGCACTCACTCTCCAATTGTACGCTAGTTATTTTTGACCGCTTTATGGCTGGTTGCGTTGTAAACAAACTCAGAATATTTTTTTAAAGCTATAATCACTACCCAACTAATTGCGTAATTTTTTATTATGATGATTAAATGCCATATATTTTTATTTTAATACATTAAGAAAAAAAAAACACTTGTAAAATATTAATTAATTAACTTTTTTATACATCGGTCAACTAATTGGTGACCGGTCAACAACTGGTGCATTTACCCTATAGTGTTAAGAAATTCATCAAAAAGATATCTAAGGAGGGAATTTAATAAAAAAATCACCGGAATTATTTGTAAAATAAAGTGAAACAGCGATAGGATAACTGAAATAAATTTTCGAGGTAATATGGACGAATAAATGATTGTAAAAATAGTGTAGTAGGTAGAGAGGACAGGAATAGGTTATTGAGAATAGTGGATTAGAGGGTGTGCGTGCACTCGGGCAATTAGATGTTTATCTCGGCTTACATTCAGTCCTCGTTGGTACAAGTCGCGTTGAGCTGCGGGTAACTCTGTGTTCAGTGTTACTGTATGTAATTCTGTGTAACTCTGCAATGGGCAGCTTGGACAGAGCTAGAGGTTTACTTGCATAAGTCTTATGCTGGGCGGCGGGCGCGCGAGAAGAGAGCGCCTGGGGAAACGTGTTTCCGCATTTAAATAATTATGCACATTACACCCGGGGATAGCTTCTCGTAACGACCGCCAAGAGCGTGATTAGACTTTTTTTTTATTCCCATACACTTTTTTTCATCCTTTATATTCCATCTGTACCAAATACTCTTGCACCCGCTCTAAAGATACAGCTCGCTCTATTCCTTGCTGCTACTGATACATCTCAGTATATATATTTATAGTTATTCCTACATATATAAACCACCAGCAGTCTCACCAACAACTAGATACTGCTGCTCGTACAAATAAATGGTATACATTTGTCCTTTTCATTACTCTGGGAAAATTCACTTATATACATATAGATAGCAACAATAACAATAACAATAATAATAACAATAATAACAATAAAAACCAGTTACATTACCAGTTACAATAATACATTACATACAATTGATTATTTTTTTATGACCATAAAAAATAATAAGATTTATTTGGTAAAAATTAAAATAAATATTTATTTAATTTTTCTTACATAAATAAAGCTTATTGTGATGAAATATAAATTTGTTAACAATTGATGAAATATTTATTATACATCTTATTTTTTTTAAGAAAATTTTTTTAGACTCATTACTTTAAATAAATTATTTATCGAATTAGAATTTTTAAGTTTATAATTTTTTTACCGATGAAAAATATAAAAAAATTTTTTTTTGTTGAAAAAAAAAATTTGTAAGGAAATAAAACGCCATCTGTTGAAGATCCTGTTAATTTTCCCATTTATTAACAATTTTTTTTTTTTTAATTTACAATCCAACGTAATAGCATTTTATGCAAATGAGCAAAAGAAGCTTTCGGCTATGTGTGGGCACAACGAACAAAGTGTGTGTGCTGCAGGTCTTATTAACTCAGATCATACGGAAATAAATGTAATTAACTAACGTAGTTAATATAATACTACGCTTATAATTTTATATTGCACGCCTCATAAGTGAAGCGGATGAGGTTGTACTCTACACTCGCCTTACAAAAATCAAGCGATTCCTTGAACTAAAATTGTCTCTATTTATTTTCTATCGCACTTGTAGAACAATATTTACACATAAATTTCATGGAAAAACACTAGTTCCAACACTTATGACATTTTTAAAAGACATTTTGCTTTTAAAATAAATAAAAAAAATGTTTAAAAAAATTATACCGTGGACGTACGGCTGTCAAATGTATGCATGGAAACTGGCGTGGTCACGATAACTGCCGAAAAACTTAACTGATCAAGTCCATCTATTTTTTATACGCTTCAGTATGATTTAAAACTAAGTCATTTCGAAGATCACGGTCTAATTCAATGTAATTTATTTATAATTAGTAATAAACTAAAAATCCACTAATCGTTTGTATATCTATATCTATGTAAATAAGGTTCGTTTACAATACATGCTCAGTACCTTTTCTTTTCTGGGTGGACAATGGCGCGAAAGATTTAAAAGTATTTTTTGTATTTTATTTTAATCAATTTTATTACGGAAAATGGGATTATGAGACGTGCACTTTTGAATTTTCCAAACTTGTTCCAATATGTGTCCGTATATGAACTAATATGTCAATATATAATTTTTTACGGAATTTAATACATAAAATCATTAACAGATGGCGCATGGTCGCTTAATTATCTCGCTAGAAGAACGTTAAGTCTGAGATATTTAGTTATAAAGTAAAAAATTTTTTAAAAAGCCTATTTGACATTTATTTTTAATTTATTTAATAAATTAATTTTTGATAAATGAAATTTCATGTAGACATTTATAGAAAAAATTGAAAAATTTATATTCTTGTACGTATAGCTCGATATAGTCAATTTTGATCAAAAAATATAATATAGATTTATGCGAAAAAATTTAATTGAAGTGCAGAAAAATCCTTAAAGACTTATTACAATTTTTCAAACGCATTTGACAAAATATCCTCATAAAAATATGACAAATTTTAGTAAATTGAAAACCAAAACCGATCGGGAATGTAAATCGAAACTAAACTTCATGGATGGCTAAAACAAAATCATCCAAGGGCATCTTGAGAGTAAATAAAACAAAAATAAAACAAGAGCGCCTCTTTTATTTTATTTTTCAGTATATATAGTAGTACTTTTCTCTTGTGAGTGCAGCGTACCAGTGGTTGCAATCGAAAGGTGCTATTGAGACGCCTTGGGTAACGGATCGTCCCATACACTCAACCAATCGTAACAACCACGTTTTTATTTTATTTATTTATATTATTATTATTATTATTTTATCTTTTTTCTCAACTTCGTCTTCTCGCTTCGGCCGCTTCTTCTCGACTCTGAAGTTTATTTATGTGAATGTGCGAGAATAAACTGGCAAGAGGATACACTTAAAGAACACACATGTCTTTCTGGTGTATAAATTGCATTAATATCGATATAGGTATGTATATTTGTAAGCTTGTACGCTTGTATAGGCCAGCGGCTGCTGCTCCTATATAACAGACGCCTACGCGTGTGATAAAAAAGCTCTGAGGAAACTCAGCTATCTCTACAGTAAGTACCTGTGAATATAACTTGTCCTTAGTGTCGGCGAGTAGATATCTGTTAGAAAGTTGCTCTGATTTAACTATTACCAGCCTAAAATCTATTGCTTACTCACTTTATTTTATTGTTGAGGATTGTTATTACAATACAAGTGTTTTAATCACTTTTAATCATACAGGGCATACTGATACAACAATTTATTTGTAATGTCTTGAAAAAATAAATAAAATAATTTTATGTCGACAAATAAATTTTTTTAAGGAATAATTATTATGGCGGATCATAATAAAATATCAACAAATTAAAATTATTAATTAAGCTGATAAAATTTTGATAATTATTGAAAATTAGTTTTATAATTGTAATAAATAGTTTTTCTTTTTCTTCAATGATATAAATTAAATTTTTGGAGAAATTTTTGATGATATTAAAAATTTTTTTAATATAGAATTCACAAAAAAGTAAGAATTAAAATAATGTACATAAAAAATTTTTTAATTTAAATTAAATATTTTACGATTAAATAATAAAGCAGTTTTATGAAATATTATTTAATAAAAACTTTTAAATCGGATAAATAATATTTTATACATAAAATAATGACAAAGAATTTTTATTTTAAATATCTAACACTTTTTTTAGGTGAACTTACATAAAATTAACCCAAAAAAAAATTTAATATTTAATAGAATTAAGAAATGACTTTGTATCGTGAGAAATATTGAGATTTTTTAAGATATAAGCTCACCCCGACATTATACTCATCAAGACCTTTCATTTGAGTACCCACATCAATTTTTCATATATTTATATATATTATATATATGTATATATGAAAAATATATCAAAATGCATGTGGGTACTCAAATGAAAGCTCCTGATGAGTGTAACATAAAAATGAGCTTATATCTTAAAAAACGTCAATATTTAAGAAAATACAGTGCAATTTAACACAAGTCATAATTTAATAACGCAAAATTCTAGTAATTTATTGTTAATAAGTCACAGCAGTCCCATAGTGACTGCAAGGTTGCTAGTAATATTTTATCGCAATTACGGACAATTTTTATTGTATATTTTAAAAAAAAAAAATTAATTTCTTTCAATAGCACTATAGATTGCAAATTAAAATGATATATTAAATTAAATTGAATACTACCTATGATTTATTAAATATCAATAAATATATTCAGACGCAACTCCAATAAATTATTCGCTAAATGTAAATAAATATGTAATAAATAAATTGTAATTACAGATCATGCACATAAATAGCGAATATTTAAAATATTAAAAAATTTATTTACATTAATCAATTATATAAAAATAAATCCTTGACTCCTATCAACACAGCATGTATAAATAAAAAATCAAAAAAATGTAGATTTGTGTGGCAATGTGACATGCACACAGAGAGGAGGCTTACACAGATAGTGAGCACGCAGAGAGCAGCAGTTGTCTTATTCTGACTTCCTGGTCGCATTCCTCCGTTTATGGCTCTGATGTTCCTGTTGTAGTTGCTGTTGTTATTGTAGTTGTAGTTGTAGTTGTTGTTGTAGTTTGTGTTGTTGGTGGTTTCCTTCGGTGGGCGCACAAGGAGCATCTATAAGAGTCGCAGGTGTGGCGGCTCTCTACTGGCACAAAGGACTACTCTTAGCCAGCTTATAAGAATAAGACCGAGATGTGTCCTCCTTTCGCTCGGCGTTTATACAACATTTTCTTTGGCTACTTCGAGAAACAAGAGAAAGAAATAAACGGAGCAAGCAAATGTTGGAAAAATTAAACAACAGCGACAACTATTTAATGTACTCACCAAAAGACAATGTGATGGGAAACGAAACCAGCTTTATATATTTTATTATATATTAAAATAAAATGTATAAGAAAGAGAGAAGAGATGAAGAAAAAAATAATCCTGAGATTTAACAGCGCACGTACGATCTTCCTTTTCTATTCGCATTTACCGGCAGGATGCGGAACGGAGATCATAAGAAGATAGCTTTGTGCAGTTTGCTCTTAGACTAAGCAACAAAAATATTAAGAAAGAGAGAAAAATTTTATATCTGTGCACGTACTCTCATACTCGCCCAGTTGCGCTGTAAGTAAATAACTGACTGGGTGTATGAGTAACAAGTACTTATCTTTATGTGTGGATGTCTGTGTTCATTTTGTGGTCCAGACTTGAGTTACAACGACGGTTAAAGTTTCAGCTTTGGTGTAGAAATAAAAGTTTTGCGTCAAGAGAAGACCACCTGTGAAAATATCATTATCCACCTTCTTTTCCTCTCACTTTTATTCTGATTATTCTTAGTGCTTCCTGCTTTTAAATGGATCACTCTTTCTTCTCGGTGTATTATAATAAGATTTTAATCTTTTCGAGTTCATTTTTTTTATTAAAATTATGTTCATATTAATTTTAATAATTGTATACTAGCAACTTTGACTCTATGTGACTGCCGCGACTTGTGAATTATAAATAAATAGAATTTTGCTTTATTAAATAATGAATTTGGTTAAATTGCACCGTACTTTCTTAAATATTGACGTTTTGAAAGGTATAAGCTCATCCTGATGTTATACTCATCAAGAGCTTTCATTTAAGTACCCACATCAATTTTTCATATATTTATGTTTATCAGATATATTTATATATGAAAAATATATCAAAATGCATGTGGGTACTTAAATAAAAGCTCTTGATGAGTGCAACATCGAGATGAGCTTATATCTTAAAAAATGTCAATAATTCACAAGATACAAGGTCGTTTCTAAATTATGTTCAATTGCACTGTACTTTCTTGACGTTTTTGAAGATATAAACTCATCCGGGTGTTACACTCATCAATAGCTTTCATTTAAATACCCACGTGCATTTTGATATATTTTTCATATATTTATATATATAAATATATAAAATATATGAAAAATTGATGCAAGTACTCAAATGAAAGGTCTCGATGAGTGTAACATCGGGATGAGCTTATATCTTTAGAAATGTCAATAGTTAAGAAGATAAAAGGTAATTTCTTAATTATGTTAAATTGTACTGTACTTTCTTAACTATTGACGTTTTCAAAGATATAACCTCATTCCGATGTTAGATCTACCGAGACCTTTCATTTAAATACCCACATTAATTTTTCATATATTTATTTATATATATATCAGATATATGTATATATGAAAAATATATCAAAATGCATGTAATGTCAATAATTCACAAAATACAAGGTAATTTCTTAATTATGTTAAATTGTACTGTACTTTCTTAACTATTGACGTTTTCAAAGATATAACCTCATTCCGATGTTAGATCTACCGAGACCTTTCATTTAAATACCCACATTAATTTTTCATATATTTATTTATATATATATCAGATATATGTATATATGAAAAATATATCAAAATGCATGTGGGTATTCAAATAAAAGCTCTCGATGAGTGTAACATCGGGATGAGCTTATATCTTAAAAAATGTCAATAATTCACAAGATACAAGGTCGTTTCTAAATTATGTTCAATTGCACTGCACTTTCTTGACGTTTCTGAAAATATAAGCCCATCCTGATGTTACACTCATCACCAGCTTTCATTTAAGTACCCACATGCATTTTGATATATATTTCATATATATATATATAAATATATAAAATATATGAAAAATTGATGTGGGTACTCAAATGAAAGGTCTCGATGAGTGTAATGTCGAAGTGAGCTTATATCTTTAAAAATGTCAATAATTCACAAAATACAAGGTCATTTCTTAATTATGTTTTTAGAGATGCATTTTTGAATGCAGCTTAAATACTCATCATTTATCATAATACATATATTGACTATCGGTGAGAATGATTTGAAACCTTAAAAAGGCAGAACTCCAGGTCAAGGCCTTTCTAATGATACCAAATTTAACCATAAAAATCCATTTTATCATCTAAATACACTGGCCATAAAATTTTTTTTATTCTCTTAATATTGATTATGTTTATTTATTTATTTTTCAATTATTTCTATGTATGATCATAATTATGGAGGTATTTCTTACAAATAATTTCTAAGGGATGGAATAACTTGTTCATCCAGTAATTTTTTTTATACACGTTGTTAAATCGGTTTATAAACGTAAACTTGATACCTCTTACTAAACTTTATATCTTTATTCTCCCTAATATAAATAGTAGCAAGGATAAAAGAATAAAAAATAAGAATAAAGAAGCAATGAGAGGATTTAAAATTATTAAAAAATTTTTAAGTAACTTCTTAACGCGCGGAATGCTTTGGTTAACGTCTCATTGGGTTGCCATTACACATTATCCAGCGAACAAGTAGTCAATTATTTCTTATTCCCTACTCAAGTCTCTCGTCTCTTATCCAGCAGCTCAACAGAATTACGAGTGCGAGTACAAGTACGAGGATGAGAATGAGAACGACGGCTTCTAGACGAATGAATGGAGAATTGACGAGTGGGGGTAAGTGATAAATGTTTCTTCCTTTTTCCTCAGCAATTCTGCCATGCCTCCATTATATTATCCTATAAACGGTCATTACGTCTGAATAAATTGCACGTGCGCACGTCTCCCACGCGACCTTTCAAACGTCAACTATCATGCTCTGGTGTTATGTATCTCTACTACCCGGATTTATTTCAACATATATAATAAAATCCTTGTAAATTTTGTCAAGTTAAGGATCTTAGTTGTCGTAAAAATTAAAAAAAAATATTTCAAAAAATTCGAAGAAAATATTTTTAACCAACATTTTGTTTTAAATAAATTTATTTGACCCGTGAAAATACTTCCTATGGTTTAATATAACCAAATCAAGCCTAAGATGGTCATATATACCTTTACATCATCATATTATGCTCAAATATCATTTTTGTGCCAAAAGTAGTACATAAAATTCTCGTCAGATGGCGCATGGTCGCTGAATTATTTCGTTAGAAGAGAGTTCATTTTTAGAAATTAAATAATAATTTAAAAATTATTTTTTTATTCTTTTAAGAAGCTTATCTGCACGGAAAGACAAATTTCTTGACTGGAGAACAAAATTCTTGGCTCAAGAAAATTTTCGTGTGCCTGAAGGAAGACCGAAGTTGTGTTGGCTGAAGTAAAAATTTTTCTTGAAATTCTATTCTTGGTGAAATTCATGTTTTCTTAATTCAAATTATCATAAATACTTGATACAATAAATTTTTATATTTGATCAAGATTTTTCGATACTTTAGGGAAGCAGCGCCACCTACTTCAGCTGAGAAAAAAATTTTCTTACCTTGAGAAAATTTTTCTCTTGAATATTTGATACCCATTTTATATTATTTTAGCGTGCAATTACACATATTGAATGAAAACAAATGATGAAATATTATTTGATCTTGCCATTTGACATGTTATGCAGGGATGCAGGGATGCAATTATAGGGATGGCCTCCAAGGTCAACAGATTAAAATATTTTTCTTTTTTAATAATTATATTTTCTTACGACAATCGTCTCTTTGGCAGCGGCGAAAGTCATTGTAAGATTTCTAAAATTTAACTTTACATGTAGCTATATAGTCAACGGATTGAGTATTTTGCATACATTTTATTATTGCTGATGACATAACCGATGAATTGTTCTTATTACGTGATCACGGGAATGTAACAGATTAAAATGAATACATTTTCTGAACACTTGAGATGTGGAAAAGAAATTTGGCTACTCATTTTAAGAGATTTAGTAAAATCAAATATTAAAATCGTAAATCCAAAAATTATTATTTATTTTTGGAGAAAGCCACGGGAATGTTATAGTGATTGCACATTGAAAGTTACAATGGATATTCGCTAGAATGATGACATGGATAAAAGGTTCAGGCCAATCCAATAGAATTTGGAATCTGTGCAAGTCAAAACAATACTCCGATTGAATTTCAAGTCTAGATCTCAAAATACAATTCTATAAAATGCCCAGCGGAGCGGGCGGGTGACAGCTAGTGTATTTATAAAAGAAAAATTGTTTCTCAAGTGACATGTCAGAATATTTATTAATAACTTACAACTTTATAAGCGTACGTACTTGTAACAAGTGTCGCTAACATTAATATAAAATCTAAAGGTTGTTCGGAGCTTAGTTTGATAAAACATAGCTGAATATAGTGATATAATAAGTAGTAAAACCTGGTGTGGAAGCAAAGTTGCTCGGATAGACAATAAGACAAAAATAAAAATGAAAAAACCTGTCTTGGAAGTTGTAACAAGCGAAAGTATACATAGAGTCTACCGCGTTGGTCTCTCTGTTAATTACCTTCGACATTGATTGAATAATCGTATAGAATTATTTCATACGGACAAGGGACGTTCTTTATATGCACCACTGCAGAGTGCACCATTACTGTTATTATTGCTGTAAATAATAATGAGCTTACATGTATGCTTATGTGTACGATGCGAGCAATTAAATTAAAAGTCAATGAAAACTTTTGTGAAAATCCACCTCAACATTAACGTTAATTCTCACGTTTAATCAATCTGGATCTAAATATAACACAAGCTGGATTAAAATAAATAAATATGTGTCGATGTTTCTTGCTGAGCATTCAAATCTCCGGCATTGTAGATCACACTGGGAAAAATTATTTCGCTTGATAAGTATTTATACCAGAGAGTTGAGTAACTAGTGTGATGTTTTGTAATTTAAGAGATGACCGAGTCGTAAATAACTCCTTGATCTTTACTGCAGCGGCAATTATTTCCATTAGACGCTATATCTCAGCTCTAACGTCTTAATAACTGCATGTTCAATTTTTTTTTTCATCTCTTCTTTACTCGAAATTTTTCTTTATTTATTTTACAACTGTTTCGATTATTTATTATTATAATTTATCCACTCCAGCCTTTCACGTCTATTGACTTCTCTCGTAACTTCGATCCGTACAACCCCTGTCGTTAAGCAATTTCCAAGGAAAACTGGACTGATTTCTCGCATAGAAAAAAAAATACACTAAAAAAAGGAGATCCAAGTACCCTCCTAGTGTAAAGAATGTCTATAAAAAAATAACACGTAGAAATACTTTTGTTATGCATCTTAAAATTAATTTTTAAATTAATTAATAACATTTTTGAGGAAATTTCCGATAAATTTACTCATTAAATAATTATTAACATTTAATTGACTAATAAAAAATATAGCACTCTGAATTACCGGTATACACTTGACAACACCGCAAGAGTCCCCTAACCTTCAAATTTATTTATGTTTACTGTCTAACTAAAATGACTAAGATGTTCTAGCATTTAAAAAACCGCGGTTATTTATGCTTTGAGTAACTGCGCAAGCGGTGTTGCCAAGTCACATACAAGACTTTAAAGAACGCAAGTTCCGAGTGATTTTTCATAAAAAATATAAAATATCTCCGTAATACGTTCGGAAAGCTACTTTTTTATTGTTTTAATCAAAAGCTTATTATTTTTTCAATCAAATTCAATGAAAATACAATTTTTTTTAAATCGTTAATTGCATTAAATTCTTAACCAAATACCGGCTGGTGGAATCTCCATTCACATGTAAAAATTACTATTTTCAAACCTAATTATTTCATCAAATTTCCCGGAAACCTATTGTTTTTTGAATTTTTTTTATCAATTATTAGGCTACGTATACGGAAAGAAAATTATGGGAACTATTCCTATACCATTATGGGAATGGTTCCCATAATGCTATAGGAATAATTCCTATACTATTATAGAAACTATTCCTATATCATTATGGGAACTAATCCCATAATATTATGGGAATGGTTCCCATAATGCTATAGGAATCATTCCTATAATAGTATAGGAATTATTCCTATACTATTATAGGAATGGTTTCCATAATTTATGGGAACCATTCCCATAATAGTATAGGAATGGTTCCCACGATATTATAGGTTTAAATCCTACACGGAAAAAAAAATTAACGACTTGAATTTGTGCCTTTTCAAGGTTTCATATCATTCTCATCGATAGTCAATTTATGATGATAAGTATTTAGGTTACATTCGAAAATGCTCTATCTCTAGACATATAATTGAGAAATGACCTTGTATCTTGTGAATTATTGACATTTTTAATGATATAAGCTCATTCCGATATTACACTCATCGAGACCTTTCATTTGAGTACCCACATCAATTTTTCATATATATTATATATATGTATATATGAAAAATATATCAAAATGCATGTGGGTATTCAAATAAAAGCTCTTGATGAGTGTAACATTGGGATGAGCTTATATCCTCAAAAATGTCAATGGTTTACCAGATATAAGGTCATTTCTTCATTATGTATCTAGACACAGAGCATTTTCGAATGCAGCTTAAATTCTCATTATAATAAATTGATTATTGGTGAAAATAATATGAAACTTTGAAAAGGCTCAACTCCAAGCAAAAACCCATTTTATCATATAAATACACCGGCCACAAAATTTTCCTTATTCTCTTAATAATATAGATTATTATTATTATTATGATTATTATTATTTAATTATTATTTTTGTTTTAACTATTATTGCCTACAACATGAAAATCATGTGGCTGCCCCAATTATTTTTTCCGTGTATATATTGTAGGAATCATTTCGAACTCACTCCACACGAAGATTTTATCTCTATTTTATTTTGAGTATGATTCCTATAATATTCTAGGAATCGTTCCTATACCATTATGGGAATAGTTCCCATAATGATATAGGAGCCATTACTATATCATTATGGGAACATTTCCCATAATGATATAGGAACCATTACTATATCATTATGGGAATATTTCCCATAATATTATGGGAATGGTTCCTATAATTGTATAGGAATTATTCCTATAATTATAGGAACCATTCCTATATCATTATGGGAACCATTCCCATAGTTATGGGAAATGTTCCCATAATTCTGGGAAAATTTCCTATAATTCATGGGAACAGTTCCTATAATTGCCTGGGAAGTGTTCCCATAAAATTATGGGAATAGTTCCCATATTTTTCTTTCCATGTAGATTGAATTTACGAATTTTCAGGAAGTTTTAAAAATTTTAACCCTTCGCTTGGATCTCCTTAATAAAATTTACAATGAAAAAAAAAAAAATAATTTCAATCTTTAAATTTTTCTACCTTATCTCACAAGCAACTTCCTCAAAAGTGTCATATATATTTTATAAGAATTTTAACACTACAAAAAATCCCTCTTATAATTAATTAATAAATTTATTTTTTAAAATGTTATTCTAGATTAAAGTTAGACAATATTATTTTAAATCATGAGTTTTTAAAATAAATTTAATACTTTAGGCAATAATTTATTTTTACACTTGCATAGAAGAGTTTGTTGAAGCAGAAAAGTGAATTTTTCGAATGTAATGTTATTCATAATTGAAAAATATCCCGTACATACAATACAATATACATACACGATATGATACAGAGGAACAAGAACTCTTACGGGTATTATAATAATATATTGCCGGGTAAATATATGTTTAGCTACTCGGCTATAAAAATAAAAAAAAGTAGTGTTCTATTCTGCTGTTCGGCGTGAAATACAAGCCGCGACATTGCCGGGTAACACACTACAGCGGGATGTTTACGAGTTGAATTTAACGGAGAAGTATGTAGGCTGCGCATGGAGCCTCCAGGCCTTTACTTACCTTGCGCTTCTTTCTTTTCTCCTTGTTACAACCTTTCTTTTCCCTTGTTGGTATCTTCACCGTGCTATCAAGAATCAAGAGTTTAAGAATATAAGAGTTTAAGAGTGGGATGCTAGTCCGGGTGTACCATCGTGATCGGTAATTTTATAATCGTTTGAAAGATTAAACTTTATGACCGAATCGATAATGTTGGATCAATGTAGCCTGCACTACTATATCTTTTCATTGTTGTTCCTTATTTATATTGTATAACCTCACTTACTACTTATTAGAAGCTAAAGCTTCTATTCGTAGCCTTCCCCACTACGCCAGAGGACTAATAACTAACAGCAGACCACCTGGCCAAAGACAATAATTATCCCGGCCATTAACAGCGTGCCAAGGAGTAGTAACCCGTCGGCGCCTTTTCTCTTATCCTTATTTTTTTTAACCTTTTATACCATTTTTTATTCTTTCTTTTTCGGCCTGTAAATACATAAATATGCAACCGAGCTTAACAATTGATACATTAAGTGGGTCATTTTGAAAAAATTCATTTATGTTTATTTAAATAAAAAACAAAATTTTTGAACCATGAAAAATTTCTTACACTGAAAAAAAAGTTTTTTTCCTCCTAGAAAACTTTTTCCTGTGGTTAAAAAAAAAAGTATTCCTAAAATAAGAATACCAAAGTTTACTATCCATAGGAATAAGTTTACTGGATAGAAAAAAACTTGGTATTCTCATTATTAAAATACTAAAATCAATATGGCCGACTTAACCTCGCTTGGTCGACACGAATCTTTAGGATAGATAATTATGAGAAACTACACTTTTTATAATTCTTCATTTATAAACAATCTATCACACTAAAATTAATAAAAATGGAAATAGTATATTAAGCCTTTCTTTTCTTATTTTTAATTCTTATTGTTGTCAAAAAATTGCAATTTCTTGCTAATAGCATTGTTTTACTAATTTTCTAATAACATTACTATAAGGTAAAAGACCTATAGTTATTGACATTTGCAATTTTATTTTAATTAAAAAAAATAAATCAACTCTGATAATTTAATAAACATTATATTTGAATTATAAATTTTAAGATAATTGGTTTTTTGAGAACATTTTATTTTTTTAATTAGAATAAAATTGCAAGTGTCAAACAACTAGGCCAGTGAAAATAACTGGGTCTTTTACCTTATTATAAAAATTGATTATAAGGAAAGAATGTATGGCTAAAATGAGTTATAAATTTGTTGGAGATGATAAATTCCACTCTGACAACTTCTTTTGCATCCAAGAATCCATATAAGTAAGGGAGTAAGGGGAAGTAATATTAATGATTAATACTTTTATTTATAATTTATAAATTATTTAATTTAAAAAAATAAATATTTAGGTAAGTAGACTCAGGCACGAAGTAAACTAATAACTAAAAAACACGCGTACACTGTAGATTGGAGGGAAATAACAAAATAGTGGCGCCACCGTCACGGTTACTATGGTAACATAGAACTTAATTTTAGTCCTGTTAAAAAACTTGCTATTCTTAGATTTAAAATACCAGTTTTCTTAAATCTAAAATATTTAATTTGACTTTTACTGGGTACAAGAAAACTCGACTAAAAAATATTCAGTATTCCGGGTATAAAAAAACTTTTTTTTCAGTGTACTTTAATCATTTTTTTTTTAAGGAGATCCACGCAAAGTAGTGAGATTTTTAAAACTTTCTGAAAATTTGTAATTTCAATCTACGTAGCCTAATAATTAGTAAAAAAATTAAAAAACAGTGGGTTTCCGGGATACTTAATCAAATAATTAGGTTTGAAAATTGTTATTTTTACATGTGAATGGAGATTCCACCAGCCGGTATTTGGTTAAGAATTTAATGCAATTAACGATTTAAAAAAAAATTTTATTTTCATTGAATTTGATTGAAAAAATAATAATCTTTCGATTAAAACAATAAAAAAATAGCTTTCCGAACGTATTACGGAGATATTTTATATTTTTTATGAAAAATCACTCGGAACTTGCGTTCTTTAAAGTCTTGTATGTGACTTGGCAACACCGTTTACGCAGTTACTCAAAGCATAAGTAACCGCGGTTTTTTAGATGCTAGAAGATCTTAGTCATTTTAGTTAGACAGTAAACATAAATAAATTTGAAGGTTAGGGGACTCTTGCGGTGTTGTCAAGTGTATATCGGTAATTCAGAGTGCTATATTTTTTAATAGTCAATTGAATGTTAATAATTATTCAATGAGTAAATTTATCGGAAATTTCCTCAAAAATGTTATGAATTAATTTAAAAATTAATTTTAAGATGTACAACAAAAGTATTTCTACATATTATTTTTTTATAGACATTCTGTACACTAGGAGGTGACTTAGATCTCCTTAAGGATGTTCCGAGTAAGAACCGTTTTCTCAAAATTTTTTTGTAATTTTAAGTACTTATACTCATAAGTATCCTCTATAGGAATTTTTTTAAATAGTCCTTGCGGCACTAAATTTTTAAATATTATCCATCAGTAATTTGGTAGAGAAATAATTTTTTTTTCTTCGTATTAAAAATAAAATTTAAACTTGTAAGGAAAAATAATTAAAGTAAAATTTATTCCTTCGATTTTTCTTCTATTAATCTATTAAAATATTTTTCATATTAATTTGTGCAATCAAAGATATATGCAAATATCAATGTTCAGTTATGATTATTTTATTCATATACATATAATATGTATAAACATAAATAAACGTATAAGAAAATGGAATTGCGGTTAAGATAAAGTGTAGTACAACAACCAGCGAATAAAATCTTTTGATGTGATGCAATACTGAGAAAAATAATTCCAACGTGAGAGTAAATTGAAATCAATTTTGAATATTATTATTTTTGTTTTTTTTTTAAATTTAATCTACTCTGAAATAAATTTATTTACACGGTAAAACGGGTTGAGAGTATATGAAAATGATAAAACATTGAAGAAATATTAGGAATTGGTATGTTTACATATTAATCAAGGTAAGGTGAGTGAGAGCTTCTGAAGAAGCCAAAAAAATTATTTTATTGTAAATATCTGCGGTGATAAAGTAAGTTAAATAAATAAAAGTAAGATCTGAAAATTAATTGGTTGCTAGGCAAATCTTCTGATGTAGGCTGTCTCCATGATGAATGCTATTAGATACCGAGAAACGATATTATATATTAAACAGAAACGCGGCAGAGAAATCAAATAGTGGACATTTTATTTTTGTCTCTTTACTACTGAAGATTTCTTTAAACAAAAAGAAAAAATCCTTGGCTCTAGAAAATAATTAGTGAGTAATAATAATGGAATAATAGTAATAATAATGGGCGGTTTCATGTTAATTTAAAATATAACTTTTTAAAAATTATTATTAAGAGAATAAGAATAATTTTGTATCCAGAATAGACAGACGATAAGTAACATTATTACGAAATTACCTTGTATCTTGTGAACTATTGACATTTTTAAAGATATAAACTCATCCCGATGTTACATTCATCCATACCTTTCATTTGAGTACCTACATCAATTTTTCATATATTTATATATATTATATATATGTATATATGAAAAATATATAAAAATGCATGTGGGTACTCAAATGAAAGCTCTCGATGAGTGTAACATCGGGATGAGCTTATATCTTTAAAAATGTCAATAGTAAAAAAAGTACCGTGCAATTTATCGTAATTAAGAAACGACCTTGTATCTTGTGAACTATCGACATTTTTAAAGATATAAGCTCATCCCGATGTTACATTCGTCAATACCTTTCATTTGAGTACCTACATCAATTTTTCATATATTTATATATATATTATATATATATATATGAATATATATAAATATATGAAAAATTGATGTGGGTAATCAAATGAAAGCTCTTGATGAGTGTAACATCAGGATGAGCTTATATTTTTAAGAATGTCAATATTTAAGAAAGTACAGTGCAATTTAACAAAAGTCATTATTTAATTAAGCAAAATTTTATTTATTTATAGTTCACAATTCTTGGCAGTCACGTAGTGACTGCAGATTGCTAATAATAATTATTACTTTTTTTTATTATGAATTGCATATTTATTAATTTCGTGATTATAGCTGTCTTCTATTGCCATAAAAAAAAGTAATAATCATCAATAAAATATATAATAATAAATATACTCGTTCCAATAAACTACCCGATAAAATCTATCTTATCCACCGCATTGTACATGTCGTTTTTAAAAAAATCAAAAGATTTAATATTATCACCAGTATGCAATTTGCTCATTAATAATTTAATGCTTACTGTCATTTAACTTGTAAAAAAAGAGCAATAACTAGTCTACTAGATCTCAGGGTATGTCTTAAATCATGAATGAATCAATATTAACGATTAACAAGGCGCAATTTTCTTAAAGAAAAAGGACGTTCAGCTGAGCCTGGAAAATAAGACTGACGTGGGCATATGTAGAGTTGAATTAATAGACTCGTTTCAGGGTTGTCAGCAGCAGGACGAGTAGACAGCTAAAGTAGACTGGCAAATACTTGAATCTTTTTAGCCTCAAGGATATTTAAATAATTATAGAGTTAGGTAAGCTGCTTTTAACTATTTGCATTTTTGGCATCACTATCTAACAAAATTATTTTTAATATCTTTATTATTATTATTAATGAGGATAATCGTAAATATTAAATAATTGCCCGACACAAAAATACGCAATATGTTTGTCGTTAATTTACTCGTTTTTGATGCATTAATAATGTAATAAAAGTAAGAAAAATATATATATATAGTAGCGAGTTGACGACAATTTGAATCAACAATTTTAAATTTATTCATGAGAATCGTTAAATCGTTCAATATTTATAATAATAAATGCTTGGTTCTTGTATCAATTAGCGTTCTGTGCATCAAAGACAATTATTATTTAATCGCATAAAATTATAACATGATTTATGAATGAATTTTTTTTGTATATTTATAAAAAAATTCATTAATATTTTTTATAAATAATCAATGTTATTAAGAGAATAAGAAAAATTTTATTACCAGTGTATTTATATGCTATAATGGGGGTTTATGGTTAAATTTGGTATCATTGGAAAAATCTTGACCTGAGGTTGTGTCTTTTCAAAGTTTCATATCATTCTCACCAATAGTCAATTTATGATGATAAGTATTAAGGCTGCATTCGAAAATGCTCTATCTTTAGATACAAAATTAAGAAATGACCTTGTATCTTGTGAACTATTGACATTTTTAAAGATATAAGCTCATCCCGATGTTATACTCATCAAGATCTTTCATTTGAGTACCCACATCAATTTTCATATATTTATATATATTATATATATGTATATATATAAAATATATGAAAATGTATGTGGGTACTCAAATGAAAGCTCTTGACGTGAATAACATCGGGATGAGCTTATATATTTAAAAATGTCAACATTTAAGAAAGTACAGTGTATAATTTAACATAATTAAGAAACGACCTTGTATCTTGAGAACTATTGCCATTTTTTAAGATATAAGCTCATCCCGATGTTATACTCATCAAGTCCTTTCATTTGAGTACCCACATCAATTTTTTATATATTTATATATATTATATATATGTAAATATGAAAAATATATTAAAATGCATGTGGATACTCAAATGAAAGCTCTTGATGAGTGTATATCATCGGGATGAGCTTATATCTTTAAAAACGTCAATAGTTTAAAAAGTACAGTGCAATTTAACAAAAGTCATTATTTAATAAATCAAAATTTTATTTATTTATATTTCACAAGTCACGACAGTCACATGGTGACTGCAAGGTTGCTAGTTTATTAATACTTATTAATTTCAAAAATTATATTGTAAATTGTGAATTAAAAAAAAAAAACCAAATTTCTTTTTTCTTATTTATTATTTTTACAAATTTTTCAGTTTATATTTTTACAAACAATTGAAAATAAATTTTATTAAATAAAAAATTTCCAATACAATTTTCTGATTTTTCTGCCACATTATTAAAAAATTTTTGTTGTATTTTTTAAAAATTAAGAAAAAATGTTGAACCATAAATAGTTTACAATAACTCAAAAATTAATCACAGACTTATTTTATATAATTTAAATGCAATAGATAAAACACTTGATCTCATTTCAATTGAAAATATACAATTAAAAAAAATATTTAATAAATACATTTCAATAATAAATAACATAAAAAATATAATAATAATTATTTGAAAAGTAATAAAATATAAAAATATAATCAACTCACACTATTTATCGAGCAAGTGTAAATAAATAATTTACAACATAATTACAAATATAAATATGGCGACAAAATAAATATCAGCGTATGCAATTTAAATCAAAAATACTTCTCTGACCAGCAGGGCGTATTTTATTTTTATCAGTATCCTCCCACTCAGAACTGGAGTCGTCGAAGAAATTATACAAGTAAAGACGATCGCCAGTCTGGATACCTGTTGATGAAAAAAGTAAATGTGAGTATAAATATAATCGAGGTTAAATAAAGTCGATTATAATTAGTAATAATGATGGGGCTTGGACCTAACTAGACTTACCAAGTCTGGTGTGGTGAGGATTCCAAACGACGTTTGCAATACGGTGGTTGAATGATAATGAATCAGTATTTTTTTGAATAATTATTCCATCGACAATTCGGTTCCAACTGGCTAAAACGGGAATAGTCGTTGAACGAGTGGTACCCTCCCAGTAGTACCACACGACAACCAGTTCTCCGCTGAGCTTGTTCCACGCCAAATGTTTCACGCGACTTAAGAAGTTAACTCGTCTATAATCCAGGGACTTTTGCTTCGGGATGTCCCAGAGGGATAGTGAGCCATCGCCGATTCCACCGCCTATGCAGAGAACTCCTTTTTCCCATGGATGCCAAGCCAAGGCCTGTATATGTCAAATCAGTCAGAACTCTTGTTAATATTTTGTTTGATGATGATATTAATGAAATTAATAAATGATATTAATGAAATTAGCGAAATGGAAATTTCACCAAATATAAATACAGTCGTTGACAAAATAGCGAAAAACAAAAATTTTTGGCTAAGTGAATTTAGCCAATTCTTACTGCAGCAACTGATAAAATTAGCCGATTGTAAATTTTGTTAATTGTAAAATTAGACGTTTTTAAATTCCTCGTAATTCTTGAACAAATCGACGGATCAAAAAAACGATTTGAAGCATCTAAAAAGGCTTCCATTAATTTAGTTTTTCTAAAAATTAGAGCAAATTCAACCGACCCATTAAAAAGTTATAAGAAGTTTAAAAATGGCTAATTTAACGATTCGTATAAAGTTTACAATTGCCGAATTTTATAAGTTTCTGCAGTAAGAATTGGATAAATTCGCGTAGCTACAGATTTTTATTTTGCGCTGGTTTATAAATGACTGAATTAATATTTGGTGAAATTTTCATTTCACTAATTTCATTAATATCATTTTTTATTTGCGACTAATTTTACAACTGACATTATCAACTAATTTTTAAATTTATAATTTATAAATGGTCGAGTTTACAAATGGCTATTTTCCAGTAAACTTAAAAACATACTTAAATTAATGAACACGATTGTATGATCAGTGATCACATATCGACGGTCTAATTAGCAATTGGTCTAACTACTTATTTTTTAGAAGGTGGTTTTTTAACATTTTGATTTAGCAATAGTCTAATTATAAATTGTTTGAATGATCCAAACAAAAATATTATACCTCTATTAGTTATTAAATTGTTTTTCAAAGTGATAATTAATTTTGAACTAATTGTTTTTTCGCACAAATAGACGATTTTTTAAAATGGAATTAGACAATTTGCCAATTAAAACGTCGAAATATATGCTTGAAACGAGACGGAAGAACAAATTTGCTCAAAATTATAGAAACATCTGGTAAATTTACAGTTTTTTTGGTTAAAATAAAATGTAAATTTTACTATGCGAAAAATGAAAATTTAGTATTAGGAAAAATCTTAATATTGCATGGAAAAAGAATGTAAATTTTATATTGCAAAACATGTAAATTTTACAATGCAAAAAATATAAATTCAGTTCATGGAAAAAAAGAAAAATTTACCCGGTAAAAAAGTGTAGTGTACATTATAAAAATTGTAAATTTAGTAGCTGGAAAAGTCTTAAATTTACATGGCAAAAAAATGTAAATTTTATATTGCAAAACATGTAAATTTTACAATGCAAAAAATTGTGAATTCAGTAAATGGAAAAAGATAAATTTACATGGTAAAAGAATTTAAAGTTTACATTATAAAAATTATAAATTTACATGGTGAAGAATGTAATGTTTACATCATAAAAATTGTAAATTTAATACGTTGAAAAAATATTAAACTTACAGAAAAAATGTAAATTTTACAGTGCAAAAAATGTAAATTTAGTAGCTGGAAAAATCTTTTATTTACATGGCAAAAAATGTAAATTTTTTATTACATCATATGTAAATTTTACAATATGAAAAATGTAAATTCAGTATATGAAAAAAAGATAAATTGACATGGTAAAAGAATGTAAAGTTTACATAATAAAAAATGTAAATATAATGTATTGATGAAATGGTAAATTTACAATAAAATAAATGTAAATTTTACCGTGCAAAAAATGCAAATTTAGTATCTGGAAATATATTAAACTTACGTAGTCAAATAATGTAAATTGCAGAAAATGTAAACTCTACATTATTTAACTATGTAAATTTTACGTATTCACACCTAAAAATTTGACAATAATTTTTTTTTTCAATTTAGCAAAAAATGACGGCGTAATTTACACATAATTATTTCTGTAATTATGAAATCTATAATTTTTTCCCGTAAAATTACAAAAAAAAAATAACTATGTACCTCTGATGGATCGTAATATCCTATTTCGAGAAATGGAACAATTCCTTTAAGCTGATAAATACTAATATTCTTATCTGCGCCGGTTGTTGCAATGTATTGATCATCTGGTGATATCACCATGTCCAACACTGATCCTTCGTGAACTATTACGGACTCCTCCTTCGCAATATATGATCCATTTATAGTGAATATAGAAAGTTTTCCATTGTTGCATCCTCTATACAGGAAAAAACTCCGAAATAATTAATAATTCCGAGAAAAAAAAACAAAAAATTTCACAAGATTTTTAACTTTAAATTATTTAAAAAATTTATATAATAAAATAAATAATACATACGTAAAAACTTGGCGATCTGTTTTACTCCAAGCAATACATCGAATAGAACATCTGGGACAGGAGCAGTTATGTTTCCAAATAATTTTCCCAGCTGTGATATCATAACAGCACAATTTCAGTGACTCTGAGTACATCACAAAACGGTCTCCCGCGTGATTCCATTTGACGCCTCGAATTTTCTGCGTCCCGATATTTTCAGCCTCGATATTTACTACTGCTGATACGCATTGGGTTTCCCATGAATCCTTGAAAACAAGTATTTCTTGTTCCACCGCGACCAGCATCATGTTTTTCGAGCTCCAATCAATCATTCCACGGCCTTAAATTAGTAAATAACAATTATAATACATTAATATAAAAATTTGATGCATTAATATAAGCATTTTTTGATAATATTTAATAAACATTATTTTATTTATTGAAAAAAAAATTTTTTTGTCAACATTTTAAGTTTTTTTTCAAAATTTGAATTTTTTTTATAATGACTAGGGTAAATGCACCAGTTGTTGACCGGTCACCAATTAGTTGACCGATGTATAAAAAAGTTAATTAATTAATATTTTACAAGGGTTTTTTTTTCTTAAAATATTATATTAAAATAAAAAAATATGGCATTTAATCATCATAATAAAAAATTACGCAATTAATTGCGCAGTGATTATAGCTTTAAAAAAATATTCTGAGTTTGTTTACAACGCAACCAGCCATAAAGCGGTCAAAAATAAATAGCGTACAATTGGAGAGTGAGTGCATTTCATCATTAATTTAGTGATATTTATCGGCATAATATAAAATATTTTAATTTTATTATGTTAACTAAAGATCAGATTCCAACTTTTTTGAATAAATAAAGTTATATTATAAGTTTTAATATTATTTTAAGACCGCGGTCAACTATTGGATCCGTCAGAAGCCCTTTACCCAGTAAAAAATTCATTCGGTCATTTATTAGACCCTCTGATTTTATCACAATCCAATTAATCACCGTAAAATAA
This sequence comes from Cotesia congregata, assembly GCA_905319865.3. NCBI lineage: Eukaryota > Metazoa > Arthropoda > Insecta > Hymenoptera > Braconidae > Cotesia > Cotesia congregata. The sequence continues at coordinate 6,404,750 of CAJNRD030001119.1, forward strand.
TACTTAAAATTTTTTTTGATTATTAAATTTTATTTTGTTGTAATTTTTTTAGTGAACGGTTATATCAAAGAACGAATCATTGGAAGAAAAAATTGCTAAGCAATTAAAAAAATCAAAAAGAGTTACAAGCTAGTAAAAAAGTTTTAATTGAAAAAAAGAAGGAGAAGTATAAAAAAATTTCAAGTTAATCAGAAGAATTATCGTCATTAAAATGAATTTGTGATTATTTGTGACCTAAAGAAATTTGACTTTATGTTAATTATTGCTATTGTTTATATTATTTTATAAAAAAGTACGGTTTAAAATTATATTGTATGTTTAGTTTTGTTAAAGATGTCGTTAATACTTTAAAAGTACTGCATATATTTAATTACATACATGTAGTTTACAAAATTACTTATAATTATTTGAGCGGTCAATTAATTGGAGAACGGTCGGTCATTTATTGGGTTTCTTCGGTCAATAATTGGTGATTTTAGTATTTCAACATTCAAATAACAAAATTAATATAATTTTGTTAATTTTTATTATAAATAGTTACTAATTATTATTAATTAAGTATTTAACTTCAATAAAATCCATTACAAATTGTTTTTAGTAGGTTAATAGATTTTTTTATAGCTTAGTACAGAAAAAGAAAACCTTAATCGGTCAATAATTGGTGCATTTACCCTATAAAAAAAATTGTTTTTTTTTTTAAATTAATTTTATTAGCAATAAATTTTTTTATCATTACATAAAAATTAATAAAAATAATTACTCGGAAAATGAATATATCCTGAAAGTTCAACAGCACTTTCCCAGCACTTAAGTAGCGGCTTGCATCGAGATTTGGCCTTCCAAACGTCATCAATCGATGATTTTTTGATGACACTTGATCGTTTATCAGGATCGAAACCTGGTTTGTAACAGGAAGGGGTTGAAAGTGGCCGTTGTTTGGAGTTAAAACTCAAAATTCGTTGATCTTTGAGCCCTTGAAAAGGCTCGATCTCATTCAAGCTCTCGGTCATCATTCGCTTCTTCCAATCAGTATGCAGTAATTTCATCTGAAAAGATATATATCTAAACTTTTAATAAGCTCAAGTCACATATATTTATTTATATACACGTAGATCGTGTCGGAATATGTTACACCAACGGGTTTTATTTAAAGATAAAAGAAATAGTTCTGTATAGTACAGATGCTCATGATCAGAATAAGAGACTCTGATGTTATTAAATAAAGAGGTTGGCTCATCTTGAAAGAGCGAGAAAGATAAGAGTAACGTGAATAAAAATGAAAAAGTGCGTGGGTAGGATTGAAGAGACCAAGCGAGTAAATTGCGTATCCGAAGAGCTTAACGATCGGTTTGGTTCTTGAACACGGCGTGCGCGGCTTTTGCCAACCAGAAGATCCTAACAATAAAAATAATAAAAAGATACTCTCTGTGTGCTCGAGAGCGATCAAGCCACGACCATGGTCAACGTGTTACGCGATTACGCTCGTAAATCCCGATCACCACCGACATTCTCTGCTTCTCATATCAATGGGTTGCTTTTGTGAGTCGATTGTAAAAAATAAACTGAGAACTTCATGAAAAAATTTAATTATCTAAAAAAAAAACAAAATTAGAAAGCAACTACTTACCCGTAAAAATTGTTTTTTTGTATGGCTAATTTTTATTTCTGGCGAAATTTGGCTATATATGACTTTATATGGTTATATGTGACCTAAAATTGCCATATATCATCTAATATAACTACCCCGCATGGAGAAATATATATGTCAAAAATATATGTCGCATATATAATATATATGCCGCATATATTTACGCAAAAAAAATATGTCAACATATATTTTTCACATAGATGCTGACATATATGTAGACATATATGTAGACATATATGGAGACATATATGTAAGCATACACTGAAAAAAAAATTTCCAAGTTTGTGAATTTTTTTACTTAAATCGAGAAAGTTAAATTTTTCAAAATTATTTCCTTGACTCAAATTAAATTCTTTTCTGTGTATCTCTAGACACTTATATGCGCACATATATGTGAACATATATGCGGACATATATTTAGCGCAAAAAAAATATATGTAAAAATATATATTTGCATATATTTTTCGCATATATATTTGTCCATGCGGGATAAGGAACCATTTCTGACCTAATATAGCCACATATGACTTGACATGGTTATGTATATGACCCAATATGGCTATACGCGATCATTTATGATATGATATAGCTTTATCTAGTCTGATATAGCCATAAATGACCTAGTATGACTATATGTGATCATATGTGACCTGACATGTCCAAATATGGCTTTATATGGCCATATACGGTCTAATATAATCATTAATCACTCATGATCTTATATTGCTATAAATTACCCTAATTTAGCTACACGGAAAAAAGTAAATTGTAATAAATAACAGTCGATTTATAATAAGTAATGATCAACTGCTAAAAATTACAATTTCAAACAGTAAAATCGTGATTTTACTATTCACGTTATAATATTTACCATTTAAACGTTACAATTTACTCTTTACATGGAAGAAAATACTATTTCAAACAGTAATATTCGCTATGTAAGTGTCTAAAGTGTTAAAGTATAATAATTAAGAATACAGACTTTGATATTTATCATTTCGTACTTAAAAAATGATGTTATGATATGTAAAAAGTATAAAATAAAGTTAGTAAATTTCTAATACAAGCAACGTCAATATTTACAAAGCAAAATGGTAAATTTTAAACGCAACGCTAAAAATCAAACTTTAATGATTGACTTGCTTGGACTGGTAAAATGTATATTTTAAATGTATAATTTTTACTGTTTGAAATGTTAAATTCTCCCCGAGTGAGACCCCCTTCTCTTTCATCTGAGTTCCCCTTCTCATAATATGGACTATATATTGAAATGGCAATTTTTACTGTTTGAAACTGTAATTTTTTAAGATGAAAGAGTCGGTATTTACTATAGCGATAGCTACTAATCACTTATTTTGGATATTAAATTATAAATTGTGGCTTTTATACTTTCCACATTAAGTTCGATAATATTTATATTTTTGCTACCCCGATGTCCCTTTTACTGCTTGAAACTATAAAAATTAATCGGAATCCGAGTGAATATTACAGTTTACTTTTTTCCGTGTATATATGACCTGATATGGCTATATTGACGTTCTAATTAGCGAATTGTCTAACTCCATTTTAGAAAATCTTCCATTTGTGGGAAAAAACAATTAGTTCAAAATTTATTATCACTTTAAAAAACAATTTAATATCTTATAGAAGTACAATATTTTGGTTTGGATCATTCAAATAATTTATAATTAGACTATTGCTAAATCAAAATGTTAAAAAATCACCTTCTAAAAAATAAGGAGTTAGACCAATTGCTAATTAGACCGTCGATATGTGATCACTGATCATACAATCGTGGTCATTAATTTAAGTATGTTTTTAAGTTTACTGGAAAATAGCCATTTGTAAATTCGACCGTTTATAAATTATAAATTTGAAAATTAGTTGATGATGTCATTTGTAAAATTAGTCGCAAATAAAAAATGATATTAATGAAATTAATGAAATGAAAATTTCACCAAATATAAATTAAGTCATTTATAAACCAGCGCAAAATAAAAATCTGTAGCTACGCGAATTTAGCCAATTCTTACTGCAGAAACTTATAAAATTCGCCAATTGTAAACTTTATACGAATCGTTAAATTAGCCATTTTTAAACTTCTTATAACTTTTTAATGGGTCGGTTGAATTTGCTCTAATTTTTAGAAAAACTAAATTAATGGAAGCCTTTTTAGATGCTTCAAATCGTTTTTTTGATCCGTCGATTTGTTCAAGAATTATGAGGAATTTAAAAATGGCTAATTTTACAATTAACAAAATTTACAATCGGCTAATTTTATCAGTTGCTGCAGTAAGAATTGGCTAAATTCACTTAACCAAAAATTTTTGTTTTTCGCTATTTTGTCAACGACTGTATTTATATTTGGTGAAATTTTCATTTCACTAATTTCATTAATATCATTTTTTATTTTCAGCTAATAATGTTATAAGTGACATTATCAACTAATTTCCAAATTTAAAGTTAATTAACGTTTTAGTTTACAAACGGCAATTTTCCAGTAATATTAAAAACATACTAAAATTAATGACCACGATTGTATATGATACTATATTTAATTTGAAATGTCTATATATAGTTAAATATGACCCAATATAGCCTCATATGATCTGATATGGCTAATGTTTCTATCAGAAAATTTTTGAATAAAAATTTAAGATTACCTGTCCGATGACATCCAGATATGGTTTATCATCCACTGAAATATATTTTTCACCAAGTTTGTGTTTGGCTATATCGACATTCAACTCACGGCGAGGAGGAATCATCCGATCATTGTAATTGCTAGTTGAAGTGTAAGCCTTTCCAAAAGCAAATCTCTGAAATGGAGTCGTGGAGACAGTTCTGTTGTGATATCTGGTTTCTGGCCCGTAAATTGGAATCGGCTGCTGAAATGTGGGAAACATTAAATTATGTAAGTGAATAATTATTTAACAGGAGATTTGTATGTGAAACTGAGTCTGCAAAAAATTAAGACCAAGTAAAAGGAGGGTTGAGAGAAGAGAGCATTATGCAGAATACGATCAAAGGGCACCGTAATATTTACCACGCCGTTCACCCTCTCCGACCCCCAACGAACATCTGCCTCCTTCTTGGGGTCTCATCGATATACTAATCTGTGTCTCAGGGTGCTCAATGAACGACATTTAGATTTTTGTTTTCGTGAGAGTTTATAGTCGCTGAATAAATTGTAATTCGAATAACCCGAACCGGGAATCGAACCCGGGTCTATTTTGGTTACGAAAATAAGGTGAACTAAAATTTAATTTTAAATTATAGAAATATTTTTAAAAATATCAATAATGATCATTTTTTAATTATTTTTGAAAAGTTTGGCTTTTATTGAATGTTTTAGAGTCAGATTAAAATTTTTACGCTATATTAATCAATAAGATTATAAAGCGTTTAATTAAAAATAAATTTAAAAAGTTTGGAACATCCAAAAGTGCACGCCTCACAATCTTATTTTCCATAAAAAAATTGATTAAAATAAAATACAAAAAATACTTTTAAATCTTTCGCGCCATTGTCCACCCAGGAAAGAAAATGAACAATAATTCATTTTTAATTTATTCTCTCTCGGCATTGTCATTTAAATGTTTTTATACATTTATTTGATATATTTTCATGTAATTTAATCTTACTGTATACTATTTAATGAAAAATTTTTGTAGAAAACTTAAATTAAATATAAATAAAATAATTTTTATTTTATAACTAAATATTTCAAACTTAACGTTCTTCTAGCGAGATAATTTAGCGATCATGCGCCATCTGTTGATGATTTTATGTATTAAATTCCGTAAAAAATTATATATTGACATATTTGTTCATATACGGACACATATTAGAACAAGTTTGGAAAATTCAAAAGTACACGCCTCATAATCCCATTTTCCATGATAAAATTAATTAAAATAAAATACAAAAAATACTTTTAAATCTTTCGCGCCATTGTCCACCCAGAAAAGAAAAGGTACTAAGCATGTATTGTAAACGAACCTCATTTACATAGATATAGATATACAAACTATTAGTGGATTTTTAGTTTATTGCTAATTATAAATAAACTACAGTGAATTAGACCGTGATCTTCGAAAGGACTTAGTCGTAAATCATACTAAAGCGTATAAAAAATAAATGGACTTGATCAGTTAAGTTTTTCGGCAGTTATCGTGACCACGCCAGTTTCCATACATACATTTAACAGCCGGACGTCCACGGAATAATTTTTTTAAACATTTTTAAAAAGCAAAATGTCTTTTAAAAATGTCATAAGTGTTGAAAATAGTGTTTTTCCATGAAATTTATGTGTAAATATTGTTCTACAAGTGCGATAGAGAATAAATAGAGACAATTTTAGTTCAAGAAATCGCTTGATTTTTGTAAGGAGAGTGCAGAGCACAACCTCATCCGCTTCACTTATGAGGCGTGCAAAATGATCATTTTTTTATCGAATTTTTTGAAGTCAGATTAAAATTTTTATTGTATATTAATCAATTAAAATAGTTTTTTTATTAAGAATAAAAAATCATCAGAACCAATTGAGGTTAAATTTTGAAAAAAATTATATTTAACTCTCTCCGATGACGCGCGAACTTTATCTTAATTATTCACAAGCATATATTTTCACTTAGATTTTTTCTAGGTCTTGCACATATTTATAATAGAATTTTTTCACCTGCAATCAAAAAGATCTGATAAAATTCTTTACTATTTTTAAAATAATTAATATATATATGTTTGAAAATAAGCACAATAATTCGATCTAATAAGTAAAAAAAATATACTAAAGTAAATAAATAATAATTTAATACATGATAGACATTTGAGAGTTTAATGATTTCATTTAAAATCTTGACGTATCCTATATACTGTAATATATTATCCGTCATATATTTAATATACTGATTTATAATACGTATAATTGTACTGACATCTAAACAAGACCGCTAATTTTCTCTGTCACTACTCAGAAAGATTTTCTGACACCTGAAGTGAGTATATCATTTAGACGAGAATTATTTTCTCCTTACATAATTTTTATTCTACTTAATTGATATATTTAACGGCGTTAATATAAATAACAGATAGATATTTTTCCCATCAGCATCAGTAATAACCGTTAATGTAAATATTATGTGTAGAGAAAAAGACAAAAATAATGAAAGGTATATATGTCTCGAGTTGCTGCAGAAGATAGATATGAGAGTGAATAAAACTAAATCTAATTTGCATGAAGCTCAAGACTTTTAAATCCATTTTACCAGGTGCAGAATACACTGTCTCACGTATATTTATTTTAACAATCCCACCGGAGACATTACTCGGTCTTCCCATGGACAATACAAGTAAGTCCGAGCGGACCCCCAGCAAAGATAACTTGTTTTTTTTTATTCTTCACCTTTTACCAACCTGATCATCGTTGTTCTTCCCTTCTTATAGAGATTCGTAAGGTGCCAAAACAGTTGTAAATACATATTTAATTTATTGAAATAAAACATTGTTGTTTATTTAAAATTATTCTTGCAAAAAAAGGGGAGAGGGATTAATTGAAGATTTGAAAAAATAAAGTGCACTATGTGACTGCCGTGACTTGTGGACAATAAATAAATAAAATTTTGTTTTATTAAATAATGAATTTTGTTAAATTGCACCGTACTTTTTTAACTATTGACGTTTTTTAAGATATAAGCTCATCTCGATGTTACACTCATCAAGAGCTTTCATTTGAGTGCCCACATGCATTTTCATATATTTTTCATATATACATATATATCATATATATGAATATATAAAAAATTGATGTGGGTAATCAAATGAAAGGTCTTGATCAGTGTATTGTTGGGGTGAGCTTATATCTTTAAGAATGTTAATAGTTCTCAAGATACAAGGTCGTTTCTTAATTATGTTAAATTGCACTGTATATACTTTCTTAACAATTGCCATTTTTAAAGATATAAGCTCATCCCGATGTTACACTCTTTAAGAGCTTTCATTTAAGTACCCACATGCATTTTCATATATTTTTCATATATACATATATATAAATATATGAAAAATTGATGTAGGTACTCAAATGAAAGGTCTTGATGAGTGTAACATCAGGATGAGCTTGAGCTTATATCTTAAAAAATGTCAATAATTCTCAAGATACAAGGTCGTTTCGTAATTATATTAAATTGCACTGTACTTTCTTAACAATTAACATTTTAGAAGATATAAGCTCATCTTTATATATTTTTCATATATACATATGTATAACATATATAAAATATGTGAAAAATTGATATGGGTACTCAAATGAAAGGTCTCGATGAGTATAACAGCGAAATGAGCTTATATCTTTAAAAATGTCAATAGTTCACGAGATACAAGGTCATTTCTTAATTATCTAGAATTAAAAACCCATTTTATCATATAAATACACTAGCCACAAAATTTTGCTTATTCTCTCAATAATATAAATTAATTATTAAAGTATGATATTTTTTGAAAAAAAATCTACGTAAATTGAGCCCAAATCTACACGTATGATATTTTTATTGGGTTGCTTAATCATAATAACACTCAAAAGTACCTAAACTGTATATTATAATAAAAAAATTAGTTTTAAATAATTATTTAATTAAAAAAAAAAATAGCTGAGCTAACAAATCCTTGTCAGTACAATAATTTTCCTCCTTTACTCTCAGTAAGTGAATGTCTACTAAAAAGACAAATGATTCAATTAAGATAAAAGATATCTCTAAGCCAGTAAATAATCTCCGATGAAAATCAAATCTTATTAATAAAATATCTTTACAAATAATATTATCAGCGTAAAATATTTTTTAAAAAGTTTCTTGCACTAGCTGGATGTCTCTGAAGAGAGCACGAACAAATATAAAAGCATGTAAAAAAAAAACTAGGTAATTGGTTGTTTAATCTAGATGATATGATGCAGGTAGTGTCGCGTTGTCTTCCCACGGTAGAGAGCATATGAGCCGACATTAACAGGATATATAAAGGCGCGGACTCTAAAGATCATCAACACTAATATAAAATATATATAAATGTAAGATATAGAATGTATGACTGCATCAGGACCGGTCAGGAGCACAAGTATTATATATAAGTGTGGATAGAAGTAGAAATAGACGGAGTTGTGTTAGTAGGTAGTAGCTAGTAGCTAGTAGCTAGCAGATGACAATCGCACACACTTGGTGCTCGTGTGAGACGCACGCTCTCTAATACATATCATCACCTGCGGCAATAACCACGCAAGGTCTCACTGGGTCAGGTTTTAGTTGTTTAAGATATATCTCAGCTATGCTGATGATTATGCTCCTAGCTGAGACTCCGGAGATATTTCTATAGAGGGCCGGAAGCCTTCCACCTCTAAGGTCGAAAGGTAATTCAAGGCGAAAGATGAGTCTGTGCAAACAAGTTCACCAAAGGTTATACGGCGACTCTTCTGCTCACCTTTTAGAATTTTTTACTAGTCTGGATGTTAGATAAATTTATTTTGAAAGATTACCGTCGCGTTAAAATAATAATAATAATAATAATAATAATAATAATAAAATTTGATCTGCTATATAATAAAAAAAAAATATAATTGCTACATTTTCTACATTGTTGTGAAACTTACTTCCTAGTTGTTGGAATAATTTATGAAGATAATTTATAAAAGCGTTTTATGAACTCCAATTAAGTAGTATAATTTATGAATATTATACTAGAAGAATTTAACTATAAATTATGTTAAATAATACTTGTTTTAATTGTATTCATTTATATGAAGTTAAAAAAGTTTGGAAAATTCAAAAGTGCACGCCTCATATTCTCATTTTCCATAATAAAATTGATTAAAATAAAATACAAATACTTTTAAATCTTTCGCGCCATTGTCCACCCAGAAAAGAAAGGTACTGCGCATGTATTGTAAATGAACCTTATTTACATAGATATAGATATACAAACTATTAGTGGATTTTTAGTTTATTGCTAATTATAAATAAACTACATTGAATTAGACCGTGATCTTCGAAAGGACTTAGTTTTAAATTATACTGAAGCGTATAAAAAATAGATGGACTTGATCAGTTAAGTTTTTCGGCAGCTATCGTGACCACGCCAGTTTCCATACATACATTTGACAGTCGGACGTCCACGGAGTAATTTTTTTAAACATTTTTTTTATTTATTTAAAAGGCAAACTAGTGTTTTTCCTTGACATTTATGTGTAAATATTGTTCTACAAGTGCGATAAAAAATAGAGACAATTTCAGTTTAAAAAATCGCTTGATTTTTTCAGGGCGAGTGTAGAGCACAACCTCACGCTTATAAGGCGTGCAAAATTTCAAAAGCTCGCTTTGAACTTTGATTTTGAAATTAAAAAGGAACATTTCACAAGAACTATGACAGTAGATTTTTTATAGTCAAATTTTATCAAATATTATGAGATTTTATCAAATAGTATGATATTTTGAAAAAATTGGTTTTAATTTTGAAAAATTCTTGAAACAATTCTTAAATTTTACCCTTAAAAAATTTTTCTTCTAGTAATTAAGTTTGTAAAATAATAAATTTTTAAAATATCAAAAAAGCACTTTGGACAAAATATTATAAGTTTATATATATTTTTGTCTCTTATTGATATCGTACCGTCGATGGCGCGCGGCCCTCCGACAGCGAAGACATCTTTTTTCTCAGCATTCCGCCAGACACAGTCGTTGTCTCTGAATCTGCTGATGATCATCATCATGGAGTCGTGTACTTTCAGCTTAGAGAAACTGAGAAAGTAAATTATATGATCGCATGTATACCTATATACAATCCGATGTAAAATCCTCGATAAAGAAGTTGAAGTTGATACACTGCTTCTTAACAAAGCCGTTTACTGATTACACTTTATATTTTATTTAACAAAATAAATAACTTATTTTATTTATAGAATTATTCTTAATTAGCCCACTATCAAATCCTCCTCTTTATTTTTTATGTTTTGCTTTATCCAAGCTTATCTTTCGCAATTTATTATTTAAAATTTTATGCAGATCAACTGCGAATTAATATTCAATTAGTGTAGACAGTATCAATGATAATTATTACCATAATAATTATAATAATAAGAATAATGATAAGTATTATTATATTCAGCCAACCCAGTCTATTTAACAATTTTTAATAATAATATTTTTTAAGGAATTATTATTATTAATTCCAAACTTCTTATCAAATCATATTAAATTAGTTAATTAAAGATAAACGTTCTTATAATACAAGATAAAAAAATCAATTACAAATAGACAAGACAAAGAACGCATACTGCTGAAAAATTCATTGCATATTTAGGATACAATTTATAGAATCAATTATTTGATTATATCAAAACGGAAATCAGAATTAACATATATAAGAAATTAGTAATAAATTATAATATCACGCAAAAAAAAAAAATTTTTAAATTACATTATAAATAGTAATAAGGTAAAGTATCCAGTAATTGAACACTTATAAAAATGGGACCAGTATACTTGAACAGACTTTTCAAATTGTTATAATACAAAATCCGTAAATTTATTATGAGTAATATGCGCATATTATAATTATTAAATGATATAGTAATTGATTTCTGTAAGTTTTTTCTATTATAAATCAAAACAATTATATTTTTATTAAGGAGGTCCTTTCGCCGCCAATGTAAAATAAAAAATATTAGATTATGAGTAAATTCAATTTTTTTCTAATAGTTAAGGTCCTTATTTATCTAATAGTGAGGTTTAAATTATACTTTACCGGACAAATTTTTGAAAAAATAAAATTTTTAAATGTTAGCATTTGTTCAGAGTCTTACGAGAAAGTCAGACGTTTGCAGTATTTCTCGAATTATACTATCAGTCATGGATTAGATGAAGTAAAAAAAAAACTAAAAATTAGATTTTCGAAATCTTCAGGTTTCTTTTTTTGCAATAAAATATATCAGTTACCGAGATATTTATTGAGAAATTAATATTTAAAAATCACAAAAAATTCTCAAGTAACCTACGTTAAAATAGAGTCAAAACATTTGGCAACGTTGCGTATCGCGCGAGCTTCAGACCATTCAATAAATTCAAACTAATTTATTTATTTACACTGACTGCAAAAACTTAAACGTGGTTAAGGTTATATTGTGCAAATAAAAATGTAAACAACCGAAGTACAGCGTTGCCAAATCACGGACAGGTTACTAGCAGTTGATTTGAAAGAGTCAAATTAATTTTTGTATTTAACTATTTTTTTTTTATTTTCAAAATTTCAACGATTAATGCCTCATATACTATTTATTATCTAATTTTAGGAATTTTTATGGGTTTCTTTTTTTAATTTATCGTATATTGACTACTACAATTGTTTTGACTCAACTGGAGCGAAAGGATTTCCTTAACTTGGAAGTTGATATGTCGAGAATCGCCGATAGATGCTATTTTTTTCATGAAAAAGGTATTAAATTGTAAACCGAACAATCAGTAAAAAAAAAAACGGTATATCATCATTTTAAGAAAAAAAAATTGTACCATCTAATGAAATAGTCTTTTCTAAATAACATATATTTTTTTCAAAGACATAAACTATAATTTTTATATTAAATTTTAGCGTTCAACTATACCTCCAAATTTTCAAAGCAAATACCCAGAACTTGAACAAGCTGGGACCATATAATTGTAACAGCACTCTAACCTTTAATAGGTTTATAGACTAGTGATCAGCATTGTGATTTGTATTAATTACTGCAATTTAGATAAGTTTTATGACTAAAAATTAGTGTAGGTAAAAATTATTGAACGTTTTAAATTGAGTTTTTTTTATTTATAATTGAAAATTTGCTTTGTCATTCATAAAAAATGTAATTAATAAATTAAATACAAATATTTCTCATTTTTAAATGAACATATTAAATATTCACAGTATTATTTTTAATATTATTCAATAATATATTATAAATCTTTGAATATTTCAATTAAACGTTAAAAAATTTTGGTGTGCCTATTGCCATATATTTTATTAGTTCAACTACAGCTCCCGGAGTGTTCAACTATTGCGGCTTGTCAGAATTAATTATTCAACTACTACTTCTTTTATAGTCTATCTTAGAAACGTTGTTAAAATATAAATATTAAATTATCTGCGTTATTTCGCGCTTCAATAAATTTAAAATTGTTTATACTTTTATGAAAATCACTAATTTGAACTAATAATTACATATTTATATATTAAAAGTA
>CAJNRD030001119.1:6426578-6439467 GCA_905319865.3 Cotesia congregata
CATGGAATTGGATTATAAGAGTCTTAGAAATGGAAGAAGACCGCCTACCGAAAGCCTGCCTTAAACGACAGTCTAGACTCTTCATCGATGGCAACTGCCATAGCAAATATAACTGGCTCGCAAGTCTACTCAACGTTGTTAAGACCATAACACCGGAATTACTGCCTGACTTAAACACCCTCAACCCCAGAACCTGGACAGCACACAAAACAACTTTTTTTGATAAGTACAAAGCACATTTAATGCAAACTGATGAACACCTGCATGAAAATGCGCACTACTTACAAAATCCGCCATCTAACACGGCGAAAAGCTATTTAAATGAAAGAATCGCCTTTCAAGCAATAAAACTCTTACTGCAATTGAGACTTGCTAGTAAATATTATTGTCAGCTAACAATTGACGGACATCTTCATAAGTTCAACTTCAGCGAAAATTGCCCAATTTGCAACACTGGAGAGCCTGATTCCATTGAACATCTGATGATTGGCTGCCCGATCTACAACCACTTGCGAGAACATCATCTATCGGTTTTTAACTCACCTCGGACTCTAACGTCTATTTTAAATGCAGACAATAAAAAATTAATTAAAGCAATATTGTACTATGTTATCAACAGCTGTCGTCTAAGGGCTTTCTGCCTAAATGAGTGAACTATTTATTGTAAAAAGAAAAAAAAAAAAAAAAATTTTTTTTTTTTTTTTTCTTTTTACAATAAATAGTTCACTCATTTAGGCAGAAAGCCCTTAGACGACAGCTGTTGATAACATAGTACAATATTGCTTTAATTAATTTTTTATTGTCTGCATTTAAAATAGACGTTAGAGTCCGAGGTGAGTTAAAAACCGATAGATGATGTTCTCGCAAGTGGTTGTAGATCGGGCAGCCAATCATCAGATGTTCAATGGAATCAGGCTCTCCAGTGTTGCAAATTGGGCAATTTTCGCTGAAGTTGAACTTATGAAGATGTCCGTCAATTGTTAGCTGACAATAATATTTACTAGCAAGTCTCAATTGCAGTAAGAGTTTTATTGCTTGAAAGGCGATTCTTTCATTTAAATAGCTTTTCGCCGTGTTAGATGGCGGATTTTGTAAGTAGTGCGCATTTTCATGCAGGTGTTCATCAGTTTGCATTAAATGTGCTTTGTACTTATCAAAAAAAGTTGTTTTGTGTGCTGTCCAGGTTCTGGGGTTGAGGGTGTTTAAGTCAGGCAGTAATTCCGGTGTTATGGTCTTAACAACGTTGAGTAGACTTGCGAGCCAGTTATATTTGCTATGGCAGTTGCCATCGATGAAGAGTCTAGACTGTCGTTTAAGGCAGGCTTTCGGTAGGCGGTCTTCTTCCATTTCTAAGACTCTTATAATCCAATTCCATGTTGCATTTAATATTAACAAAATCTAGTTTCGTACTACAATATTTGTCTTTTAATTTATGTATACATTATTTTTGAATAAATATTAATTAAAAAGATATTATCACTAAGTTAAATAATAAATAATGAATTATTTTATAAGAAAGATAATATATTTTAAATAAATAATTAATGATACTAAAGTTAGCCGACGTTTTTAATTTTTTGATTTTATCTTTAATAATTAAATTAGAACAAAAAAATACTTTTTAAAAATTGCACTTACAGTTTTTGAAGTTTTTTACAAGTGAAAGATTTTTTTTATTTTTTTTAATCATTTTTTCAATAAAAAAAAAATTCTAAAAATTTTTATATGTCAGCTAACTTAATTTTCATAATTAAAATATTTTATAATTATCGATTGTAAATTATTGATACTTTACAGCTCCGAAAGTATAGTTGATTTAGAAAAATCTTTAATAATATTGAATTAAATTCATATGATAATTAATGATTGAATATTTATACGGTATAGCTAAATTTTTACTATAATAAAACCTATTTGATTGTTTTCAACATTTTGTTTAATTATCTTTATTTTTGAAAATGAGATTATGAGGCGTGCACTTTTGGATTTTCCAAACTTTTTACATATTTCTGTCCCAAGCTTTCATATTTATAAATAAATAAATATATAATAAATATAATCGAGTTATTTAATACAAAAAAGTATAAGCGACAATTATTACAAACCGCGAGCACGATGTCTTTAATTTATTATCAGGTGGAAACAATCACGTGTAAGTTTATGAATTTACGGTGTGAGCGGAATGATTACGTATGTACATACATTTCATACTTATATAGTTACAAGATTTAACTGGAAAATGTAAAAAAGAAAGAGATAGAGAAAGCTTGATTCTCATCGATGTGCGCCCACACTATATATTTATATACATATATTGCAAACTATTACTCTGCACAGATACTAAGACCTACTGCTGCTGCAATATTACCATCATCTGGCAATTCCGTGTTTTATTCCATCTTTATTGTGAAAAAATATAAAAAAACTGCTGCTATAGATTCACTTCACTTGGAAGAGTGTTAAACTCGCAAAGTTCGGGTTCTCACGCGGCTATATACATACAAATATAATAGATCAGCGGTGACTCTACCGAATCCGAAAATAAATTTATTTAATAAATAGATAAGGAGAGAAACTGAAATAAATAAAGGCGTGCATTGAGAAAAACAAGTAAAGTGAAAATTACGATGTCAATATCGTTATGCAAAACTTAAAATTTATTATTGTATCCTTTACAATTTTGTGTTTCAAAATTTATCAGCAATCATGTAAATATTATTATTTTAGAGGAGCAAAATAAAGAACTAAATGTGATGATCCAAAAAAATTTTTTTAATCATGATTTGCTCATTACCGTCTAATTGACATATTAAAAAAAATAAATTTACACTTTCAACTTTATAATCTATATTATTAAGAAAATAAGAAAAAATTTTGTGTCTAGGATAGTCATATGATAAAATCGAATTTTTTTGGTGAAATATAGTGTCATTGCAAAGATGTTGATTTGAATTTGTACCTTTTCAAGGTTTCATATCATTCTCACCAATAGTCTATTTATGATGATAAGTATTTAGGCTGCATCCGAAAATGCTCTATCTTTAGATACAAAATTAAGAAACGACTTTGTAACTTGTGAATTATTGACATTTTTAAAGATATAAGCTCATCCCGATGTTACACTCATCAAGACCTTTCATTTGAGTACCCACATCAATTTTTCATATATTTATATATATTATATATATGAATATATGAAAAATATATGAAAATGTATGTGGGTACCTTAAATGAAAGCTCTTGATGAGTGATGTTACACTCATCAAGACCTTTCATTTGAGTACCCACATCAATTTTTCATATATTTATATATATTATATATATGAATATATGAAAAATATATGAAAATGTATGTGGGTACTCAAATAAAAGCTCTTGACGTGAATAACATCGGGATGAGCTTATATCTTTAGAAATGTCAATATTTAAGAAAGTGCAGGGCAATTTAACATAATTAAGAAACGAGTTTGTAACTTGTGAATTATTGACATTTTTAAAGATATAAGCTCATCCCGATGTTATTCACGTCAAGACCTTTCATTTGAGTACCCACATCAATTTTTCATATATTAATATATATTACATATATGTATATATGAAAAATATATCAAAATGCATGTGGGTACTCAAATGAAAGCTCTTGATGAGTGTAACATCGGGATGAGCTTATATCTTTGAAAACGTCAATCTTGAACAAAGTACAGTACAATTTAACACAAGTCCTTTTTAATAAAGCAAAATTTTATTTATTTATAGTTCACAATTCAAGGCAGTCACCTAGTTACTGCATGCTAGTTTAAAGAAATTTAATTTTACATTTCAAATAAAAAAAAAAATTAATTAGTTCAAGAAAACAAAATTTTGGATTAAAAAAAATTGAACTTTAACTATAATTTTTTTTTCTTAAAAAAAATGATTCTGTTAGTAAAGAAGATTGTTCTTTTCAACAGGGATTCTTTTTCTTCACTAAATCCCACGATGTAGTGTTTAAAAAAAAATTTTCTATTAATACAAGGTACAATTTTAAGTTTGTTCAAAAATTAAATGATAATAATAATAAAATCAGATTTCAGATCGATCTAGCAATACATATTACACTATATGTTTATTCAATTCCTAAATTGAAACATATCTTCTTTTAGTAGTAGACAATCTCTTTGAGAATAGTGACTAAAGGCAGTAAAGATACACATACACTATTGCACATATAATCGATCCACTCGGCGGATTCTCTTTTCTCTTCCTTATACGCGAAAATGCGCAAAATCGATCTCACTTATACCTCAGCAAGATCTCTGGGCAGCAGTTACCGGAGTATACAACTATTGCTCGAACGAAATCGAATTATTCACCACGACGTCTTATTTCCCATCCCCATCAGACGCATTCGCATTGAGGAAAGGGCTCCGCAATGGCAATACAAACGGAAACAGAGAGAAGAAAAAGCCATAAGATATAATATCGGCAGAGAGAAAAAAAATATTTCCTAAAAAAATCTATAAATATATTGTATTGATCCTTATGAATATCCTTGAATTAAATTACACGCAATAAGAGGGAATCAATTTATCGAAGGTCTTAGGACAAAAACATTTTAAAAATCGTGATAAACGTGTCGTCTCTTGTGTCACTCGGCAAAAACAACAACACACACAACGTGTGGCCAACAAGGGAATTCCCATTTTATTTTATGTATACACAACTAACCACACTCTTATTTCTTTATATCCGTCCCAACGGCCGCCAACCGCATGATAACAAGAAATAATTATTATGAAAAAACTATTGATGTTAAGACAACATTTTTTCCACCTTTTTTTGCTATTCTCTTGTGTTTTATCAGTTGTGTAAAATAATACTTTATTTAAAGCAGATTGGTTTATCTGCTTTTTTTTTTTTGGATTTTATACAGTACAGGGAAAAACTCTAGTGTATAATAATGAAATTAGAATGGAAAATTTAGTAGAAAAAGATTATTATTTGTAAGAAAAGTTTTTCTGGGTTAGTTAGTACTTTTTCTTTATTTTTAGATTGTAAGTTTTTAAAATTTTAATGTTGCGCGGTAATTGGTGCTCGAAAAACTTGAAAATAACTTTAAACTTTTTATTACTTCCACTACTGTTATAATTCATGTTAATAAATTCACTAATTGGAGACTATAAAAAACTTCTAGTATACGATTTTATATATAATTACTGCTAAGAAGTTTATCTTGCTACTTGATTACATTGATGAAAAAATTAAGTTGATTTAAAAAAAAAAATCTTGATTCGAGAAGATAATTTTTGAAAATAAAATTACTTTTTATCATCAAGCTAAAAAATTCTTGTTTTAATTAAATTTTATTTTATTTTATAATTTTTTGAATTAAATCAAAATTATTAAACTCTTCAATATTATTTTCTTTTGAATAATAATAAATTTAAAAAGCAATAAATTTCAATAATCTTCAAAAAATCAAATTTTTTAGAAATATTATTGCACGCCTCATAAGCGAAGTGGAAAATATATATATATATATATTAACTCAGGATATTTTGTCCAAAGTGCTTTTTGGATATTTTAAGAATTTATTATTTTATAAACTTAATTACTAGAAGAAAAATTTTTTTAAGGATAAAATTTGAGAATTATTTCAAGAATTTTTCAAAATTAAAACCAATTTTTTTAAAATCTCATCATATTTTAGCGATTTCTTCAGCTAAAACTGTCTCTATTTAAATTCTATATACAATAAAAATTTTAATTTGACTTAAAAAAGTTCGATAAAGAAAATAATTAAAAAATTATCATTTTGCACACCTTATAAGCGAAGCGGATAAAGTGCTCTATACTCGCCCTATATCATTAAGCTCTCAAATGTCTAATCATGTATTAAATTATTATTTATTTACTTTAGTATATTTTTTTTACTTATTAGATCGAATTATTGTGCTTATTTTCAAACATATATATATGTATATTAATTATTTTAAAAATAGTACAGAATTTCATCAGATGTTCTTGATTGCAGGTGAAAAAATTCTATTATAAATATTTGCAAGACCTAGAAAAAATTTAAGTGAAAATATTTGCTTAAGAATAATTAAGATAAACTTCGCGCGTCATCGGAGAGAGTTAAATATAATTTTTATCAAAACTTAACCTCAATTGGTTCTGGTGATTTTTTATTCTTAATAAAACACTATTTTAATTGATTAATATACAATAAAAATTTTAATCTGACTTCAAAAAATTCGATAAAAAATAATCATTTTGCACGCCTCATAAGTGAAGCGGATAAGGTTGTGCTCTACACTCGCCTCACAAAAATCAAGCGATTTCTTGAACTAAAATTGTCTCTATTTATTTTCTATCGCACTTGTAGAACAATATTTACACATAAATTTCATGGCAAAACACTAGTTTCAACACTTATGACATTTTTAAAAGACATTTTGCTTTTTAAATAAATAAAAAAAATGTTTAAAAAAATTATTCCGTGGACGTTCGACTGTCAAATGTATGTATGGAAACTGGCGTGGTCACGATAACTGCCGAAAAATTTAACTAATCAAGTCCATTTTTTTTTTATACGATTCAATATGATTTAAAACTAAGTCCTTTCGAAGATCACGGTCTAATTCAATGTAGTTTATTTATAATTAGCAATAAACTAAAAATTCACTAATCGTTTGTATATCTACATCTATGTAAATAAAGTTCGTTTACAATACATGCGCAGTACCTTTCTTTTCTGGGTGGGCAATGGCGCGAAAGATTTAAAAGTATTTTTTGGATTTTATTTTAATCAATTTTATTATAGAAAATGAGATTATGAGGCGTGCACTTTTGGATTTTCCAAACTTTTTTTATTTTAACTTAAATAAAAAGTAATTTTAAGCTTAAAATTAACTATAAAAATTTTAATCATTAATATTTTTAACAATTACAATTTATAATTCAATAAAATCTAAAAAATAATATTTAATAATTACAATCTAAATTTTTTAATTAAAAAAAAAGTTCTATTTATTTAAAATTAACATGTGATAAAAATAAAAATTTTATAAATATAAAAAAAATATTTCTCATGTGTAGTGTGTTGCCCCTTGACACTAAACCTTATCAAAAAAATTTATTATTATTATTATTATTATTATTATTATTATTATTATTATTATTATTATTATTAAGACAAAAAACACTTAGCAAAAAGTGGACATTATAACACAACAATCTTGCTTTTTTTAGTTGTAAGTTTATTATTATTAGACTGAACCATCAACCATCTATCCTGGGTTGTATGACGGTGAGCTTTCGTCAAGGGACTCGCCTATTCTTCCTGGGATCTGGGATCTGGGATCGAAAGATCGGAAGATTCGAGATCCGAGATGAGATCGTGTTTACTTTGCCGCGCCGCCGACTCGTTAGATCTTGAGTAGGATTTCAAAATAAAGTCTCTAGATTGTCGGTATAAAAGTATATACGTATATATGAGAATATTTGTATGTAGTTCTCATTTAAATGTATATATTATAATTTAAAAAGCGACAAGACAGCGAGGACGATGATGACGAGGACAACGAAAACCGCGAGACGATGCATTTGAGGGAGACTGGTTTTGAGGATTTTGATCCGGACGACGCTCCGGTTAAGGTCGAGTCAACTTGAGCAGGAGATTCCAAGATCCAGATCAACGGCCTTGTACGGCAGGTGGCTCGTGCCTTTTTTTTAACGGTATATTTTTCTTCTTCTTTTTCTTCTTCATCTTCATCTTCATCTTATATACATACACATACGAGTTATCTTCTTTTTATTATTTTTCTTTAGCATAAAATTTTATTTAGCGCACACGGAAAAATTTAATCTGGGGAAATTACTGAAAAATTTTATTAATTTACAGTTTTAATTCTGTCAAGACATAATTTAGAAGTTTACATTTTTAGAAATTTTTTTATAAAATGTCTAAATTAAAATATTAATTTTACATAAAGAAAAATGTAAATTTTTAATGAAAAAATTTACATGTAAATTTAATATGGAAAAAATTTACATGTAAATTTTCAATGAAAAAGTTTACATGTAAATTTAATATGAAAAAATTTACATGTAATTTTTAAATGGAAAAACCACTATGGAAAAGTTTACTAATGAAAAATTTACATGTAAATTTTCAATGGAAAAATCACTATGAAAAGCTTACTAACAAAAAGTTTACATGTAAATTTACTATAGAAAGTTTACATGTAAATTTATTATAGAAAGTTTACATGTAAATTTGTCGTTGAAAAAAATTTTTATTTACAAAAATGAAGATGTAAATTTAGAATTAAATCAATTATAAATTTATATGTTTTAAGACCAGTCGTGTTAATTTAACATTAAGAAAAATCTGAATTTTATTTAGAAAAATGTAAATTTAGCACTTGAAAAAAACTTTAATTTATTAGGAAAAAATGTAAATAAAATTTGTAAATTTTTTATTCTACTCAGAAAGAAAAATTTCTTGACTGAAGAACAAAATTCTTGGCTCAAGATAATTTTCGGGTAAAAATTTGACTTGAAATTCTATTCTTGGCGGAAGTCATTTTTTCTTAATTCAAATTATCATAAATACTTGATACAATAAATTTTTATATTTGAACAAGATTTTTAGATACTTTAGAGAAGCAGCGCCACCTACTTCAGCTGAGAAAAAAATTTTCTCACCTTGAGAAAATTTTTCTCTTGAATATTTGATACCCATTTTATATTATTTTAGCGTGCAATTATACATATTGAATGAAAAAAAATGATGAAATATTATTTGATCTTCCCATTTTACATGTTAATCAATAAAAATACTAATGAAAATTTACTTCTATCTGTATATTTAATTTTTTGGAGCAAAAGAGAAATTTTCTCAAGACAAGAAAATTTACTTCTATCAAGAACTAAATTTTTTGGAGCTCGAGGCTGAATTTTCTCAAAACAACAAGATTTTCTTGACTTAAATAAATTTTCTCGGATCAAGATACGTATTTCTTAAAGCAAGAGAATTAAAGTGAAATTTCTTATCAAAAAAAAATTTTTTTCCACTCAAGAAAATAATTAGGAAAAAAAATATTTTCCTTGCTCAAGTGAACCTTTTTTTGTAAATTTTACATATTCATCATACTTGTAAATTTGCCATTTATTTTTTATAAATATACCATAAAATAGCCGTGTAATTTTTCCACAACCTTGTAAGTAATTTCCCAATATAATTTTATTCATCACACCGCGATCCTTTATATCAAGCGATAAATTAATTAAAATATATCTTAACAACTTTAAAATTCCTGAGTAATAACATTGTTTTACGATGTATGAAACGGAAATAATAAAAAGCAAAGTCATTTATTTTTAATCCTCCAGTTAGCAATAGACAGTTAAATAATACTAAAACCAGTCGAACATTTGTAATGTATACCAAGTGTATTACGCTAGACCATGAAGCTCTAAAAGTAAAGATCAAGAAGCTCTCTACAGTTTACTTATACTCAACAAGATTAAAAATGATATGTGGCAGTGAAGAACGAAAGAAGAGCAGTGAAACAAGCAATTAAAGGCACTCGATAATTCGCCGCACAAACAAACCACCAATCGTTAACGTCTCGGCTGTTTGCTTTATGCCTGCTTATAAACTTACGACTCTATACTCTATACTCTAGAGGTAAAGAGCACTTGTCTCCTCCTTGATTTTATTTTTAAAGGGCTTATACCTTCTCTATGTACCCAAGGGAACGATAAGGCGGATCTTTTTAAACATCCGAGCTTTAATGCATGTGTATATATTACCTATAAAGATCAACTTACGGCGTTGAGAGTAATAAATGTCTCAAGGAGACCATTGATTTAACACCGGACAATCGCTAATTTTATCCGTACATACAATTACTGCTGTTATTGTTCCTAGATGTCAATATTAGCTCGCCCCAACAATTTTTATTTATTTAATAAATTATCTAAATTATCTTTACATTTAACAGAATTTTTTTTATAAATAAAAATGAAATTTACAAGATAATTATTTTTATGAGGAAGTTTACTTTGAAAAGTTATAAATAATATTTACGATAAATTGTTTTACACACATACTTACTGATATGCCGAGTGTATATATCTCTATCAGCAAAGATACGTGATCCATTTTTACGCGTAGATTATTAAAACTTTACGACGAGCTATAAAAAATTGATAGTTTATATTTTTAATGAATTTATTTTCATGATTTTTAGAACTTAAATTTTTATTAATCTATATTATTAAGAGAAATTTTGTGTCGAGGATATTCAGATGATAAAATTGATTTTTTTAGTGAATTTTAATGTCATTTAAAAGGTCTTGGTTTGAATTTGTGCCTTTTCAAGGTTTCAT
Organism: Cotesia congregata; assembly: GCA_905319865.3. Taxonomy (NCBI): domain Eukaryota; kingdom Metazoa; phylum Arthropoda; class Insecta; order Hymenoptera; family Braconidae; genus Cotesia; species Cotesia congregata. The sequence goes on from CAJNRD030001119.1 coordinate 6,436,959, forward strand.
ATCATTCTCACCGATAGACAATTTATTATAATAAGTATTTAGGCTACATTTGAAAATGCTCTATCTCTAGACACATAATTAAGAAATGGCATTGTATCTTGTGAACTATTGACATTTTTAAAGATACAAGCTCATCCCGATGTTACACTCATCAAGACCTATCATTTGAGTACCCACATCAATTTTTCATATATTTATATATATTATATATATATGAATATATAAATATATGAAAAATATATGAAAATGTATGTGGGTACTCAAATGAAAGCTCTTGATGTGAATAACATCGGGATCAGCTTATATCTTTAAAAATGTCAATATTTAAGAAAGTGCAGTGCAATTTAACATAATTAAGAAACGACTTTGTAACTTGTGAACTATTGACATTTTTAAAGATATAAGCTCATCCCGATGTTACACTCATCAAGACCTTTCATTTGAGTACCCACATTAATTTTTTATATATTTTATATATTTATATATATATTATATATGTATATATGAAAAATATATCAAAAATGCATGTGGGTACTCAAATGAAAGCTCTTGATGAGAGTAACATCGGGATGAGTTTATATCTTTAAAAACGTCAATATTTAAGATAGTACAGTGCAATTTAACAAAAGCAATTATGTAATAAAGCAATAGTTTGTTTATTTATAGTTCACGGCAGTCACATAGTAACTGCAAGGTTGCTTGTAAACATAATAATAATTTTATCAAATATATTCGTGAACAAAAATTTTTTATTCATAATTAATTATCATAATTGTTAATTTATTTAAAATAAACTAAAAAATATAAATTTTTTGTAGTATTTGACTTTTATAAAATGATCCTTGAAGAATATGTGTTTAACATTGCAATAATGTTTCTAAAGTCATACATCCAGCAATTACAGCGATATATTCCGATGAGTTATGTACTTGTCATCGAGATCTGTATTTGCAAAAGAAAAAAAAGTAAAAAGAAGGAAAAAACGCTTCCATATAAATGTACAGTGAAGAAAGTTACCACTCATTGGGAATTTAATTCTTGTTGACGAGCATCTTGATGATTAATCCTCATTTATAATATATAATATATGACGAAGAATAAATTTTTTTTTTTAGCTATTTGCTTGCAATTTATCATTTTATAAACGGTAACTTATCTTACAATCAATCGGCGTTGCATAAGTAAATCATATATTTATTAATAAGTCAGCTTAAATTTAATATAATATAAAATTTATAAATATTTTCGATAAAAAATAAAAAAAAAAGTATGAGCAGTAAATGTCGACATATTCAATAGCATAATTTATATAGAAGGAAGAAAAGGTATATCGTGTATAGTATTAATATATAAAATATCAATAAGAGTTTCATGGGAGACTATATAAATATAAATATGTAATAATATGAAAGGGAAAGGAGAGTAGCGGAGAGCAACCGCGTGATGGTGGCGTTTGTCCTGATCAGTGGTGATTTCATAAAGGAGACCGCCGTGACAGAAGATATTGTAGGACAAGTCCCCTGCACCAGCTGGGTGGCCCGTCGTCCATACATGTAAGACGTTGAGACCTCCTTCTCCGGGCACTCCGCCTCCTCGTTTCACCCTTCATCCCTTCCCCATTATATATTCCCTTTTTTATTGTCCTACATACACATCACATCACGACATAGACATAGGAACGAAGTTCTGCTCACGGGAATCGGACCCTTTCGGCTTTGCGAATCGCCAGCTCCCTTTTACTTTCCACCCCTTGTCCAATTGTCTCTTTACCCTACCAGTCCTACCCCCGAGACTTTTAGTTTATAAATAAACAGTCCAACCCTCCACTTGAATACATATTTGGCGTGTCGAGACTTGAGAGAAAAATCAAATTATATAGGAAGAATTTTTTTTTTAAATACTAAAATTTTTATTCTATAGTTGAATAAAAATAATTTACTTTTTTGTAAATTAAAAATTCGCTAATAAATACTAAAAACCGTGCAGTCACTATTTCGCTTTATTAAATAATTAATTTTGTTAAATTGCACTGTACTTTTTTAACTATTGGCGTTTTTGAAAATATAAGCTCATCCTGATGTTACACTCATCAAGAGCTTTCATTTGAGTACCCACATGCATTTTTGATATATTTTTCATATATACATATATATAATATATATAAATATATGAAAAAATGATGTAGGTACTCAAATGAAAGGTCTTGATGAGTGTAACATCGAAATGAGTTTATATCTTCAAAAATGTCAATAATTCACAAGATACAAGGTCATTTCTTAATTATGTTGAATTGGACTGTACTTTTTTAAATATTGACGCTTTTAAAGATATAAGCTTATCTTGACGTTACACTCATTAAGAGCATTTATTTGAGTACCCACATCAATTTTTCATATATTTATAAATTTTATATATATGAATATATGAAAAAAATATATAAATAATGCATGTAGGTACTCAAATGAAAGCTTTTATTGAGTGTAACATCAGGATGAGCTTACATATTTAA
>CAJNRD030001119.1:6440184-6454710 GCA_905319865.3 Cotesia congregata
ATAACATCGGGATGAGCTTATATCTTTAAAAATATCAATAGTTCACAAGATACAAAGTAATTTCTTAATTATTGATATTTTTAAAGATATAAGATCATCCCGATGTTATACTCCTCGAGAGCTTTCATTTGAGTACCCACATGCATTTTTGATATATTTTTCATATATATATTTATATAATATATATAAAATATATAAATATATAAAAAATTGATGTGGGTACTCAAATGAAAGGTCTCGGTGAGTATAACATCAGAATGAGCTTATATCTTTAAAAATATCAATAGTTCACAAGATACAAGGTCATTTCTTAATTATGGATTCACTAACTTTGACTAAAAAAACCGGTTTTATTATATGATTAACGACTACAATTTTTTTAGTAAAAGTCAATACAAAAAAAAATAAAATTAAGAAATGAATTGAGTGTAAATAAGGAGCTAAAGAATTTTAGTGTTAATTTAACTAAAAAAATGTAAGTACCTATAGCTTGCCATAAAAAAAGTATTTATAGACTGAGAGTAATTATTTAACTGAAGATAATGAGCAGTAGACAGAGAATAATCCTAATGAAAATAAATATAAAAAGTAAATTGATGAATCGGCGTGGATATCCTCGTTAAGAAGGAGTGAAGATGTTGCAAAAAGGAGTTTTAATTTCCGTCAGTAAGTTTCTTTACCGATATTTATCTGCAGGGCTGGCTCCACTGCACACCAATACATACAATTACTCTTAATAAAAATACTTCGTGGCTCAGTAAATCCTTTTATTGATTCACCAAAGTTTTTTGTCAATTTAGATCAGTAGGAATCCACGATCTCCTTTTATATTTTAAGATAACCTGAGAAAAAGTTGCTACTCAGTGATTAGCGCCATTCGTAAATGGACCGGTTTGTTAACTATACACACATATAGTATAAAAGCGATAGCTCATGATGCCAAACGCAAAACCGAAGGTAATATTTGACTCTATTCTGTTTAATTAACAAAGTTATAATTATTTATTACTTTTTTTTAATTTTTTAACAGGGTACCACCTCTGTTAAATTGTTGTAATTACCTCAACGAACTTCTTAGAGTTTAAAGACCTTAGATAAATTCATAAAGAGGCTATGAATAAATTAAACGCAATGATTATAATCAGGTCTATATATAGACATTAGTAAAAAATGATAGAGAATAAAGTAATGGAGGTAATTAAGAGCAGGAGGATCAAATGGAAGCCTGAACAAACAGCTAAACACTTTGAACATCTTTATCGTAAAGGAGGATCGTGAGTACCGCTTTTGTCGATCCAGTGTGTGCACAAAAGTGGCAAAAACCAAGTTAAGAGGCGCGAGAGTATACCTTCATACCTTGCTGATTATGTTTGTGTGAGAATGTGCGAACGCGTTACTTGACAAATTGAACCAGCGTGGGCCACAGTTTATTATGTAGTTTCTTCACAGTTCAAATTTAAATTGTTTTTTTTTATGAAAATTCAGGTTCTGAAATTGAAAATACGTGTAATAATTTTTTTAATCAATATTTTTTATTTTTTTACGTGAAAAAAATATTTTTATAAGGTTAATATATGTTTAACTACTAAACAAAATTATTTTGGTTCATTTATCAGACCTAGACCGTGAAAAAAATGTTTATGGCACTCAATATATAAGAATATTAAAATAGTTCTTCAATTTATTATTTTTTCTATTAATTTGGACCTTTATTAAGGCATAATTTTTAAAAAATTGATAGAATCCTCAATTAAAATTCAAAATTAATGTCAAAAAAGCTCCTTAAAAAAGTAAAAAAACAATTTTTCATTTTAAACTTATACAACAAAAGTTAACTTTCTTCTATGGAGAAGATTTAGTGACTATACGCCACCTGTTGGACGTTTTCAATTCTAATTTCGGTAAAAAATTACATCTGACTTAATATGGATATTTATCAAGTCATATCAAGAAATATCAAGCCCAATATGGCCAATTTTAATATCAAGACATTTAAAAAATTATATCGAGACATTTCAGGCCGTAGAAAATTTTTTCACGGCCCAAAATTCCAATTTTTTATAGTTTTTATTCCTTAACATTTTTAAAGTAATGTAAAAAAATTAATTTTCCTATTTATCGACTTGAATCCTATAAAACACTTTTTCTAAGGCTCTTACCTGTGAAAAGGCTTACTGACAAAAAAAAAACAAAAAAAGAAGAAGCTTAACAAATATATTAGCAATGAAAATTATTAAATTAATAATATTAGTATTGAAAATTATTTAATTGAGGTTTTATTTTCAAAAAATTGATAGATTCATCAATTAATGCCATAAAAGCTCCTTAAAAAATAGTAAAAAAAACAATTTTTCACTTCAAAGTTATAAACTAAAAGTTAACTCTCTTCTATGGAGAAGATTTAGTGACTATACGCCATCTGGTGGATATTTTCAACACTAACCGGTCAAAAAATGCTATATGACTTAATATGGTCACATATCAAGTCATATCAATCCAATTATGTCCAAATATGGTCAATTTTAATATCAAGACATTTAAAAAGTTATATCTAGACATTTCAGGCCATAGAAAATTTTTTCACGAATCAAAATCTTGAATTTCGATATTTTTCAATTCTTAACATGTTTAAAATAATGGAAAAAAATTTTTTTTCCAATTTATCGACTTCAGTCCAATGAAAAAATTTTTCTAATACTCTTAAACGTCAAAAAAGCTTATTAATAGTTAGAAAAAAAAGAAGAAAAAGCTTAATAAATATTTTAAGACAGAAAATTATTAAATTAATAAAACGTTCAAATTTTTTCTCAATTTTGAAGTATCAAGCAGTTTGTAACCTTATTAAAATTCTCCAGTTTGGTTTATTTAAAGTTACTCATATAATTTATTGTATTTCATTATATCAAACTGTTTCTTTATTATTTAATTACACCATTTGTTATTACTCATTAATTATATTTAGACTTTGTACAATTGCCTTTCGGGTAAGTTTTGGCATATAAATCCAACAAATAAATAAATTAATAATATTGGTATTAAAAATGATTTAATAAAAAAAAAGTTTGGAAAATCCAAAAGTGCACGCCTCATAATCTCATTTTTTAAAATAAAATTGATTAAAATAAAATATAGAAAGCAAAATAATAAAAAACAGAAAACACTGCTATGGTTTAGTGGCGCCATAACTGCAAGGTGAGGAAAAAAAATATTATAATAAAATGTATAGATAGAAATATAAAAAAATCCACAGTCATATATTAGTTTTTTATAAATAATAATTTAACGACAGTGAATTGAACGCTCATATTAATTAAGAAATTATATCGTGTGTTACTTTAGATAATAAAAAAAAATTATTCCGGTACGATCATTTTTTCGACCAATTTCCCTGCCACATACACCCATTCATACACGGACGTCCAAAAAAGATTATGTTTAATGTTATTATTTATTATGTTAAACAAAAAAATTGTTATTGAAATATATTTTATGTGCCTGAAAAATTATTTGACTTGACATAAGTGTACTCATTTTCACCTGTAAGTGCGATATAAATAACAAAAAATCAATTTCAGTTTCGAGAAAACTGCTTTTTTCGAAATGTCGAGAGTAGAGCACAACCTCAACGCTTCGCTTATGAGGCGTGCAATTAATAAATTTACCTAAAATGTAAAATATTCTGGATTTTTACAACCCTTGCAACAGATACTGATACCGATAGGCTATAAATGGATTTAATCGTTTTATTATTTAAATAATAATATATATATATAAAACACGATTGTAGATAATTATCGGTAGTATTAGTATTGTGGAATAATAAATACAAGATTCGTGATGTTTCACTAAAAACAACTAGTAGCGTAGTACGCTTATAATGCCGGGAAAAACAATAAAAATACATGCATATACCGAAAGCCTAAGCCTAAAGCTATACTCTCATTAATTCAGCTGAAAAAAAATAAAAAAATAAAAAAGGACTGTAGGAAGTACTGGCGGGTGGATCAGTAATCGTGTGTACCGATTGCACACGTGGGGTATCTCATCTCGACCTCCCGACTCTTGGTACTATTTAAATGTTCACCCTCGAGCTCCTTTTCGAGATAAGAACGATCGCCACGGGCCGATAAAACCCAGCTGACTCGGTCTCTGGCACTCCTGATTCGCTGGCTGCACTCACAGGAGTAGACCAACTAGCTAAGTTAAGGCCATACTTAAAATGTACACACACATACATGCATATTACATGTCCACCGTGTGGAAAAGGTACGAGTTGAGAAGACGAACGACGCCAAAGAATTAAGTGTAAGTAGTAGCGGTAAGACGAGGAACTTGCACTTGTACCGGCACATTCCTGCGGGCGCAGTATAAAACTACTTCCAGTTGTACCATTAGATAAAATACATTGCTAATATCCTATTGTGTTCAGCTCCAATGCCTTTTGTTTTAGATTTATACTGTAATTATCGTTATGATTTGTTTTAATGCTTGAATAATGATAATTTTCAGGGGAAACAAACTAATATATAGAAATCAAGATGGAATTATTAAATAATCTTTAAATTTAAGAGAATTTAAAAAATAATTCAGTTATTTGATAATAATTTCCCTTTTAGAGACATTTGATAATTTTTATAATTTTTTTAACAAATAAATTATTGCAAAAAAATTCATAATTAGAAGCTCGAAGTAATTAGAAATGAAATTTTTTAAAAATAATTTTCTTTATTTTATTGCACGCCTCATAAGCAGATGAGGTTGTGCTCTATACTCGCCTTTCAAAAATTAAGCGATTTCTTGAACTAAAATTGTCTCTATGTATTTTCTATCGCACTTGTAGAACAATATTTACACATAAATTTCATGGCAAAACACTAGTTTCAACACTTATGACATTTTTAAAAGACATTTTGCTTTTTAAATAAATAAAAAAAAAGTTTAAAAAAATTATTCCGTGGACGTCCGACTGTCAAATGTATGTATGGAAACTGGCGTGGTCACGATAACTGCCGAAAAACTTAACTAATCAAGTCCATTTTTTTTTATACGATTCAGTATGATTTAAAACTAAATCCTTTCGAAGATCACGGTCTAATTCAATGTAGTTTATTTATAATTAGCAATAAACTAAAAATTCATTAATCGTTTGTATATCTACATCTATGTAAATAAGGTTCGTTTACAATACATGCGCAGTACCTTTCTTTTCTGGGTGGGCAATGGCGCGAAAGATTTAAAAGTATTTTTTGGATTTTATTTTAATCAATTTTATTATGGAAAATGAGATTATGAGGCGTGCACTTTTGGAGTTTCCAAACTTTTTGTAATTACTGTTTATAAAAAGAGATCTTTCTCTTAGTGATTTATACATTTTAACTAACAAAATAAAGAAAGAAAAAATACAAACAAATTATGTTACAATTACACGGAAAAAAGTAAACTGTAATATTCACTCGGATTCCAGTTAATTTTTAGAGTTTCAAATAGTAAAGCGGACATCGGGGTGGAAAAATATAAATATTACAGAACTTAATGTAGAAAGTATAAAAGACACAATTTATAATTTAATATCCAAAATAAGTGATTAGTAGCTGTCACTATAGTAAATATCGACTCTTTCATCTTAAAAAATTACAGTTTCAAACGATAAAAATTGCCATTTCAATATATAGTCCATATTATGAGGAGAAGGGGAACTCAGATGAAAGAGAAGGGGGTCTCACTCTGGGAGAATTTAACATTTCAAACAGTAAAAATTATCCCATAATAAAATTGAGATGAAATGTATGTGGCATCAAACTATTCGTAACGTGATTGGTCGAATATATCATAAGCATGAAAATATATGCAAACTCTATAGTCAAGACGCGCGCTTACGCGCGAAAATTAAATTCTGGTACTATTAAAATACACATTTTACCAGTCCAAGCTAGTCAATAATTACAGTTTGATTTTTAGCGTTGCGTTTAAAATTTACCATTTTTCTTTGTAAATATTGACGTTGCTTGTATTAGAAATTTACTTACTTTATTTTATACTTTTTAGATATCATAAGATCATTTTTTAGGTACCAAATGATAAATATCAAAGTCTGAATTCTTAATTATTGTACTTAAACATTTTAGACATTTACAAAGCGAATATTACTGTTTGAAATAGTATTTTCTTCCGTATAAAGAGTAAATTGTAACGTTTAAATGGTAAATATTTTAAAGTGAATAGTAAAATCACGATTTTACTGTTCGAAATGGTAATTTTTAGCAGCTGATCATTACTTATTATAAATTTACTGTTATTTATTACAGTTTACTTTTTTCCGTGTACAAAGTTATATATTTTGGAGTAATGCCAAAATCGAATTTCCATAAAGAACCTTCTAAAATTGGAATTTTGAGTTGCGCTTTTAACAGGAGCTACTTTTAGGCATTTCCACTGAAATTTCCACATTTGGCCGGAAGTAATTGTTAATAGTTGTTAATTGATTCTAAAATATCAATATTGTTTACAGAATTTATTAAAAAATTACCCAAACTGTATGATAAAAAATAATAACTGCAGATTGCAAGTTTGTAATACCTATATAATTAAAAAATTAAAGAATTTTGAAAAGCACATGCCCATATATAATTCCACTTAAAACGAATAGATAGATTCATAAATAAATAATTGAGTGGATTGTAATAGCTAGTGGATAGTAGAGATTAAAATCGCGTAATTGTCAATATAATCGGGATTAAATATAGATATATGGATGTGTGTATAAAATATATGGAATGAGAAGGAGGTAAAGCAAGTAATAGGTGAGATGGGCATGCTTTAATGATACAGCTACCTTAATAAGGTGGAGTATAGTCTTATAAGAGTATAACCATCATCTTTCTCATCATCATCATCATTATTATTATTATCATCATCATCCTCCTTTTCTCTTTTCCAAGGTATATATCATTATCCTTTTTCCGCATTACTTGACCTTTTCTCTTTCTTATTCTTATTATATACTTTATATTACAGCTTAGATATTTTATTTCTTGTAGATCGCAGCTTCCTCTCATTCAACAGCTCAAGGATAATTATTATAAAATGCTACCTCCTTATTTGAACCCTATTTTACAATCCGATATCTACGTGATTCTACTTTTATATTTTATTTCATTTTCTTTTCCTCTCTCTCTCGCTCTCTCTCTCTCTCTCTCGCTCTCATTTTAGTTTTATTACTTTTTTTTTAAGTAGCTGCAGATTCATCTAAAGTTATCAAAAAATTATCACAATAAATTAACTATCGATAAAAATCATATTAAATTTTTAAAAGGCACAAATTCAGGTCAAGATTTTTACAATTTTATTTATTTTAAGTAAAAAAATATGTTTTATCACACGAAAAAATGATTTGTAGAGTAAAAACAGGTTCTTTGTAGAAAAAACTACAAGTATTATATTTTACATTGTAACAATTAAAAATATACACTAAAAAAATTTTTTTTTTTTGAAAAAAATGAACATGCTTGTGACAAGAAATTAATTTGTTGAGAATTTTAAACAATTTTTATTTTTTAGCTGAAGAAATAAAAATTTTTCTTCCAGTAATTTTTCTTTGTTGAAAAAAAAAACGTTCCAAATTTGAAGGAAAAACAATTTTAGATAAAAATTCTGAAGTTTATTGTGTAAAATTTTTATTTTACAAATCAAATAAACTTTGTTTCAAGAAAGTTACTGTAAGAAAATTTTTTATTTCTTCAGTTAAGAAATAAAATTGTTTAAAATTCCGAAAAAATTAATTTTTCGTCATAAAAATATTCATTTTTTTCAATAGAAATTTTTTTTCTCAGTGTATTTTGTAATAATGCAATGAAAATTAGAAATACTTTATTTAATTAAAAACTTTGAATGTATTTTTAATTAGATGAAAGCTTAAACTATAATTTATTTATTATTTTCAAAGTTATTTATTGATAAATTTATTTATTTATTTACTTGGAAAAAAAAACCCAGCAGCCATTCGGCCAATAACAGGGTCACTTAGATCATGTATAAGTCCTAATAATTATCATTCATTCAATTATTTAATTATTTAAGAAAATAAAGAAAAATAACATAATAAAAAAAAAAAAAAAAGAAAAAACAAAAGGAAAAAATTACAGTGAGTCAGTCGTATCCAGAAAACTAATATCAGAACATCTGAGGATGATTATTAATTCATGGATCAGTAAACAAAAAACTTATTAGTATCAAATAGTTCATTATTGAAAATACCTGGTTTAAGCCAAGTTTTACTGAAGGTAAAAATATCAAATTCAGGTACTACCGTTTTACAATATACTTCCGTATATTTAGTGTTCAAACCTCTGACGTTCTGATAGTAAATAATAAAGTTAGAAGCTATGGAGTTGAGTATTGAGATGTATTCATTATTTGGTGATTTGCTTGACTAGTGTTGGAGCACCATTTCTCGTGACTATCCTCAGATTTAGTTCCCCAAGAGAAATTAATAATTAATAGCTGAAACTTTGGAAATATCGATTTATCGAAGCATTTTTTCGTTTTAAATTGAGAAAAAAAAAAATGAACATTTTTGTGACAAAAAACTAATTTTTTTGGAATTTTCAACAATTTTATTTCTTCAGCTAAGAATACTAATTATTTAGAGTAATAAATATACTGTGAATTATTACAATTGAACCTGTGATTCGAGAAATTCTCAAGCTGAGTTATAAAAATTTTAATAATTATTATTTATAATTAATACGAAAAATTACAGTGTGAAATATTAAATCTGCTGGGGAAATTTAAAGGTTTAAACCCTAAAGGGTTTTAGCTGTTATTTAAAACTCTAATAAATCCTAGTTATATAAATGAAATTAATATTTTTTCCGTATACATAAATATGCCAAACAAAATTTTCCTTATATTTTTAATTATATAGATGACATTAATAAAAATAGGGGAAAAAATAAAATCTCCGGCGGAAGTAAATCTGCTTTATAATGCCCGGCAGGCAAAGTTTGCGAAAGCGTTATTGAGGTTTGTCTGCGACTGTGCAGACCATATATTAGATAAATTATTTTTCTCGTATCATTTTATTTATCAGATGCCTATAGCTTTATAACGAGTTAATATATCTATATATAGATGTAGATATAGTTAGTTGGTGGTTGAATTGCATGAACTTGAAGTGAAATACCGTTTGCGTATTTCACTCGAGAAGAGGACGCTATGAGTAAAATATATCGTGCCACGGTCAGTTTTACAACGACGATAAATTCCGGGTCTCCACCTTTATAACCTCCCACTACTTATAGTTAAGATGCCACGTAGATTTATTTATATAATATATAAGGCATTATATCTTTGGACTTTGCATACCAATTTAAAGAGCAAAAATAATAAAGTTAAGAAACGTGAAATGCCTTGCTGATATCATGCTTTCTCCAACCTGAGAATTACTCTATTTATGATAATAATAATAATAATAATTATAACATTAATATTAATATTAATTTTAATAATATATACCGTGATGATAGTCTCCAATAGTGGATGATATGTATTACCGGAATATGTGTAACAGAGATAAACCAATGGTGTTTCATGGTATAGTAATCCGCTTATAAATGTTGAAGTTTTCTTCAGACAGCCGCGACGGAGTTTGTCATAATTATTGGCCAGCCACCACTGGTGTCTCGTGGTGCTTCGGCTCCATGGCGAATTAAAAACGTACTACGATATTCCTTTAACCCAATACAAGAGATAAGAGATAAATAATACTCCTGTAATGAATTTAACTGGTCAAAAATTATTTATACACTAAGCGCATGCTGTGTGTAATTGTGAAAAATTTTTTTAAATGTCTTTATAAACTATATAAGTAAGAAATATGAAGAAAAAATTTTGTAAGCATTTTTTTTATTTTTAAATTTAAATTTATGCATTTTTGAGGTTTCATATAATTTTCTTAGATAGTTAATTTATTACTAGTAACTTGCAGTAACTAAGTGAACTTGCGAACTGTAAATAAATAAAATTTTGCTTTATTAAATAATGATTTTTGTTAAATTGCATTGTACTTTTTTTAATATTGACGTTTTTAAAGATATAAGCTCATCCTGATGTTACACTCATCAAGAGCTTTCATTTGAGTACCCACATGCAATTTCATATATTTTTCATATATACATATATATAATATTTATAAATATATGAAAAATTGATGTCGGTACTCAAATGAAAGGTCTTGATGAATGTATCATCGGGATGAGCTTATATCTTTAAAAATGTCAACAGTTCACAAGATACAAAGTCGTTTTTTAATTATGTTAAATTGCACTGTACTTTTTTTAAATATTGACGTTTTTAATGATATAAGCTCATCCTGATGTTACACTCATCAAGAGCTTTCATTTGAATACCCACATACATTTTTGAAAGGTCTCGATGAGTGTAATTTCGGGATGAGCTTATATCTTTAAAAATGTCAATAGTTTACAAGATACAAGCTAGTTTCTTCATTTTGTCAAATTGCACTGTACTTTCTTAACTATTGAAATTTTTAAAAATATAAGCTCATCCCGATGTTGCACTCATCAAGAGCTTTCATTTGAGTACCCACATGCATTTTTTATATATTTTTCATGTATACATATATATAATATATATGAAAAATTGATGTGGGTACTCAAATGAAAGCTCTTGATGTGTATAATATCGGCGTGAGCTTATATCTTTTAAAATGTCAACAGTTCACAAGATACAAGGTCATTTCTTAATTATGTATCTAGAGATAGCGCATTTTCGAATGCAGCCTAAATACTTATCATAATAAATTGACTATTGGTGAAAATGAAATGAAACCTTGAAAAGTCATAAATTCAAGACCTTTGCAATGGCACTGAATTTCACTAAAAAACCGATTTTATCATATAACTATCCTGGAAACAAAATTTTTCTTATTCCCTTAATAATATAGATTAGAAAATTTTTAATAGATTTCTTTCTCTTTAAAAATTATTCGATGATCAAATTTTCAAATTAAATCAAATAATTTGCTCAACTTTAAATTAATCTAAGGCAATATATTGCTAAAGAAATGTTCAAAGTTACAAAAAAAATTTTTTTTAATGAATGTTCTTGAATTTTTTCATATTAAGAAATAAGTTATCGCTTAATTGAATAATTTTAAAGAAACAAATTCAAAAATTCTAAAAAATCGACAACCTGTAATTAAAAGGATCAACGAAAAAAAAATATAAAACAGTGATTCGTAAATTGATAAATGTTTTATCTAATTTAAAATGAAAGAACAAAAGGATCAATTAAATACGAAGCTTGATGGTCTGATTAATTCAAACAGTCGCTACTTAAAGAGTATCGGTAGACGTGGATGTGTTATTTATACATGTATACACCGATATAGAGCTGAGGGTGTGGTAGTAAGCATAGTTTGGAATTCTAGAGACTTGTTGAACAATGCCCTGCATTCCTCAGAGCGAGTTATTCACGCCCGTGTTTTCTCTTATGTCAGTTTAATGAACACGGTGCTGGCCCACCCGATAACAAGAAGCTTGCACACACATACATCGGTTTTGTAGTTACTTCCTCGTCAGTAGCCGTTCCCGCAACACCACCACCTCCAGCAAACCAACGGATATAAACTGCTCCCTATTGTCTGTTCGCCTATGGTTCAATGCCTAGTAAATTCTCATTTTCCCTCTTTTTATATTTATTTATTTATTTAATCCCGTTCGTAGGATTTTTGCAATAAATAGCTCTGAAGAATAAATAATCTCATATATTTGCAGATTTTTAAAATGGTAATTACTTAATTGGATTGAATTAATGTGTTAATAAATGAAAGAACTCTTGGTAATCGTTATCGCGTCGTTAGGTTTGTAATTGTCGGGTGCCAGCAATGAGTCGACGAGACAATTGAAGTCTAATGGCCACACCCGTTTTCTTGTTTCACTTGTGCTCTTTACTAATCAAACTATTATAAATTTATGTCATTAATAAGGTTATATTTGTACCCTGTCGAGAGTTACGAATTGTCAATAAAAAATTTTGATTTTTTTCGATTATTTTTATTGCTATGTACAGCTTGGAATTTTTTTAATTAATTCTGTAATTTTATTACGTAATATTTAAAAATTAACTCTCTACTAATGAGAAAACTTAGCGGCCATGCGCCACCTGTTGGAACTTTTCAATACTATTTTTCCCAAAAAATTTTTTTAAAGAAAATGTGAAGGTTATAACGTCTAGAAAATTCAATACATTTTACTTTTAAAATGTTTAATTATAAAAAAAAATTGATTAAGTATTTAATTAGAAAAAGAAATTAATTTTGATGAGAAAAAAACTATTTTTATTTTATTATTAAATACTTCAAAACTTAACTCTCTGCTAATGAGAAAATTTCGCGACCATGCGCCACCTGTTGGAACTTTTCAATACTATTTTTGCCGAAAAATTTTTTTAAGCATAAATTTTATTTGGCGTATAGTTCTTTACATGCTATTAAAAGAATTTATTTTTTTACTTTTTGATTATAAAAATAAAATTTTTTTAATTTCTAAAACAATTTATTTTTCCAATCTCCAAAGAAAATAGAAATAATCATGCTTATTAAATTAAAATCGCACCAAATTTCACATCAATTGATTTATTCCTTGAGAATAAATGGATAATAATAATAACCTCGATCGATAGAGATATAAATCAATTTGATGCTGCTAATGATGTATACATACACACATAATAACGATTCAATCAATCGGAGTATTATAAACATATATAAAAAATAATTTCACCAGACAAGTGTAATTTCTTATGATTACATAATTGACTGAATTATAAATGATTGTCAGGTAAATGTCTATGTAAGAAAAGCAGGGGGTTAATTGTGTATCGTTAGTCAGGCCTCCCACTGATGCTGTCCCAGCATATCATTCACAATATTTATTATTTATTATTTATTATTATCCTGAGATCGTGGAACTGGAGTATTATAGACATTAATCCATCCATCTAATAATGATCTACGTGCAGAGCAGCTGCAATTAACTTACAATTTTATTTTTGTTCTCCCGCGTTTACGCAGAGGTATTAATCTATCATGAGCTAGCAACTAATATAATATAATAGTCGAGGGCTGACTTTTATGAAATATTGTGCGTCCGGTTTGCGATGACCATGTTTTGTCCGTCACTTGAATTCCTTTTATATTTATACAGATATATATAGTGTCATTTAATCTTGTTAACCATTTCTTAATGTTTTAACTGACTGTATGATTATTCGATGTCATCGATATGGCATCTTGGTAATCGATCATTCCTCGATGCTAGAGATACCAAGTGAAAAGAGTGATTATGATGGGATAAAGAGAAACAAGACTATACTCTTATTCTCGGTACTACTTTATATATAATAAAGTGGCAATAAGAACTAGCCGTCTACCCGGCTGCATGCTCTCTACTTCAGACACAACCTATACTTTGATATAATACCACAATGCAAGAAATAAGTTCCTGAGTAATTACTTTACGATCATCTTGATGTTGCTCCTGCTTAAGCTCATGCCAATCCACCAGAGAAAAGGAAACCACGGATTATTGTTTTAAATTTATTATTTATATTATTAGGCATCCGCATAAGTATAATGCAGCTTGATCTTTGCAAATATTAACATTACTCTTCAATTAATCGGTTTTTTTATCAAAATTAGTATTTATATTAAAAACTTGAAATTTAAAATAATATATTGAATTTTTCTTGGAAAAGATTTTTTTTTTTATAGAAAAATTTTATATGTCAATATATAATTTTCTGGATAAAAGTTTCTTATATATGAGTTAATATGATCATATGTCATTTTTTGAGTAAAATTAGTGTTGAAACTTTCCGAAAAAAATAAAAATTTTTTTTTTCATTGCATAAAAAATTTTTGCATAGATTATTTTGATTAAATTTAATCTAAATAAATTTTGAAACTAATTATTAAAATAATTTTGAAGATATTTAAATTATCTATATTATTAAGAGTGTTAATAATGATATTTCAAATCATTCTCACCAATAAATTTATGATCATTGATTAGGCTGCATTCGAAAATGATCTATCTTTAGATACATTATTAAGAAATGACCCTGTATCTGATGAACTATTGATATTTTTAAAGATATAAGCTCATCCCGATGTTACACTCATCAAGACCTTTCATTTAAGTACCTACATCAATTTTTCATAAATTTTATATATTTATATGTAGGAATATATGAAAATGCATGTGGGTACTCAAATAAAAGCTCTTGATGAGTGTAACCTCGGGATGAGCTTATATTTTCAAATATGTCGATAGTTAAGAAAGTACAGTGCAATTTATCATAATTAAGAAATTACTTTGTATCTAATGAACTATTGACATTTTTAAAGATATAAGCTCATCCTGATATTACACTCATCAAGATCTTTCATTTGAGTACCTACATAAATTTTTCATATATTTTATATATTTATATATATATAAATAT
>CAJNRD030001119.1:6469018-6481028 GCA_905319865.3 Cotesia congregata
TATATATATATATATATATATATATATATATATATATATATATATATATATATATATATGTATGTATATATAAGATCAAGAAATCGCAAGGCGCGCCACCCGTGAGCCTCCGATCGCTAAATCACTCGGGGACGACGTCTCCTCTACCCACTTTTCTCTTCCTCTCGCCATTTACGGATCAACTATCTTGCCCTCTCTTTATAGGTATATATATAGGTACCTATTCCTTCTACTCTACTTTTAGTATCTCTATGTATAATAATATCCACCACTTATTATTTTTTTATAAAAAATTTTTAATTATTCTCACATAAATTTTTTGAAAAATTGAATTAAAATTTTTCTAATTTTTAAGCTGAAAAAAAAAATCATTTTAATCTTAAATTTGTATTTATTTTATTACACAATAAAAATTTTTTGTCATATTTTTAAAAATGAAAAAAAAAAATGGAGAATTATAAAATTAATTTTGAAAAAATTGTATTATTTTAAATTTGGCAGAAAAAAATTTTTTTTAAGATAAAAATTCAAAATTTTTGACAGTAAAAATTTATTTTTTTAAATTAAATTAATTTTTTAATCGATAAAAAAATTAATAATTTTATTTTGAGCAGAATGGAAAATTTTTGAAATAAAAAATTTTTTTAAGAAAAAAAAGAAAGAGTCAATAAATTCTTAACTATGTAGCTTTTCATGCTCATAAAAAATATTTATTATCTATATGATGTACAGACTGAAATAACAGAGTTGTAAAAAACAGTCTATATACATCCTTACAATATAAAACATATAATATGTAAGTTTATAATTGCTTCATCGTCGGCTCGAACGTTTTATTTTAAATTAAATCTACATTTTTTGTTTTGCAGAGCCCGACCTAGAGTGAAGGAAAAAAGATCGCAACTGACTTGACGAGTTTATTTAAGACTGCAAGTATAAAAACTTAATATATATATATATAAATATGGCTAACCGATCGAGCTAATTGTCTCCTCTCACATCCCATATATTACACTAAAGACTCCAGGTATTTTATGGTTAATTATTTAATATTAAATTTTTGATGATTAAATTACTTTATTTAGAAAAATTATTTGTATTGCAGATTTCCTCGAATAAAATAAAATAAGACAAAATTATTAATAATAAACCCATACACAGAAAGGAAAATTTCTTGACTGGAGAACAAAATTCTTGGCTCAAGAAAATTTTCGGGTGCCTGAAGGAAGACCAAAGTTGTGTTGGCCGATAAATACTTGATACAATAAATTTTTATATTTGATCAAGATTTTTAGATACTTTAGGGAAGCAGCACCACTTAATTTAGCTGAGAAAAAAATTTTCTCACCTTGAGAAAATTTTTCTCTTGAATATTTGATACCCATTTTATATTATTTTAGCGTGCAATTATACGTATTGAATGAAAAAAATGATGAAATATTATTTGATCTTGCCATTTGACATGTTAATCAATAAAAATATCAATGAAAATTTACTTCTATCTTTATATTTAATTTTTTAGAGCAAGAGAGAAATTTTCTCAAGACAAGAAAATTTACTTCTATCAAGAACTAAATTTTTTGGAGCAAGAGGCTGAATTTTCTCAAAAAAACAAGATTTTCTTGACTTAAATAAATTTTCTTGGATCAAGATACGTATTTCTTAAAGCAAGACAATTAATTTTGTTGGAATAAGTGAAATTTCTTGTCAAAAAAAAATTTTTTTTTTTGCTCAAGAAGACAATTAGAAAGAAAAATATTTCTTGGCTCAAGTGAACCTTTTTTTCTGTGTATTATCATAAATTGACTATCGATGAAAATAATATGAAACCTTGAAAAGGCACAAATTCAAATCAAGACCTTTACAATTGACGTTTTTAAAGATATAAGCTCATCCCGATATTACACTCATCAAGAGCTCTCATTTGAGTACTCACATGCATTTTGATATATTTTTCATATATACATATATAAAATATATAAATATATGAAAAATTGATGTGGGTACTCAAATGAAAGGTCTTGATGAATGTAACATCGGGATGAGCTTAGATCTTTAAAAATGTCAATAGTTCACAAGATACGAGATCATTTCTTGATTATGCTCCAGAGAAAGAGCATTTTTCAATACAGC
This sequence comes from Cotesia congregata, assembly GCA_905319865.3. Classification (NCBI taxonomy): domain Eukaryota; kingdom Metazoa; phylum Arthropoda; class Insecta; order Hymenoptera; family Braconidae; genus Cotesia; species Cotesia congregata. The sequence goes on from CAJNRD030001119.1 coordinate 6,471,152, forward strand.
CTAAATACTTATTGTAATAAATTGACTATCGGTGAGAATGATATAAAACCTTGAAAAGACACTAAATTTCACCAATTTTATTAATGACTATCCTGGCTATAAAATTTTCCTTATTCTCTTAATAATATTAGATGAAATTTTTTAAAAAATAAATTTCAATTCAGAGTACACAAAATAAAAGATTAAAAATTAATAAATCAAGATCGTATAGTAGTAAGTCCCGTTATGAGTCGGCCATTCATCTTCTGTCCCTATAAAAGTAAACTCACACCCCTAGTAAATTCCACCCCTTGAGAATCTCCGCCTTCATTCCCAGCCTCCCTGTCTAAGATCACAAGCCCAGAAGTCTAAGCACCCGCCATACGAGGCTAAATTAGAAACTGGAGTACCTCGGAGCCCATAGGCCATAGGTTGTGGCCGATGGGGATGCTCGGAAGGTGTGGCCAACGGAAAGGGATGATGTATACATTAAAATGCTAATCGTTTGTTTCTATCTCGGGAAAAAATATTAAAAGGGTTGCCGAGAGCAGCCTGAGCTCCATCGATTTTTTTCTCTCTCTTTTAAAACATTTTTTTTCCTCTCTCATCTCCCCTTGCTACTGAGTCCCTGTACTGCGACCACCACCCCATTACTAGCCATAGTCTACATCTACACATCATACTACATACGCGTTTTCTATATTCCACTAACACACACATTTACCTAACACCATCCCATGGCTCATTTTATCGTGAACGAGCGTTAAAAACGATCCTGCGGATTTCATCCGGTTTAAATAAAATTATTTCTTCGTTAATTATCAATTTGTCCAGTGATTGTTAATGCGCGTAATTGAATCTTAGATCAATTGCGGCGGATTAAGACGATTTATTTTGAAAATTTGAGTTAAAAAAGTGAAAAAAAAGATTGTGGCAAAGATTTAATCTCTTGTGTGTGATCAGGACGAGAAAATTTATAAAAATGGTGTCACTTGTGTGTATACGTGTGGATATTAACGACAAGCGGTTTTTCATGCGCGATTCGACTCTTAGATGCGCTTGCGTGTAAGTATCAAATGTTTAAGCCATTGAAAAAAATTATTATAAATTTGTATGGCTAGACATTAAGTTAATGACTATTAAATAAATTTTAATGTCCGTAATCACCTTTAAGACATTTATAGAGCCATAGAATATTATCCTTTGAAGTCGGTACTTACTTAAATGACCAATTATAATTATTTTATACTTTTATAATTATTATTGCTCTGGCATTAAAGTTTATTCTACGAGAATAAAATTATTATTGAAAATAGCTACTATCATTTGAAATCCATACGCTTGGTATCTCGCTTTAGTTATGCACATTATTATCGATATTTTATTCCCTGTTTAGTTAAAGAGCATAATCATAAGTAAGTCGATAGTTGCTCCAAGATATTACGCGCGAGTATTCCAATAAAAAAAAAAGCCAACTGGATTTTATGCAGTAGCGTAACTAATTCTGGATGGATATTCATCAGTTTTACGGACTTTTTTTTTTGTTTGTGGGATTTTAACTTGTTAGATGGAAATGGAATAATTAAGCTTGATTTTTTATTTTAAGATGCTGATCTTGGATAAGATCAAAGATTTAATAATAGTTTGTCAAAAGTGAGCGTGATATTTTAAAATTGTTTTTAGGAAAATTGAAGAAGTATATTGTATTTTCTTTGAGCGAATGCTAAAAAGGCATACAATTGCATGTGAATGGAATGTTAAAGAAATTACTTGAAATTTTTATTTCAAACAAGAACATCTGAAGTTACTTTGAGTTAATATATTATTGTTATTTTTTTTATTAAATTTATTTATTAAGATATAATTAAGAAATGACCTTGTATCTTTTAAACTATTGACATTTTTAAAGATATAAGCTCATCCCGATGTTATACTCATCAAGACCTTTCATTTGACTACCCACATGCATTTTTGATATATTTTTCATATATATATAAAATATATGAAAAATTGATGTGGGTACTCAAATGAAAGGTCTTGATGAGTATAACATCGGGATGAGCTTATATCTTTAAAAATGTCAATAGTTAAGAAAGTACAGTGCAATTTAACGTAATTAAGAAATGACTCTGTATCTTGTGAAATATTGACATTTTTAAAGATATAAGTTCACCCCGACATTACTCTCATCAAAACCTTTCATTTGAGTACCCACATCAATTTTTTCATATATTTATATATATGATATATATATGAATATATGAAAAATATATAAAAATGCATGTGGGTACTCAAATGAAAGCTCTCGATGAGTGTAACATCAAGATGAGCTTATATCTTTAAAAAAGTCAATAGTTTAGAAACAACAGTGCAATTTAACAAAATTCTTTATTTAATAAAGCAAAAATTTTATTAGCTTCAAAAAAAAAAATTCAATTTTCAATATATTTTTCCATAAAAAAAATATTTCTTCTTTTTACAATAAACAATATTTCATCTTTTAGGTTTTCAGGACATTTAAAATTTATTATTTAAAGATTACCTGTTACAAAAGCATCTGACATTAATATCACAACAGAGAAGATATTGAGCGTAGTCTTATTTTTACCCAAACCTATAACCTCTTTATTATCCTTGCTTATCTCGAACAATAACATCTGGGAAAGTAGAAAAAGAAAAATAAAATAAGCCCCCATCCATATATGTATAGTAGGCCCTTAAAGTTTATATCAGGAAATAAATAGTGTCTCTTATTGTAAAGAAGAGTATACAAGAACATATAATAGCAGCGAGGAATCCCCCAGAAATGGTTAACCCTCTCTTTCACTCTACCGTCCTTACGGACTTACGTGCGTCGTGTCACTTGCAATAAATACTAGCCGCTGGAATCCAGAATCCTGATAATCGTCAGCGATACCAAAGCATAATCGTGCCAACCAGAGTCGACCAGTTCACCAGCTCTGCTGTGCATGGCTATGGCTATGGCTATCTTAACAAATCCGACTCATACACATCCAGTGCCTTACTTATCGCACCATCTTATCCTCCAGAGTTTATCCAGGATGAATAACAAGTCACTTATTGACCCCAAACTTTGTTTGTACACATTTTATGTATTGTATATATATATATATATATATATATATATATATTTATAAATTTATAGAGATTTTTATTAATTTATCTAGTTCAATGAAGGTAACTAGGGTTGATTTGGGCCTTAGTGGTCCCGTGGTGACTGCTATTAAATTCTACTGGCCTGCTAAGTCCCAAGTTACCTCTGGTACATTCTACTCATCAGCTTATTTATTTATTTATTGATTTATTTATTTATTTAATTATTTGCTTATTTATTTATTTATTGATTTATTTAATTATTTGTTTATTTGTTTATTAATTAATTTATTTATTGATTTATTGAATTATTTAATTATTTGTTTATTAATTTATTTACTGATTTATTTATCTAATTATTTTTTTATTAATTTATTTATTTATTTATTTATTTATTTATTTAAAAGAAGAAACAAAGAGATGCGCGCTTTAATAGACTATTAATTATTACGAGCGGTGCTAAAGGTCCCGCTGAGTTAGCTACTGACGACGCTAGCAGTAAAAGTGCCGACAAAAGATGAGAAGAAACCTAAAAAGAACAAACACACCGTAAAAGGATTGTTTTATTTAAATACTACTTTAAATACTATTCAAACATACTCTGCCGACTATTTCCGCAAAAGTAGTCTTCTTTTAAGGTAAGAAACCTTTCCGATAATGAGTTTAATTAATTTGTTTATTTTATGATATAAATTATTAGTTTTTTATTTTATTTAATGAATAATAATTTTTTTTTTAAGTCCGAATTAATTAATTAATTTTTCTTCTAAAGTTTTTTGGTTGTGTGTAATTTTTATTTTTAAATGTCTTAAACTAAAGAAATTAATTTAAATAATTTATCTGCACGCTTGAGAATTTCCTTTCCCTTTTCTTCCAAATTCCTGAAGATAATTACAGTCAAAGTTGTTAATACGCTTTATATATAATTTCCTGTATGACATAAGCAAATTTATATACTTTTATGCTTGATAGCATTTAGAATTTTAAATTACCTATAAAGCGATAATATTATAGTCATAAAATTTTATGATTATTATAATAAATATAAACCTTTATTACGGTTTTATTAGAAAAAATGTTTATCGTAAATTGCTACTCCAAAATTAGATAATTTTTTTAATACAATTTTATTTTTCTACATTTTTTTATAGATTAATGTGAGAAAAATTTGTGAAATTAACTTTCAAGAAAACAATATTTTATTTAAAATTACAGAATTCCTAATTATTTGTTCAATTTTAATGATGCGGAACTTTTAATCCTGAAATTTAAAGAAATTTTATAAATCTTTAAATTTTTTTTATAATATTTTGAAGAAAACAAAATTCCACATTGAAAAATTGTTAAAATTGCAATTTTTTATAAAGAATTTATTTATTAAATAAAATTTAAATATGATACAAGAAAAAAAATTTTTTTTGAGAAATAAACTAAGTATAAAAAATTATTTTTAAATAATTTCATTTATAATTTTTTAAAACTTCTAAAGATATAATTTTTTTGCAAAATTTAATTTCTTAAAAAAATTCTACAAATTAATACTTAAATTTCAGTATCATTAAAAAAAAAGCCGATTAATTAAAAAAACTTGATAATTATTTATGTGTATTTCACCATTTTAATCTTTATTTTTTTTAACAAAATTTCTATTTGATTTTATTGATATATTTTTTTTAACACTTAAAAAAATAAATAGTTTAAAAAAAAAAATTAATTATCACAATTTTAACAAATTTTTTAGAAAATTGTGATATTCAACTATTTTTTTTTTAATTGTTAACGTTTTTATGTACTTTTCAAAAAAAATATATCAAAAAAAGATAAAATATAAATTTTATACAAAAACATGAGAGCCAAAATTTGTTTCAACTTATGAAGGCAAAAAAGCTATCGAAATCTTAGTTTTTTTCTTTCACGAGATTTTTTATCATAAATGCTTCGGAAAAACAAGCAGAATAATAAAAAAATTTTAAATGTTTATTTTTTACCTAGATATGGCCAAAAATAGGGTGGACCTTACTTGTAAAAAATTATTTAAAAACATTTTTTAAGAAATAAAAATTTGCGCTTAAAAAATTTCACTAATCACATCGCAAAAAAAATTTTTCATTCACTAGCTTACAAATAATAATGATTTAGTAAAAAAGATATAATAATTTACTAAAATAATAATTTAGTAAAGAAGAAATAATAATTTACTACAATAATAATTTAGTAAAGAAGAAATAATAATTTACTAAAATAATAATTTAGTAAAGAAGAAATAATAATTTACCAAAATAATAATTTAGTAAAGAAGAAATAATAATTTAGTAAAGAAGAAACAATAATTTAGTAAAGAAGAAATAATAATTTAGTAAAGAAGAAATAATAATTTACTAAAATAATAATTTAGTAAAGAAGAAATAATAATTTAGTAAAGAAGAAACAATAATTTAGTAAAGAAGAAATAATAATTTAGTAAAGAAGAAATAATAATTTAGTAAAGAAGAAACAATAATTTAGTAAAGAAGAAATAATAATTTAGTAAAGAAGAAATAATAATTTACTAAAAAAAATTCTTCTTATAATAAAGCCATCCTACTTACCACAAATTTTTATAGAAAAAAAAAATATATATATATATATATTTTCTTTACAACAAAAAAAGCAACTCGTTATTTTACCATTCATAACAAGTAATTAGATTCTTGACAATATTATAATCTTATTGAGTTTAAAGTTACCATGACAAAACAGTTTCTTATTCTGGTACAAAGATGATATAGAAATAAGTCTAATTATTTAAGTACGAGCTTAAAGTCTATAAAAGACATTTGTAAGTTGTAAAACTAACATTTAAGCGAGTGACAATTATACGAGGCGTCGTTAACGAGGCGCAAAAAAGAGATAAGCGTGAAAGAGGATAACGTAGTTAATTTTTTTATTTATTTCCCTCAACCTTTCTTCTTGTTATTCATTTAATCTCTTGCGCTTTTTTCTCAACTCATTAAACAGGCTTGGCACTTTGGATAAATAATTAGCAATTAAGAATACGATCATCAGATAATATAATGTATTGATAAATTTATAGCATTTCTCTTAGCTAGTTTCGATTACAGCTTTATTTTGATTATCATTAATATCGCCGATAACTGAGTAACAATAATAATAAAAAAAACTCAACAAGAAATAAAGTATGTGCAATAAAAATTAAATGCATTAAAAAAAAATAAGATAAACTACTCAAGGAGATCGAATAATTCCCCGTGAAATTTCCGAGTCATCGGCAATGCAATTCGATTTAATTGAGTTCCTTCAACTTAACTTAACTCCTTCTTCTTCTTCTTTCTTTAATACAAGAACCACCGGCTTAGGCTTTACTTCACCAATCTAACCACTCCTTTCACCTTACTTAGCTTTTATCTTATCTGTTGTGCATCGATTATATCCAATAATACACCAACCGAGATACAACTCGGCTACTATCGGACTAAATAGCGTAATTCATCGGGAAAAATCATGCACCAAGCCCAATTATAAAATTTAACAGAAATATTTAGCACATCAACAGCTTCTAATTTTATTATTTTTATTTTTATTTATTGCTGGCTTATTATACATTATTTTCTATTGTTATTTATTATTTGCTCATTTATGCCTCGCCTTCTATATCTAAGTCCATGGGATATCAAATAATAACGACTATTAATCGGTACACCTTGTACTAGTTTATAGTCACTAGTAGTTTCTAACTCTTAATAAAACCTCGTTAGTTTTTATTACTATTTTTATGATTAAATGTTGGTACATTTAGTTTTTTTTTTTTAGGATTTTATTGGAGATAAGGCTGACACTAATCATAATAATTTATTAAATTGAGACAGCTAAAAATTATTGGAATTTTTGTTAATAATTAATTGTATCTTGGGAACTCTTGACATTTTTAAAGATATAAGCTCATCTTGATGTTACGGTCATCGAGACCTTTCATTTGAGTACCCACATCAATTTTTCATATATTTATATATATTATATATATGTATATGTGAAAAATATATGAAAATGCATGTGGGTACTCAAATGAAAGGTCTCGATGAGTGTAACATCAGGATGAGCTTATATCTTTAAAAAGGTCAATAATTAAGAAATGAGCTTGTATTTTGTCAACTATTGACATTTTTAAAGATATAAACTCATCATCATGGTACAATTATAAAGACCTTTCATTTGAGTACCCACATCAATTTTTCATATATATTTATATATATTATATATATGTATATATGAAAAATATATCAAAATTGCATGTGGGTACTCAAATGAAAGCTCTTAATGAGTGTAACATCGGAATGAGCTTATATCTTTAAAAAGGTCAATAGTTAAGAAAATACAGTGCAATTTAACGATATTCATCATTTAATAATGCATTATATTATTTATTTATAGTTCACAAGTCACGGCAGTCACATAGTGACTGCAAGGTTGCTACTCATAGTTATTAAATATTTTTAAATCTGTTAAATTTATTATTCCATATTTTTCTAGGTTTTTTTTATAAAAATACAGATAATTTGTTGAGGCAGAGGTGGGGTTTCTATGCGGCATGTGCCTTGCTTTTAATAAACGCAATGCCCTTAGAAATCCCAAAAGTGTCCAACGATAATCATCATTTTTACTATTTTAATTAAAATTTTTTTTCTAGAATTTATCGAAGCATCTTTAGTCAAAAAAAAGAAACTACAAGAGCGACAATAATATTAAATATTCTGTAAATTGTTATTATTTTTCAATCTTTTTCATATATTATTATTATCTTTAAAGTCACGCTTAATATATTTATCATTAAAATTATCATCATGTAAAATTACCGAGAGGCAATTTATTTATTTAAAAAAAAAAATAAATAAATTTTCAAAATTTCAGTACTTACATTTGTGACATTTTTCTCTGGAAACAATGTTCGGTTATATCCCAACGAAATATTATCACGAAACATCTTGGAGCACTGAACAATTTTCCTAAATCACTTGTAAATATTTTAAAAATAACTATTAATTCAACTTATTTAACTAATAAAATTTAAGTTATAACTTTTAAGAGTATTAAAAAAAAATTACGAAGTTTTCCGGCCGAAGAGTAAGTCATAACTAAAATCTATTTTAACCTTGACAAAAAAAAAAAATAATAATAATAATAAGAAAGTATTAGTACAAGGGATTAGTATTATTTCTTCAGTGTTTATTATTATTCGTTGGAATAAAATAATTTGAAATATTTCATAATTGATAATTTAAAAATACATTTTAAAAAAAATAAAATGTAAAAAAAAATTAATTTATTTTGGTCCATTGTCCTCTTGTTTTTTATCATCTTCACTGTCATTATTTCTTCGCTTTCGTTTTCCTGCACAGAAAAAAATAATTAATAACTATCTAATATTTTTTTTTATTTAATTTTTGCATCAGGTTTTTTTTAAATAAAATTAATTAATGTAAAAAATATATTTGTGAAGAAATAAAAATATATTTTGTGACAATTTACAGTTTATAAATTTTAAATGAAGCGCAGAAAAAAAAATAAACATACAATGCATTATCAGATGTACATGAGTTTGCAGAAAGATTGTTCTCTAATTGTTACAAATAATTAATTGAAGAAATAAAAATAAAAGGACAAATAGAAAACATGAAAAAATAAAAATAAAACGCTCACTTAAATACTGTAATAACAATAAATGCCATAGTTAAGTGAGAAAAGCTGTCCTGTACTATTATATGTACTAGCTCAGTACTGTTGTTGTTGTTGTTGTTGTTGTTGTTGTTGTTGTTGCTGTTGTCGTCTGAGGATCTCTGTCTATCATGACTTTTAATCACTGTAATTAATCGCCGCCTCGCGAAAGTTTAAAACGATAATAATACAATCTCTTAGAAGCAGACATAACACAGAAAAATATATAAATGTATAAGTGTACTACAGCAATACTTTTCTTAATTAACTTAGCTCTTGTTCGCACTTAATTATTCTCTTAACCGTAATTATTTTTTTATTAACTAGTTAATGACATGTTCATATATTTACACACAGCATTATTGTATTATCAGCAGAGACACAACAGAAGCATGTGGCGGTAAAAAAGAAGAAATGTACACATGATTTAATTTGATGAAAAAATATAAGAAAACAGAGCTGCTAGGATTACAAATGTAATTAGAGTGATAATTTGAGTTTTGTTAGTTTTTAGTGTACCTGGCAATGTATTTTTTCTTAGGATTTCAGATACACTACCTGGTACAAATTCCCAGCCATCAGAGTCATCATTGTTTTTTGGTGTAGGATGATTGTCATTTGCATTCTGGTGATTAGCGGCAGACCAACTTCTCCAACTGCTGGAATGAAATAATATAATTAATTAATCATTTTTTTATCCTAATAATCTATATTGATAATATATAGAATCTCTAGATACATAATTAAGAAATGACCTTGTATCTTGTGACTTATTGACATTTTTAAAGATATAAGCTCACCCTGAGGTTAGACTCGTCGAGACCTTTCATTTAAGTACCCACATCAATTTTCATATATTTTTCATATATAAATATATATAATATATATAAATATATGAAAAATTGATGTGGGTACTCAAATGAAAGCTCTTGATGAGTGCAACATCAGGATGAGCTTACATCTTTACAAATATTTATAATTAAAAAGTGACCTAGTATCTTGAGAACTATTGGCAATTTTAAAAATATAAGCTCATCCTGACGTTACACTCATCGAGACCTTTCATTTGAGTACC
>CAJNRD030001119.1:6482761-6503560 GCA_905319865.3 Cotesia congregata
TTTTGTATCAAGTTACAGGACATTTTCATGTTTGCACGCAGTCAGTACAAGAGTGAGAAAAAAATTCAGAGGATTGCCAGAAGCTATTTCTTCTTTATTTTTAATACTTATCTCTTCTTCTTTAGTTTAATTTTTTAAAGATTAATTAAAAATTTATTCGTCACTTGACTTCTTGATGAATTTCTTCTCGCCTTGGTAACTTTCACAAGAGAATGATTTAAAAATTATCCAATGAAAAATTCTACGCTGAATTTTTTTATTAGATTAATGTGTATTGTATTTCTTCTTGAATTTTATCTATATTATTTTTTAGTGAACTTTAGTGTCATTGAAAAGGTCTTGACTTGAATTTGTACCTTTTCAAGATTTTATTTCATTCTTACCGATAGTCAATTTATTATAATAAGTATTTAGGCTCTATTTCTAGATACATAATTAAGAAATGACCTTGTATTTTGTGAAATATTGACATTTTTAATGATATAAGCTCATCCCGGTGTTATACTCATCAAGACCTTTCACATGAGTACCCACATCAATTTTTCATATGTTTTATATATTTATATATATTATATACATGTATATATGAAAAATATATCAAAATACATGTGGGTACTCAAATGAAAGGTCTCAATGAGTGTAATGTCGGGGTGAGCTTATATCTTTAAAAATATGAATAATTAAAAAATGATCTTGTATTTGGTCAACTACTGACATTTTTAAAGATATAAGCTCATCTCGATGTTATACTCATCGAGACCTTTTATTTGAGTACCCACATCAATTTTTCATATATTTATATATATTACATATATGAATATATGAAAAATATATAAAAATACATGTGGGTACTCAAATGAAAGCTCTTAATAAGTATAAAATCGGAATGAGCTTATATCTTAAAAAATATCAATAATTAAGAAATGACCTTGTATTTGGTCAACTAATGACATTTTTAAAGATATAAGCCCATCTCGATGTTATACTCATCGAGACCTTTTATTTGAGTACCCACATCAATTTTTCAGATATTTTATATATTTATATATTTCACAAATACCATATATATAAAATATATAAAAATTGCCATGTGGGTACTCAAATGAAAGGTCTCAATGAGTGTAATGTCGGGGTGAGCTTATATCTTTAAAAATATGAATAATTAAAAAATGATCTTGTATTTGGTCAACTACTGACATTTTTAAAGATATAAGCTCACCTCGACCTTACACTCATCAAGACCTTTCATTTGAGTACCCACATCAATTTTTCAGATATTTTATATATTTATATATTTCACAAATACCATATATATAAAATATATAAAAAATACCATGTGGGTACTTAAATGAAAGGTCCCGATGAGTATAACATCGGGATGAGTTTATATCTTTAAAAATGTCAATAGTTCTCAAGATACAAGATTATTTCTTACTTATGTTAAATTGCACTGTACTTTCCTAATTATTGATATTTTTAAAGATATAAGCTCATCCTGATGTTACACTTATCAAGACGTTTCATTTGAGTACCCACATCAATTTTTTCATATATTTATATATTTATATATATGTATATATGAAAATATATGAAAAATTTATGTGGGTACTCAAATGAAAGCTCTTGATGAGTATAACATCGGGATGAGCTTATATTTTCAAAAACATCAATAATTAAAAAATGAGCTTGTATCTTGTAAACTACTGACATTTTTAAAGATATAAGCTCACCTCGACCTTACACTCATCAAGACCTTTCATTTGAGTACCTACATCGATTTTTCATATATTTTATATATTTATATATATTATATATGAAAAATATATCAAAAATGCATGTGGGTACTGAAATGAAAGCTCTTGATGAGTGTAACATCAGGATGAGCTTATATCTTTAAAAATGTCAATATTTAAAACAGTACAGTGCAATTTAACAAAATTTATTATTTGATAAAACAAAATTTTTATTTTTATAGTTCACGTCACAGCAGTCACATAGTGACTGCAAGGTTGGTAGTAAATATTAAACAATTATGCAGCTGACCTGGCATTGTGAATTAATGCAATCAGCGTAGTCTCTGATAGTTGTCTAGGCGTTACTTTTCGTTAACGAGCGAGTACGTGGTGGTTTGTACCTTGCTTAGAATAAAACAAAATAAAATAAAAACAAAGTATTAAGAATTAAGAGTTAATGAGGCGCCTACGTAGTGTCTTGTATACAAATACAGCTTATCCCTGATGTACTCTGATGATTGTCGGTAATTTTTATGCGTTAATATTATCTATTGAATAAGGTTGAAATTAACATAAACTATGTAAAATATATAAATATATAAATATATAAATATATAAATAGTTTCTATTCTCAATATTTCTTGAGTTTTTATAAATTTATAAAAAATAAAAAATAATACATTTTTTCTATTACTTTTTTTCCTCCTCTTTCTTTTTTTCTTTCTAAGGTGCTAATCTGAACGATTAATAATATTTAATTAGTCTTGACTGTTAAATAAAAGATGGATTTGATGCAGCCGGTAAATGTCTGCCCGGTATCGTCTTATTAAACGGAGATAAAAAAGGTAAATTAAAAATGTTAAATTAAAAATAATGTATCGAAGCGAGGAAGAGAAAGAGAAAGAGGAAGGAAAAATATTCAAAGCGTGTAGAACTCATTACGCGCAATCCCGAGGGCGTAGCCGAGATGCGGGTTGCAGCAGAGCATCAGCGGCAGCATCAACAACAAGCAGCTGTATGTGCTTCATCGCTTTCTTTCTCTCTTTCTCAATCTCTTTCTTTCTTCTATCTGAGTTGACTCTTTGCTAGTATAGTCCCGCATGATGCATGGAAATCTCAGGCATCGCACCTCCACCTTTAGGTAAGTTCTTTTTTATTGCCATCCTTAATAACCCTACAATCATCATTATTAGCTGTAAAATAAAATAAAATTTTTATTTGGTAAATAAAAATAATTTTTTATTGTTTTTTAAATAAATTTGTATTTTTTTTTAGACAGTCAATCAAGGTAAAATTTGCATATTTAAAAATAATTTTGTTTTTAATTAATTATTACTTTCTTTTTTATTAAAAAAAAATTTTTAATTATATAAACAATAAAAAAGCAACAATTGTTAAACAAAATACAATAAATTTTTTTAGTCTTATAAAAAAATAGCCAATTTTAAATCACCCTGATTGATTGCAGAGAATCTATATTATTAAGAGAATAAGATAAATTTTGTGTCCGGGATAGTCATATGGTAAAATCGGTTTTTTTTTTAGTAAAATTTGGAGTCATTGACCTTGTATTTCGAGAACTATTGTCATTTTTAAAGATATAAGCTCATCATGATGTTACACTTATTGAGACCTTTCATTTGAGTATCCACATCAATTTTTCATATATTTTATATATTTATATATATTATATATATGTATATATGAAAAATATATGAAAAATTGATGAAGGTACTCAAAGGAAAGGTCTCAATATACATAACATCGGGATGAGCTTATGTCTTTAAAAATGTCAATAGTTAAGAAAATAGAATGTAATTTAACATAATTAAGAAACGACCTTGTATCTTTAGAACTATTGACATTTTTAAAGATCTAAGCTCACCTTGACATTACACTCATCGAGACCTTTCATTTGAGTACCCACATCAACTTTTCATATATTTATATATATTATATATATACGTATATATGAAAAATATATAGAAAAGGCATGTGGGTACTCAAATGAAAGCTCTTGATGAGTGTAACATCAAGATGAGCTCATATCTTAAAAAATGTCAATAGTTAAGCCAGTACAGTGCAATTCAACATAATTAAGAAACGACCTTGTATCTTGAGAACTATTGACTTTTTTGAAGGTATAAGTTCATCCTGATGTTGCACTCATCAAGAGTTTTCATTTGAATACCCACATCAATTTTTCATATATTTATATATATTATATATATGTATATATGGAAAATATATCAAAATGCATGTGGGTATTCAAATGAAAACTCTTGATGAGTGCAACATCAGGATGAACTTATACCTTCAAAAAAGTCAATAGTTAAGAAAATACAGTGCAATTCAACAAAATTCATTATTAAATAAAGTTTTATTCAAAAAATAAAATACATATAGAAGAAAAAATAGTCTTGTTAAACTCAGCGTTCGGACAATAAAAGAAAAGTATTAGAGATTCAGTTTGTGAGGGCATATATCATATGTCAAAGCCGGTACCGATGCATCACCCCGATTCAAGCTAACACAAATACTACGAGGGTAAAGAAAAAACAAAAAAAGACTGTTATACATGTATCTAACTTTGATTGTAATTTTTTTGTTTTATTTATCCCATAAAATTTGTCGGTTTCAGGTTTTCTGAGTATGCGGAAAAATCCTTTCCTCTGAATTTATTTACATATAAACGAAAAGTATGTTGCGGGAATTTAAGCTGAGGTAGTCAATTTATTTATCGAGATTTATTTCAATACTCGATAATGTTTAACTCGGTGTTGGACTATCGAACTCGTTAACACCGCGTAGCACTGGTAGTCCTGGTTTTATTGCGTGTGCTAACTCGTAGTCGACTCGTTATCCAAACGTTATCTCACGCGTGAGACACCCTCGCATTTATATATGTATATATAGGTACATATCCATATACATATAGGGATAAAATCGCCAATCAAAGAGAACCTTTAAGCTAATTCTTATACGATTTCATGTCGTTATTATGCTCGAGTTTTATTACTCGTGTTAGTACAAAATAGTCTCTAATGACAAACTGTTTAATGTATTTTCCAAGTGCAAGTGTTGTATGTATGTTTTGCTTTTATTAATTAATATTAACTAGCCACCTTGCAGTCACTATGTGACTGCCCCGTGACTTGTGAACTATAAATAAATAAAATTTTGCTTTATTAAATAATGAATTTTGTTAAATTGCACTGTACTTTTTTAACTATTGACCTTTTTAAAAATATAAGCTCATCCCGATATTATACTCATCAAGAGCTTTCATTTGAGTACCCACATGCATTTTCATATATATTTTTCATTTATACATATATATAATATATATAAATATATGAAAAATTGATGTGGGTAATCAAATGAAAGATCTTACTGAGTGTAACATCGAGATGAGCTTAGATCTTTACAAAGGTCAATAGTTCTCATGATGCAAGATCTTTTTTTAATTACATTAAATTGCACTTTACTTTCTTAACTATTGACATTTTTTAAGATATAAGCTCATCCTGATATTACACTCATCAAGACCTTTCATTTGAATACCTACATGAATTTTTCATATATTTATATATATGTATATATGAAAAACATATGAAAATGCATGTGGGTATTCGAATGAAAGCTCTTGATGAACCTAACATCGAGATGGGCTTGTATCTTTAAGAATATCAATTATCAAGAAATGACCTTGTATCTTATCAACTACTGATATTTTTAAAGATATAAGCTCATTTCGATGTTACACTCATCAAGAGCTTTTATTTGAGTACCCACACCAATTTTTCATATATTTATATATATTATATATATATATATATATATGAAAAATATATGAAAATGCATGTGGGTACTCTAATGAAAGCTCTTGATAAGTGTAACATCGAGATGAGCTTATATCTTTAAAAATGTCAATATTGAAGAAAGTACAGTGCAATTTAACAAAATTCATTATTTAATAAAGCAAAATTTTATTTATTTATAGTTCACAAGTCACGGTAGTCACATAGTGACAAGGTTGCTAGTTATAATTATTATATTTTTTTTATTCATGTTGTATAAACTAATTAAAGTACTCTTGTAAAACTATCTTGAGTGTATGAATAATAGAGCAGAGCAAAATGTGAATGCTCAAGTTTAAAAGTTAAAAGATTATTTCCTAGCCGTTGCGGTGTATACAAGGGGAGGAGGCGTGTGTCTAATCGTGTGTGACTCATGTATATATACATATAGGTAAGGAAAAGTGTACATGCAAGACTCGTCTGGATTTGCATTCCAGAGTGCTGCGAAGCTCTTGCCACGCCACGGCACGTTATCCGAGTTGCATGTTGCATTATTCTAATCAAACTCTAATACTTGGCACACAGTGTTGGTTTTATTCGCACGTGGGCAACGCGGCTCGTTTGTATCGTAATGAGCGCGATAATTAGGCGTACCTTTATTACGTCTCGACTTGTTCTCTCCAAGTTATTCTTATTCTTCTTCTATCTCTTCTTTATTCATTTCTTCTCTTTATATTTAGTCTTCTTATTCTTCTCAATCTTGTTATTTTATTTCATTTTATTTTATTTTTATTTATTAGATTAATCTCAAGACAACTCCAATCTCATACTCATTATAATAAGCAAGATGTAATGGTTTAAATAAAAAACATTTATGTATCGGCTGTACTGTAAAGGTGCGTAAATCAGATAATGCTAAATCTTAAGAAAAGATCTAACAAAGCGTGTTTGTTTAATCGTATGGATGATTCTTCGTATAAATCTGTACATGTGTACAAACAAGCAGATGCTTTAATTTGTATAAACTTTAATCGTCTAGGTGGTCACATTTAATTCAATGATTAAATTCAACAAACTCTCACCTATTTCTGTTAAGTGCAATTTTTAAAAGCGACAATAGAATAAACATTAGAATTATTTTTTCTTTAAATTAAAAATAAAAATAAAAAAAATTAAGACTGCTCTGATCCAAAGATGTATATTACACGTGTAACGAGCCACGCAATGGCCATTAATTCTGACTTGAAGTTAACAACGCTATGCAAATAGTTACTTGTACAGGAAACTTACGAGAAATTGGTAAAAATTATAAACTTAGAATGAGAGAATGTGAATAAGAAAAGAGAACATTAAATTATTTTCACGTTTGCCAAGTACGTCCAATAACAATACAATGAATCTCGGAAAAAATTTTAGTTATGAAAAATAAATATTATTTTAAATATGTGGATATGAAAAAATTTTTAAATTATGAAAAATTCATATTATTTCATTAGAATTATTTATGACATTAAAGTTAGGAGTCATTAAAGAAGTTTTTAATTTTTTTTTAACAAAAAAATTTGCTCCAAAAAATTATTTTTAAAAAATTGCACTTTTAATTTTTTAAAATTTCTACATGTCAATTTTTTTTGCCATAATTTATTTGTAAAAAAAAATTATTAAATATCTGATAAATTTATCATAAAGAATTGTTATAAAATAAAAATTATTAAATTATTATTATTATTATTATTTTTATGATGATTTGAATGAAATAATATGAATTTTTCATAACTTAAAAATTTTTTCCAGGTCTATTTTTTCTGGGTCTATTTTTTTTTGATCGATTTTTTATGACACTAAATTTAGCTGTCACTTCATAATTTTTTTAAAAATTTTCTTTAATAAATAAATTATGGCGAAAAAAAATTATTAAAAAAATGGACTTGTAGAAATTTAATAAAATTAAAAATGCAATTTTTTAAAAACAATTTTTTTATTGAAGAAAATAAAAAAATTATGAAGTGACAGCTAAATTTAATGTCATCTATTTTTTCCGATTACCCAACACAACACACTCTCTCATTCAGTCGATTTATATTATTCTAATAAACCATTTGATGATGATGATGATGATGATAATTATTGTTCTTAATATTTATAAATAATTTAATTAACATTAACTTACTCAGTAGGTGGTTGTTTTCTTTTACGATCTCCTTTTTCTCCTTTTCCTCCTTCTACGTTGTTTGATACTGATGAAGATTCCAGTGAATCTTGATGGTGAGTATAAGTTTGGAGTTGGGCACCTCCTAAGCGGTAATTTTTTTTCTTTAATTTTTTAAGGAATGCTGGAGCTCTTTCACGACAATTCAATCCTGCGTATGCTGTTGTTTCCGTTAACCATGATATGAAAGCTCCTCCTAATTTTGTTTAAAAAAAATTTTTTAGTCATTGATATTGTATGTTGTTACACTCTGTTTAAAAATAATTGCTATTATTAAAAATAAAATTACCGAATGGGGAAAAAAGTTGTTGTAAGTTACTTAATTTCCATTCTTTTGGAAATGTGACGTGAAATACATGACTTCGGCTTGGTTGAGCTGTAAATACAATTTGTATTTTAATAATAATAATAATAATTATTATTATTATTATTATTATTCGGTAAATGAAAAGTAGAAATTTATACTTACGGTCCGCACCAACGAGATTTATGAAAGAAAAGTCTTTTAATCTAAGCATTGTCAATCTACGTAAAAAAAAATAAATAAATAAAAAATAATTTAATATGAAGCTGATTAAAAATATATTAAGATTGTAATTATCACTTGTTGATGAAAGGCTTCAATAACTCTGAACCAGGAAGCACCATTGGCACTGGAGTTGATTCTGATGCTCCTAAAAATTAATAACAATATTACTTATTTTCTTTTTGGAATAAAAATAATTTAATATTAATTTATTATCTATATTATTAAGAAAATCTCTAGATATATATTTAAGAAATGACTTTGTATCTAGAGAACTATTGACATTTTTAAAGAGATAAGCTCATCCTGACATTACACTCATCAAGACCTTTCATTTGAGTACCCACATCAATTTTTCATATATTTATATATTTTATATATATTATATATATGTATATATGAAAAATATATCAAAAATGCATATGGGTACTCTAATGAAAGCTCTTGATGAGTGTAACATCGGGATGAGCTTATATCTTTAAAAATGTCAATAATTAAGAAGTGACCTTGTATCTTGTGAAATATTGATATTTTTAAAGATATAAGCTCACCCTGGCATTACACTCATCGAGACCTTTCATTTGAGTACCCACATCAATTTTTGATATATTTATATATATTACATATATGTATATATGAAAAATATATCAAAAATGCATGTGGGTACTCAAATGAAAGCTCTTGATGAGTGTAACATCGGGATGAGCTTATATCTTTAAAAAAGTCAATTGTTAAGAAAATACACGCAATTTAACTAAAGTCATTGTTTAATAAAGCAAAATTTTATTTATTACACATAGTGATTGCAAAGTTACTAGTATAAATATATTTACCAAGAAAATTAGCCATCGCAATGAAACACAATCCAGTGGCATATGCATCAAACCCAGCTTCATGATACGTCTCAGCAGCAGTACTATAACTTCGATCTTCCACAGGAATTATTTCGGGTAGATTAAATGGTGCTTTGCTCACAGTGTCTAGCATATAATTCAGTACACTTGAAGGTATAATATCCTTAAAGTTAGGTGCTTGTGAGAGTACCTTAGTGTCTATAAGATTAGGAAATAAATTGTGGACCAGTAACTTAAATTCTTTGTACGAATCTGGCAGTGGACCAAAAAATTGACGGACTATATGACAAAGATCTAGAAGCATATTATGTCCAACTATCAATTTATTCTGAAAAATAAAAATTTATTTTATTATTCAAATAAAAAAAAAAAAAAATAATAATAATAATAATAATAATAATACATACAGAGTCAGCAATTTTTCGCAATAGTACACTAAGACCCACAGCTTCCTTCAATTCTTCTTTTTTTTTTTCACGCCTTTCTTCTTCCTTTTTCTTTTCTTCCTCTTTGGTACCCATTTTATAAACCATCAAGCCCTGTGTTGCACCATCAACTTTTCCTTCAACTCTGATTTTATTAGGCCACCGTAATCTTACTTCTTGATGGATTATCCTTCTGATGTAAGCATTGCATCTATTTAACATTGTTTCTTCCTCATTGGAACTCATGAATTCTTCGATTTTGGTGCTAAAAATAAAAAATTTTATTTTTTTATATCAAAAATTAATGACTTTAAAAAAGTATACAATTTTTAATTAAATAATTATTAATTATTATTAGAATAAAAAAATTATCAGAAACTTTTCAATTTTTCTTGAAAAATAAACTCTAGAAAATTATTTTTAAAAAATTACTTTTATAATATTTTTAAATAAATTTTTCTTGCTGTAATCATTTATTAAAAAAATTAGATAATGAAACTCACCAAATATTTTCAATTTGAGGCTTATCATCATCTGAAATGGGTATAAGCTCCAAACCATCTTCTCTAGCTTTCTGTCTTTCTTCTAACTTACTCGTTAATTTCTCCTCATCACTAGTTGTTAAGTAAGGTATACCGTCTCTGAATAATTTATTAAAATCAAACCCTTGAGATGCTAAAAATACAATTGACGATGCTTGACACATAAATCTGCAATCTGGAGCCGCTCTGTTAAATGGTCTTGGAAATACGTAAAAATTGTAAGATCTTTGACTGTACCTATAATTATTTAATTTAATAAAAATATAAAATAAACCTTCGTCACTAAATAGCTTTCAATAATAAAAATTAAGTACTTATTCGTTTGTACATCAAATGTGAAAGCTGACAGACCAAATTGTACAAGCAAAAAATCCATTGAACCCGATTTTAACTTTTGATAATATTGAGACGGAGTATCAAAAGGTTTAGCATCAGGTCCAGAATTTAATCCTGTGAATTCTCCATCAATTGCCAAAAATGTTGCATCTTTCAGCACCTGATCAAGCTCGCTTAAAACTTGTTGGAAATCTGTGGTAAAAAAATAGATGTTTTGATTAATTTTAAGACAAATACTGTATTTTATTGTGACATTAAAGTTAGTACTAAATTAATTTTCATTATATTAATGACATTGGAGTAAAAAGTCACTTGATCATTTTTTAATTATATTCAATAAAAAAAATTTGTTCCAAGAAATTATTTTAAAAAAATTATATTTTTAATTTTTTTTTTTTTTTTGCCATAATTAAATTAACATTAATTTAGCAGATATTTAATAATTTTTTTTGACAAATAAATTATGGCAAAAAAAAATATAAAAATAATTGACATGTAGAAATTTTATAAAATCAAAAATCAAATTTTTTTAAAATAATTTTCCGGAAAAATTCTGTTTATTAAAAAAAAAATTAAAAAATGGTCAATTGACTGCTAATTTTAATTTCATCACATTTTATCCGATAAAAAGTTCTTAATACTATAAAATATCTGCTAAATAAATTTTAATTATTTTACTACATTAAAATTTGTATAAAACAAAGAACATGATTCATTTTATTATAATTTGTCCAATACTTATTCACAATGTGTAATTGTAAAAATGAGTTGTTATTAATTTAAATGAAACTTACTTGAACGTGTTACTTCCATTATTGTAAAATAGTTTTGATTATTGTTTATGTTTTTTTATTGTTTATTATCATCAAGGTAGAGAATGTAATTCATTGAAATATAATTTAGAGTAACGGTAAAATTTAGTTGTAAACAAAGATTGGTTAACTAAAGAAGCCGAAATACGACGCAGGTGAGCCCGCCCGCGCTTCAAGAGCACTGGTTGGTGTTGGTGTTATGTCCTAACTCTAGTGGACGCGCGTGAATTTATTTTATTGAGTCTAAATTACCGACGTGGTCGTAATTCGCCCGGGAATATTGAAATACTTAACTTTGAAATAGCGGGAATGAATAAATATTAATAAATGACTGGGTTTTAACGTGAAAAATAACTTCGAAGAGAATATTAGTTTAAATTGATTTAAATATATTGTTGGATAAAACTTTACACCGTATTAAATTATCTGGATATTACAATATTTAGTGAAGATGTAAGATCAGTCTGAGGGCTGAGGATATTCTGATTCTTCCGAGTTTGGTCTTGAGTCCGAAGTGAACCAGAAGCGATGGTGGGGCAGCTTCCTCTACTGCACTAGGGTCCCACAGTTGAGAATGCTGATGACGTCAATCGGCTGCTCTTCTCTCAGGTATACTTCGGCTCGAAGCGTTGGCCACGTGCTCGCTCTTTCCGACCATGCTGGATACCTGGATACCTGAGTCTGGCAAGGGAATTTCCCAACTCCCTAATGACTGGGAACCTTTTTTAGAGACCTGGCGGCCCGACAATATTGTGCTCAAATGAGGGTCAATAATCCGCCCAGACTGTCTTTCATAAATACTTAAAATATAAAATATAGTACTTAAAATATAATTTGTAATGAGTCTAGTAAAACTTATCAGCCTACAACATTTAAGGAAATCCTTTCGCTCCAGTTGAGTCAAAACAATTGTAGTAGTCAATATACGATAAATTAAAAAAAGAAACCCATAAAAATTCCTAAAATTAGATAATAAATAGTATATGAGGCATTAATCGTTGAAATTTTGAAAATAAAAAAAAAAATAGTTAAATACAAAAATTAATTTGACTCTTTCAAATCAACTGCTAGTAACCTGTCCGTGATTTGGCAACGCTGTACTTCGGTTGTTTACATTTTCATTTGCACAATATAACCTTAACCACGTTTAAGTTTTTGCAGTCAGTGTAAATAAATAAATTAGTTTGAATTTATTGAATGGTCTGAAGCTCGCGCGATACACAACGTTGCCAAATGTTTTGACTCTATTTTAACGTAGGTTACTTGAGAATTTTTTGTGATTTTTAAATATTAATTTCTCAATAAATATCTCGGTAACTGATATATTTTATTGCAAAAAAAGAAACCTGAAGATTTCGAAAATCTAATTTTTAGTTTTTTTTTACTTCATCTAATCCATGACTGATAGTATAATTCGAGAAATACTGCAAACGTCTGACTTTCTCGTAAGACTCTGAACAAATGCTAACATTTAAAAATTTTATTTTTTCAAAAATTTGTCCGGTAAAGTATAGTTTAAACCTCACTATTAGATAAATAAGGACCTTAACTATTAGAAAAAAATTGAATTTACTCATAATCTAATATTTTTTATTTTACATTGGCGGCGAAAGGACCTCCTTAACAAACATTTCTAATACTAAAATTATAGCCATATATTTTACTCTAATCCTATTACCATCCTATTCTAATCTTTTTACGATACTTATTCTAATTACAATGGATGGGAAATTTCTAGAGAGTGACCAGGAGACTAAAATATTAATGGGAATTTCCTTAGCGTTCTCTAAATTATTTTATAAGTTTCTGAATTTCTCGCGCTATAAATTATCATAATTTGTTCTCGCGTGATGGCGCCTCCAGCGACCAAGTCGTGATATAACATCACATTGGTATCAAGGTATAAAATAACTACTACTAATGTACAACAGATGACGCGTAAGTCGCATTTTTGTGGCGGTACTGTCAGCGCGGTCACGCCTCTAGTGGCAGACTCGCAACCAAAAACGCCTCAACACCGCCAAGCGCCAACAACTGGGACAACTCAATCAACGTACTGTAGATCTCACACGGATATACACAAAGAAATCGCTCAATATACCACCACAGCTGTGGCATCCAAATAATCTAATTAATCCAATTAAAGTTTATTAAATAATAATTAATTATTTAAATATATTTTTGTTGACTAATAAATAATAATAATAATCGTATCACTTTGGTTTAGTAATTTTTAGTATAGTGTATTCCCTTTGAATCCACATTTTTCAAGGAAAATATGTAGAAAAAAAATATTTAATAATTTTTTATGACACTGTTAGCAGACACTCGACAATTTTTTGGTTTTTATCTGGTAAAAATGATTTAAATGATAAAAATGAATAATTGTGGAAGGTCATGCAATTTGATTAGCATACTTTATTTTCAACATTAACTTCAAATAAATTTAATCTAAATATTTTTAAATTTGTTAATTGAACTAAAAGCTATTTGCTATTTACTGATATTTATTATTTATTGGATAATTAATAAATATACTAAATGTTTACTTACCTGGACAATTAAAAACTGTTAAATCTACTTTTTTTTTTAATTTTAATTTTTTAATCTAACTTAGCTGTAAAAATTAAATAAAAACTAATAAGAATTGTCAGAGTGACAATTACTTGATAAAAATAATTATTTTAGTAACTATAAATAATTAAAATAATAAATAAATTGATAATAAACCATATATATTTCAATGAATTTTTATTATATATATAAAGAGAAGTTACGCTACAAGAGCACTAGCTGTCGAACTCTCATACTTCCATGATGGTGGAAGTGAACCCTTGCTCTTGTAATACCGAGCAAGTCGATGGATTCTTGATTCCACAAGAATCAAACGGAACTTAGAGTCCTTGTCCTTTCGGTTTCTTTCCAAGTGTTTGCGAATAGCCACAGCCTTCTTGATAAGATAATATAAATCTTCAGGTAGATCAGGGGCGAGTCCCATGCTCTTCACAATTCTCAAAATTTTGTTTCCAGTTCGGAAACGTACTTGACCCACACCATGTGAGTCTCGCAAAATGACACCTATTGACAATGAACATTAACTATTAGCTTTTACGCCTAGCTTTTAATGTTTTATATTAAATATTTACTATATATTATATTACAGGAATAATTGATTACATACCAATTTGGGAAGGGGTGTGTCCTTTTTTAGCAAGTTTGAAAATTAAATCCTTACAATCCTCCGGTGTAAGTTTTAACCAAGTAGGAACACTCCTGCGGTACGGCAAAGCCGACTGGGAAATACCTTTTCTGTAATTAATAAAATTATTTTTTCCAATTAAAATTCATATTAGTTTTTTAAAGGTAGTAATTTATTTACTTTGTATGATTTTTATTTAAGGTTATGTTTTTTAATCACAAACAATTTTTTTTGACAAATAAATATATTTATAATTAAAAAAAATTTTGAATTTACAAATAATTAAATATCAATTTATTTACCCTGGTGCGTGCATACGACCCATTTTGACAAGTGTATGATGATTTTTCTCTAGTATTTAAAGTAACAATAACAAAGTATCCGTAGTCCGTGGCCGAGGACAGAATGCGCTATTTTCAAGATGGCGACTCAAGCGATATTGATTGGTTACTTACTAATGATATATAGTCAGCTGATCAATTGCTTTTAGCATGACTTTATTTACGAAAATTAAATTAAATGACATCTAAAAATTTTTATAATTTTTTGACACTGTTATTAGCAAACTCGAAATTTTTTGGATTTTTCTTGAAAGATAAACTCGATCTAGAAAACTATTTTTAGAAAATTGCATTTATAATTTTTATGAGTTTCCCAAGATGGAATTTTTTTAATAAAATTTTCTTACTCTAATTTATTTGATACAAATAAAAAATTATATAGAGTCAGGTAATTTGACTATCATACTTTATTCTCGATATTGAATTTAAATATATTTAGATTTGTAAGCTGAACTAATAGCTGTTTGCTGGTTACTGATCTCCACTTACCTGGATCATCAAGAACTATTAAATCTAGTTTGTTAAATTTTAATTTTTTAATCTAACTTATTTAATTATTTTAGTAACTATAAATAATTGAAATAAAAAATAAATTAATAAACCATAAACAAATATATATATTTCAATGAATTTTTATTGTATATAAAGAAAATTTACGCTACAAGAGCACTAGCTGTGGAACTCTCGTATTTCCATGATGGTGGGAGACTCCCCTTGCTCTTGTAGTAACGAGCAAGTCTATGAATCCTGGATTCTACCAAAATTAATCTAAATTTACTGTCTTTATCTTTTCGGTTGCGTTCGAGATGCTTTCGAATAGAGACAGCCTTTTTAATCAAATAATATAAATCCTCCGGTAAATCGGGAGCCAGACCCATACTTTTTACAATTCTCAAAATTTTGTTTCCAGTTCGGAAACGGACTTGACCAACTCCGTGAGAATCACGAAGAATAACCCCTATTGACAATAAACATTAACTATTAGCTTTTAATACTTTATATTAAATATTAACTATATATTATTACAGGAATAATTAATTACATACCAATTTGTGAGGGGGTGTGCCCTTTTTTAGCAAGTTTGAAGATCAAATCCTTACAATCCTCCGGTGTAAGTTTTAGCCAAGTTGGCACACTACGGCGGTAAGGCAGCGCCGATTGGGATATACCCTTTCTGTAATTAATAAAATTATTTTTTTTTTTTAATTAAAATTCATATTAATTTTTTAAAGCTAGTAATTAATAAACTTTATATAATTTTTATTAAAAATTTAATTTTAATGACATCACAAGCACATGGCATTTTAGGTTATGTTTTTTAATAACTCAGCTTGGACTTCAATCCACGGACAAATAAACAATTTTTTTGGACAAATAAATATATTTACAATTAAAAAAAAATTTTTTAATGGATTAATAATTAAATATCTATTTAAAAAACAATTTATTTACCCGGGTGCGTGCATACGACCCATCTTGATGCGAGTCCGATGATTTTCCTCGAGTAAAAGAGCGAGTTATCTGTATTCCGAGGACAGAATGCGCTGTTTTCAAGATGGCGGCTCAGACAATGTTGATTGGCTGTTTTAATATTTCAATTTTTCATTGGAAATAACCGACTGTGAGTTTCAAATAGTTAAATTTGACAAAAAAAATTTTTATGAAGTTTTAAAAAAATTTTGGGGTGATATTTTTAATTATTATTATCATTTTTAATATATAATTTTTTTTTTTAATTGAAAAAAATACTTTTATTATAAAATTTCTGATTTTGGCGGCAATAATGTTAAAAAAAATATCAGTTCAAAGTGAAAAAAAAAATTAAACTGAAGTTAGCTGACAACTGTCAATTTTTTGGATTTTTACAACAAATAAATTACTTAAAAAATAAAAAAAAGCAACAATGAATTTTTTTGACATCTACAAGTGGAATTTTTTAGAAAGTTTTTATTATAATAAAATATTTATAAAAAAAAATTCTAAAAATCATCAAATGACAGCTGACTTCAGTATTATAAAAAAAAAAAAACTATTAAATATTTATATTTATAATAACAATAAATTGTTAAAAAATAAAATTTCAATTTCAATACAAGTTAAATCATCAGAATTATTAGAAAATTATTAATATTATCAATTATCTGATACCGAATGAGTGTAAAGTGTATTAGTGTGATGCTGTGTGTATCCCCTCTTTAACAGATTCTTTTTTCAGCAGTCATTTGTTGAATACTCGCGCAGCTAACGAAAGTGAGAATGAATAAAAGCAGTTGTGGGCAGTTGAAGGTGGTTGTTGAAACGCATCGCGTCGTATAAATATAAAGACACACAGTATATACATTATTTCTCAACAACTTGTGATTAAATCATTCAAGATGACGTCATTTGTAACACTTACAACTCTTGTAATTGTTTTTAGTACCTCCACTGTTTATGGTAAATTATTTTTTTCTTCAAATTTACAAACATTATAATTACTTGCAATTTTTGATAAATCTATTGTGCGCATTTGATTTTTTTTATACCAGTGTAACGTCCCCTCTTTGTCCATGCAACCAATTCAAAATGATATGACCACTAATCTCAATTATATTTTTATCTTGTATTTATCATTTTCTGGAATTTTACAACTAACTAATTATTGAACTTGTTTTTTACAGGTATGGACTGTTCCTTGGGTTCAAGTAAAAATTTTTTAGACGAGGTAATTAGCCGTTGCCCCAGGCCTATAATCGACGATAGTTCAAAAGAATATTGTTGCTTTAATACTCATGGAGATTATTATTGCTGCGATGCTCAAGAATTCGCCCTGACAACTGGGTAAGTTTCTGCATAATTATTTATAATAATAATAATAATAATAATAAAAAAGTTAGCCGATATTTTTTATTTTGTTTATTTTACTTCATTTATTAAATTAAAAACAAAAAATATTTTTTTGTAATAATTTTTTCATTAAAAAAAATTTTTATGATTTTTTTTATAAAAAAAAAATATTTTCCATTTGTTAAAAACTTCAAAAACTATAAGTGCAATTTTTTTAAATTATTTTTTAGTTATAATTTAATAAATTAAGCAAAATAAAAAAATCAAAAATGTTGGCTAACTTTATTATTATAACTTAATTTTCATTAATTATTTTTTTTAATAAAATTTTACTATTTAATTTTCAGACTAGGAATAATTGTTCCTGCTATTATAGCTGTTATTGTCGTAGTGACATTCTTCGTTTTATGCATCTCGTGTTTGTGCTGCAGTTGCTGTCCATGGTACAAAAGACGCCACCGCGGAACCGTCTATGGAAGTAAGTTTTTTCTTTATTCATCTTTTTATATACAGTCGAGTCGCGTTATGAGCCCTCCTTGTGTCTCTCTTGTTAACGCGAGTCTGGTTAAAAAACAAAGAAAACAAGCCGGACTCATAACGCGATTCGACTGTATTATTATTATTATTATTATAAGATAAAAAATAAAAAAAATTTTTTTTCAAATAATACTAAACTTAAAAAATTGTAAGTGCAATTTAAAAAAATTTTTTTTTAGTTTTAATTTAATCAAAAAAAATAAAAACCTCGGCTAACTTTAGTAATTATTTAGTAAAATAAAATTAAATTTGTGGCAAATTATATTATTAAAAATTTTAATTAAATTTTTTTTGAGTGACTTAGTCATTATTGTTATCAAAAGTTAAAATTTAAAAGATATAATGTTAGAGCGGATAAAAAGCAGCAAAGAACAGCTCAGATTCATGCTTTTAATGGTCGTTCTTGGAATCAAGAGTGAGAGTTGATTCGTGGACATTTATTATTTTTATTATTATTATTATCATTAATATTATGTCAGCGTTATTTTATCATGGCTATTTAAACTATAACACTATTATATATAGAAAAAAAAAAAATATTATCGACTATACACGATAAAAATACAATGGGTTCGAAATAAAATAATAAATGTATTGAAAGACTGATGAGTCATTTTTTTTCAGGATCCGGTTATGCTTAAGTGCATCACGTTACCCACCAAGTCTCACTCAGAGGATCATGCTTAAAACTTTATAATATATTACAAACCATTTTTCAGTACTACTATATTCCTAAAAATTACGTACTATAACAAACGTACACTATTAATTATTATTACTCTTTACATTATATATTTACTACAAACTACTTATAAAACCATTGCAGTGTTACCTAATGGTTTGATACTTATATATCTCGAACAAAATGCTTTTTTAGCTATTTTGATATAAAAACTTTTATATTAGCTTATTGCTATCAGTATTTTTTATAATAGCGTTATTGTAAGTACTGGTTTACTTACTTGTATTTCAAATTTTTTTACTCTAGACTTAAACAACATACATTCCATTTTTTTGTT
Organism: Cotesia congregata; assembly: GCA_905319865.3. Classification (NCBI taxonomy): domain Eukaryota; kingdom Metazoa; phylum Arthropoda; class Insecta; order Hymenoptera; family Braconidae; genus Cotesia; species Cotesia congregata. The sequence continues at coordinate 6,501,921 of CAJNRD030001119.1, forward strand.
TGTGATAAGATATGACAGTAATAATAATGATAATAATTATGAAATAAATTTTTATATTTAAATGTTTTATTTTTATGAAAATTTGTTTAGCTTAAATTTAATAATTTTTGTAACAAATAAATTATTTAAAAATTTAATTTTTTAAAAATAATTTCCCGGAAAAAATTTGTTTGCTTAAAAAAATTTTCGAATTATAAAATAAATATGTTTTATTAATATAAAAATTTATTCAACATATATTTAATAATTTTTGTAGAAATTAAAAAAAAATTTTTTTTTTAAATAATTTTCCGGAGAAAATTTATTTGTTAAAAAAAATTGTCAAATTAATGCTAAATTTAATGTCATTTTATTTTTATGATGACTTTTATAGATCTGTGTATTAAAAAATTAATAAAAATATAATTTACTTAAAAAAAATAATTCAGATTTTTAATTATTTGGCGGTAAGAAAAAATTTCCCACTTTCTGTTCCAGGAGTCCAAACACCAGGAGGTGTTATGGTAATTCATCAACCGGCAAATAATCCAATGCCAAATCAACAACCTATTCACACTATTTATCCCCCGTATCCTGCTTCGAACCCTCAAGGTAATTTTTTATCTCTAACTATCAATTAAAAAAAGTTTATTTAATTATTTAATGATTGCGATAATAATTTTTTTTTCTTGTTTAATTTAGTATCAGCTTCGACACATCAAGGACAGCCACCACCTTACTCCGCAGAACCTTATGCGAAGCAGTCTCCGTATAACCCAAATTATCAACAGCAGTAATATTGTCGTATTAAATTTAACTTGTATTATTTTATCATAAATCATTGGCCTATCATGTGACGGACAATGTCCATTGTGGTGGTTATTAAACAGCAGTGTAATACATACGGCGATGATAATAATGATAATGATAATGATAATATAATATAATAGGGAGCCAAGAGTGATCCACTACTGTTACAATTACTGCTGATATAACTACTACGCTCGAGTTTTTTTAACTAGGAAAAATTATTACATCCAAAGATATTCATTTCTTCCGTAAATTTAAGGGCTTAAATATTTTTTTTATTCCACTCTTAATTGAATATTTTGAAAAATAGTTTTTGACAGTAATAAATGTCTAAAAGTCCTTAAAAAAAAAAATTAAAATTTCCGTAATTATTTACAAGTGGAGTCAACTATTTTAATTTTCATTTTTTTGAACGAAATTTCTATTTAATTTTATGTAATAATAAAATTAGCTGACATTTTTTATTTAGCTTAATTTATTAAATTAGAGCTAAAAAACATTTTTTTCAAATAGCACTTATAATTTTCCAAATGTATTTTTTTTTTTTTAATTTCTTTTGTAATAATTTTTTCAAAAAAAAAAAATATAAAAATTTTTAGATGTCGGTTAATTTAATTCATATGATTTTATTGATATATTTTTTTTTAATACACAAAAAAATGAACAATTAAAAAAAAAAAGTTGGTTAAGATAAAAGACCCAGTTATTGACACTGGCCTTGTTGTTTGAAACTTGGAATTTTATTCTAATTAAAAAAATGAATTTTTCACAAAAAACCAACTATTTTTAAGTTTATAATTAAAAAATTATATTTTCTAATTTATCAGAGTTGATTTGTTTTTTTTTTTTTT
>CAJNRD030001119.1:6514087-6545431 GCA_905319865.3 Cotesia congregata
TATATATATATATATATATATATATATATATATATATATATATATATATATATATAATGTATATAAACATATGAAAAATCGATGTGGGTACTTGAATGAAAGGTCTCGATGAGGGTAACATCGGGATGAGCTTATATCTTTAAAAACGTCAATAGTTATCAAGATACAAGTTAATTTCTAAATTATGTATCTAGAGATAGAACATTTTGTGAAAATTATATGAAACCTTGAAAAGGCACAAATTTAAATCAAGACCTTTGCAATTACACTAAATTTCACTACAAAAAAAAATCGATTTTATTATATAACTATCCTGGACACAGAATTTTTCTTATTCTCTTAATAATATAGATGATTAAAATCATTTTTTAATTATAAAAATCTTACCATGCACGGATTTACTGTAAGAGGACTTTTTACAAAGTCTAATTGAATTAAAGAACATTCTTGATTAACTACATCTTCATTATTTTCTTGATTAATTGTATTATTTGGAGATTCTCTAAGCATCCATAATTGATAACCTTCAGCTGACCATTCCTGAATAATAAAAAAAAAAAAAATAAATTACCATAACAAAATTAATTATAGACTTATTTAATTATATTAAAAATAATAATAATAATACCATTGTATGAACACGCAGTGGATTATCACGAGTTAAATCAACATGTAAGCCATAATCCCATTTTAAAGTACAAAGTAAAAGTGCTCCGAATGTACTCCAAATAGCCAAACCTCCAGTGTCCCAAGCTAAAGCAATAGCGCAGCTATCAGGTGTCCATCTGAGGCACTTGACATTCCCCGGTCTTCCTGGATAATCTTTTGAAGACAAACTGAGCGTGTGAGACACTTCAAGACCTCCTGTTGTCTCATCAACATAGTAAACAACTCCTTGAGAATTTTTACGTCCAAATGCAATCAAACGATATTTGTGATTAACAGCAGCACATGTTGCATCATCTAGATCTTTGGCATAAATACCCTGTACTTGATTTGGATCGAATTTCAACGACTGGGCTGTTAAGAAAGCAGCTTTTCCATTACTTAAAACGATTGCGAAACCTCCAACTAATGGAGAATATTCAATATCTGTTACATAAATATTATTATCGGTTATTGGCACAGCAACTGTTGAAATTTGTTGATCAACACTAAAAGGAACTCTTTTTAGGTCTAATGAGTAGTCACGATTTACAGAACCTTCCCAGCGCTGTCTTATTATTATACTCGTTTTTGTGGCGACCATTAGCTCATCTCTGATACATACTAATGAACTTATTCCACCGTCTATCCACACGGGGATGACAAATGTTAGTACTAAGGATGGAATTACTTCTTTTATAAAAAGCTCTGCGCTGTCACGGCGCAAACTAGACACTGGGGAATCTTTTTGCTCATATAGACCATGATTATCTCCTCCACTGTCGGATAATCGGTAGAATAATAAATAACTTTCTGTTGTCTGGAAATTAATAGAATATTAATTAAATTAATAGAATTTTTATCAATAATTATTTTAAGACATCTGATATTTTTATGAAAATCAAGTTAGCCGTCATTTAAAAATTAAAAATATTTTTTTTATTGAAAAAATCACTACAAAAAATAAGAAAAAAAAATTGTCATTTGTTAAAAACTTGAAAAACTGTAAGTGCAATTTTTTTTAAATATTTTTTTGTTCTAATTTAGTTATTAAAAAAAAAATTAAAAACCTCGGCTAACTTAAGTATCATCTGATATTTTTATGAAAATTAAGTTAGCCGATAACTAAAAATTTTTAGAATTTTTTTTATTAAAAAAAATTATCACAAAAAAATTTCACTTGTGAAAAATTTAAAAAAACTACACGTGCAATTTTTTAAAAATATTTTTTAGTTCTAATTAAATGATTAAAAAAAAATCAAAGAAATAAAAAAAGTCGGCTAACTTTAGTAATATGATAATTTTTTTTAACACTGACATTACCAGACACTTGATCAATTTTTTAATTTTTAGTTTTATTTAAAAATCAATTAGGTCTAGAAAAAAATTTTTTAAAAATTGCATTTATAGTTTTTTGGAGCTTCCAAAAATTATCAGATGTCTTTTTAGAACATTAGAAGCTTTAAAAATTATAAATGAAATTTTTTAAAAGTAATTTTTTAGACTTAGTTTATTTTTAGAGACAAATAAAAAAATTTTCTCTGCTTATTTCAGTGTAATTAAATATAAACAATAAGATTATTAAAAATTATTTAACTTACTGCTACTGTCAGCATACTAGAATCGGGTTTCCACTGTACCAATAAATTTTCACCATATTTTTCTATTGAATCTTTAGTTCTTCTATGAAAAACAATAGGTACGCACGGCTAAATTAAATAAAAAAAAAAATTAAAATTACTTGATATTTTAATGATATTAAAATTAACAGATCTGTCAATTTTTTTAGATTTTAGTAACAATTAAATAGAAATAAGAAAAAAATTTAATGACATTAAAGTTAGTAGTCACCTGACAATTTTTTGATTTTTTTTTAATAAATAAATTTGCTCCGAAAAATTATTTCTAAAAAATTGGATTTTCCATTTTTTTAATTTTCTAAATATTAATTTTTTTTCCTCATTTTCTTTGAAATAATTTATTTATTAAAAAAAATTTTTAAATTATAAAATGTCTGCTAAATTAATTTTCATAAAAATTTACTATCTAATATTTATTTGTTAAAAAAAAAAAAACTTAAAAGTTATGCAAATAAAACACCATAATAAAATAATAGAAATTAGAAAAAATAAAAATTGCAATTTTTTAAAAATAATTTTTCTGAAAAAATTTGTTTTTTAAATAAGATTAAAAAATTTTCAAGACTGCTGACTTTAATGTCATAAAAAATTCATTAAAATTAATTTAGCAGATATTTAATAATTTTTAGAACTTTTGTTAACAAATAAATTATGGCAAAAAAAATAAGAAAAAAAAATTGACATGTAGAAATTAAAAAAAATTAAAAATTTGTCAAGTGACAGCTAACTTTAATGTCATATAAAATTCTTAATATGAAAATTAAAAAAAAAATTATAAATAGAAATTTTTGTAAGCATTTTTTTTTACTGTAATTTATTTTTTATAAGAATTAAAAAAATTGACAGTTATTGTCAGTTAACAATATCATTCATAACCTAAACAATAAATGTATATTAAAATGTCACAAATATAAAAATTACTTACTTTACAATACCAAATTGCTAAAGTATCTCTTGTCAAAATAGCAAACAAAATTTTGTCTCTATTACATACAATAGCATTTATTTGATTGAGTTCTGACGGGTTTAAAACCCTCGGCCAACCAATTGGAAAGAACATGATTATTTATTTTAATTTAATTCACACTGCTAATATTTATTTTTATATTCACATTCACACGTCAAAAATATTACAACTGAGTATAAGATTTAATTTTATTTTTCTTCTGATAACTTTTATAAAAATTGTACAAAAAGAAAGTAGCTGTCAGCTGTAGTGTTAATTTGTTGACACAAGTCGTTGTCATTAATTAACATATATATTTAATAATGTGTGTGCTTATATATATACAAGGTTAATTAGTGGTGCTGATTTGTCTTGACTGTTGGTATTATTTTATTGTTGTAAATTTATATTAGTAGTTTTAACCAACCACCACCCACATTTATTGCAATCAACTGACAGCGGGTCATACACGTATTTACATATGTACACACGTATAATTATCACATATGACAACTAAGCAATCAATGTCACCAATTTCAAGACAAGAGATCTAGTGCGATAGTTGACATGCCTGATATAAATTTACTCTTATATCAAAACATGTCACTAGCGTCATCTAGGATTTATATTTTAATAGAAATTATGAAAATTCATTTTTTATTTTTACATTAAAGAACATTTAAAGATTAAGTGAAAAAAAAAATTAATTATTGTAAATATACATACATGAGCAAAATTAAATTTTGGTAAGTATGCAATACTTATTTGTATATTTTTATAGTAAATATTTTGCTCCAACTTATTTATATTTTTACAGTATAAATATTTGTAAATAATTTACAATTATCTATTAAATGTTCATTTTTCTTCCGCAGTACAAAAATTTTTTATTTAAATGATTTATCACTCTAAATTAGGTAATGAAACGACACCAGCTTGCATGAAACATATAGTAGCACCGCTGACATGTGCAAAAACAATAGCTATTCCATCTCCATCCTGATAAAGCCTGTTGAGATCAATTGGTTGAAGAGACTGGCTATTTTTTTGACTGGAAAGAAGAAATAATAAATTAAATATGATTAGCAATCTTGCAATCACTACAAATAAATAAAATTTTGCTTTATTGAATTTAAATAATGAATTTTGTTAAATTGCAATGTACTTTCTTGAATATCAACGTTTTTTAAGATATAAGCTCATCCCGATGTTACACCCATCAAGAGCTTTCATTTGAGTACCCACATGTATTTTTGATATATTTTTCATATATACATATATATATAATATATATTTTAAAGATATAAGCTCATCCCGATGTTATACTCATTAAGAGCTTTCATTTGAATACCGACATGAATGTTTGATATATTTTTCATATATACATATATATAATATATATATATAAATATATAAAATATATGAAAAATTGATGTGGGTACTCAAATGAAAGGTCTTGATGAGTGTAACATCGAAATGAGCTTATATCTTTGAAATTATCAACATTTCACTAGATAAAAAGTCATTTCTTAATTATGTTAAATTGCACTGTACTTTCTTTACTATTGACATTTTTTTAAAAATAAGCTCATCCCGATGTTACACTCATGAAGAGCTTTCATTTGAGTACCCACTTGCATTTTTGATATATTTTTCATATATACATATATATAAATATATAAAATATATGAAAAATTGATGTAGGTACTCAAATGAAAGGTCTCGATGAGTGTAACATCAGGATGAGCTTATATCTTTAAAAATGTCATTATTTCACAAGATAGAAGTTAATTTCTTAATTATGTATCTAGAGATAGAGAATTTTCAAATACAGCCTAAATACTTATAATAAATTGACTATTGGTAAAAATGATAAAAAACCTTGAAAAGGCACAAATTCAAATCAAGACCTTTGCAATTACTAAATTTCGTAATTATCGTAAATTAGTGAATAAAAAAAATAATAACCTTGTAATAACTAAATGAAACATAGCATGACCTGGACTAGCTTTTCTATAAAGTTGCGTATTAGAATAAACCTTGTAAGATATTTTATAAAGGCCTCTTTTCTTCCTCACTGATTTATCCTGAGCCGGCTTAATAATTTTCAATCTATCATAAATTTGTTTCAAACTCGACGAATATTTAGGCCCAACAAGTGGCTGAATAGTGTGATTAATAACTTCAACTTCACTGCAATCTATATGATCATTATCATCTTCAATAGTTATTGTCTTAGCATCTTTCCACAATTTCTTCAACTTCATCCACGAATCAGCCGGTGCTTTTTCAAACGAACAATAATTTTCAAAGTTACTATCTTCTTCTACATTAACTAAATCATTTTTATTTTCACTTCTATTAGTATTATTATCAATTGGCTTATAATTTCTATTATTATGATAAATTCCCGGATTATAATACCGTGAATTTTGCCTTCCAGTAAAATATTGTCCCGGATCAAAAGAAGAAGCATAAATATTCGATAAACTTTGAGTAATTGAAGTTCTCAAGGCAAATGTAGCCATTGCAATATTTTTAAAAAAATTAACATGCAATGACGACCATCTATTTGAGACACTTTGTTGATTCGAGTAATTAGAAGTCGGATAATTATAATTAGAATTACCGTACATCATATTGTTATAATTAGGTAAGTTTTGATAGTGTGATCTTTGATAATTATTTGTATTATAATTATTATATTGCCAATTTTTATTTACTTCAAAAGAATTTGAATAGTTAGCCAATTGTCGATTATTTTGATAATTATTTTTACTGTCATTTAAATTTAAAGAATCATACTCAATTGTATTTTTATTTAATTTAATATCTTGAGGAATGTACTTAGGATCAATTGTTACTTTAATACAATTTTTGTCTTTAATATTAGGAAGACAATTTAACATTTCTTTTCTAGTCATCGGTATTGGAATTTCTTCAATTTCATCATCGGACAATTCAATTCTTTCATTTTTTATTTTTTTTACTGGTATTAACGTTACTTCTTTTAATGATTCTAAAGACGAAGATGATGTAGAAGGAACTGAAGAATTAATTACATCAAATTTTCTTTTTTCAGCTGCGACTTTTTCAGAATCATTAATATTAAATTTATCAGAAGTAATTTGACCGGAATTAGAATCAATATTTAAATAAGAAGGTATTATTTTATCTGTTCTTTTAGGAAGAAGCTTAACATTGCGTTGTATGCGAATACCAAGTGATGGATTAGTTTCTTTTTTATTAGCGACTAATTTAACTGGTTCAACCATAGTTTCAACAGAAACAATATTTAATCTTCTCTTATTTTTATCTTTGCTCTTAATATCATTTTCTATTTTATTCAAAATATTTTCCGCAGACTTGTCTTCTAAATTTTGCTCCTCAACCTCGATTTTATCAATAATACTGTTTATGACAAACTCAGCGTCGTTTTTAGTATTTTTATCGGCAGTGTCTTGAGAAAGTGGGGCACCACTCATCCACTGACTACCTTCTAGATCAATGATTACTTTTTTCTTGAGCTGGGAGGACTCGTCTTTTTCATAATCTGATTTTTCATAGTAAAACCTCTTCAAACGATAGCCCGACCGGGCTAATTGACTGTAGACTCTGTATTCTTCCAATGAGCAGTCGGAGTTTGGGGAGTTTATTAGTAATTCATAGGCTTGTTGGACTGATAATGATACTCCGTTGAAGAATAAGTCCAAGCAATTCTATAGCAGTAAATAAATCATTGTTGTTATTATTATTATTATTATTATATTTAACAATGATACTGAAGTTAAATGACATCAGGAATTTTTGAAGTGAAACTTCTTTAGGCGCATGAGGGTAAAATTTTTACAGATGAAACGTCACGCCGGTATGCAACGGAAGTGTCGGAAAAGAGAGAGAGAGAGTGATCGAGACCGATTGAGAGAGAGTAAGACAGGGCGAACGTAGCATGAGTAACTAGCCGTGGAGTGAGAGTAGGGAGCAAGCGAGATTATAATATTGAAATATCTTTAATTTAATATGGAAAAATTTTTTTTTCTTAAGCTTTATCTACCCAATTTCTATGAAGTTATAAATAGTAGAAAAATGATGTGTCATAAAGAAGTTTTACTTCTTACCTGTGTACTCTGATACACATACATATTTTTTTTTTTTTTTAATTTTGTAGCAGTGAAATTATAATAGAAAAATTTAGCAAAAAAATTCCACGTGAAAATTAAAAATAATTATTGGGGGAATTTTTGGAAATATTTATTATTGTAGTTGATTTTTGTAAAAATTAAAAAAATTGTTAGGTAATTTCACTGTTACAATTATGATAAGAATATTACTAGCAACCTTGCAGTCACTATGTGACTGCTGTACCATGTAAACTATAAATAAATGAAATTTTGATTATTAAATAATGAATTTTGTTAAATTGCACTGTATTTTCTTAACTATTGACATTCTTAAAGATATAAGATGTTACTCATTTTGATGTTACACTCATCAAGAGCTTTTATTTGAGTACCCACATGCATTTTTTTATATATTTTTCATATATTCATATATATAAATATATAAAATACATGAAAAATTGATGTGAGTACTTAAATGAAAGGTCTCGAAGAGAATAATGTTGGGGTTAGCTTATATCTTTAAAAGTGTGAATAGTTCTCAAGATACAAGGGCATTTCTTAATTATGTTAAATTGCACTCTACTTTCTTAACTATTGATATTTTTCAAGATATAAGCTCATTCTGATGTTACACTTATCAAGAGCTTTCATTTGAGTACCCACATGCATTTTTATTATATTTTTCATATATAAATATATGTAATATATATAAATACATAAAATATATGAGATATCGATGTGGGTACTCAAATGAAAGGTCTTGATGAGTGTTAGGTCGAGGTGAGCTTATATCTTTAAAAATGTCAATAATTGACGAGATACAAGGTCATTTCTTAATTATTCATATTTCTAAAGAAATAAGCTCATCCCGATGTAACACTCATCCAGAGCTTTCATTTGAGTACCCATATGCATTTTCATATATTTTTCATCTATACATATTTATAATATATATATAAATATATGAAAAATTGATGTGGGTACTCAAATGAACGGTCTTGATGAGTGTAACATCGGAACGAGCTTATATCTTCAAAAATGTCAATATTTCACGATATACAAGATCATTTCTTAATTATGTATCTAGCAATAGAGAATTTTCGAATGCAGCCTTTACTTATCATAATAAATTGACTATCTAATAATATAGATTAGTAGAAATTTTTTAAAGAATTTTTCTGTCTGTTGTAATTGATTTTTTATAAAAATAAAAAAAAAAATGAGTTGTCAGCTAACTTCAGTATCATAATTTATCAACTAATTTACAAATATAAGAATAAATAAATAAATTACCAGTTCTACTTTTAATAAAGCTTCCTCGGGATTTAAATACAAAGTACCTCGAAGTTCACATCCAAAATTATTCCAGTCAATACCAGACCTCTTAGTGACTATGACACGTCTTTCCTGAGGCAGCCATTCACCGACAGCTAACTTAGAAACTTTCTTCACTCTTTCTACATTTATTAAATCTCGTCGTGCTTCTAAACATGCATCTATCTGTCGATTTTGGAGCCATGATCTATTTGGCTCAAAGAGCCTCAGTCCTGTTTTTGGTATTACCTTGGAAGTCTGTTCAATTTCATTTGAAACTCGAGCTCTTAAACTGTTGGATGCTAATAATTCCTCACCACTATAATTACATTAACAATTATTATAATTAATTGTTGAAATTAATTTTTGTTAAAGGTTAAATTAATAATTTAAATATATAAAAACTTACTTTAAATAATTCTTTAATAATCCCTCTGGCTCTTCATTCATTATCGCTTTATTAGAAGTGTCTACAATTATTACCAATATCTATGACAGTAATAATCATTAACTAAACTATCAAAAAATCAAGTGGTTTTTTTTTTATTTTAAAAAATATTATACATTCCTTTGATTTATTTAATTTGTGTGGTTATAAACAAATGCAGTGGGGAATTATACGGCAATAATAATTTTTATTTCCTCCCGCTAGGTGGCAGTATTTGATAGTTTTTTGTGGATCTCGTATTCAAAGAAACGAAAAAACCAGAAGAGGATAGTTCGCAAGTTTTCACTTCTAAATATCTGAGTGACATCGAGAAATTTTACAAAGAGAAATACACATCTAGTATTCTAAAGCATACAAAAGTGTTGGTTTGCGATTGGAGTGAAGAAGACGATATAGCAACAATTATTGATGAAATTCAAGACTTACAATTCGATGGTAATTAAAGTATTATTCTTTAAGATCTTAATTTTACATTAATTACTATTAATCATTTAATAATTAATAGTTCGTCAATAAAATAAGCGTAACGGCTATTAGACCAGATGAATTAGAGTTCCACCAACTATGACTGACATAGACCATGACACATGGATGTTATCAGGCTCAACAGTGACGCGAGACGATGTAAACTCTTCGCCACCATTATTCCTGCGATCTTGATAAGCTCGTCGAAGAAAATAGGATCGGTATGATGCGATGTGCAGACTCGAGTCTCCATTATTATCTTGATGAAGTCGATCAAGGTACTGCGTGCAACGGTCTTCCGCCCCACGTTTACCTGGTGATTGATTTGTATACACAGTGCGATCAGGTATGAGCTTCCGGCGACCAAAAATTATTCTATACCTTATTATGCTCTTGATAATAATATTCTTAAAGTCGATGACCGTTTTTAAAATTATTATTTAATTACAGGTCACCATTGTTCAGCCAGAGCGATGTCGCTGAATGCCAGTTTACGACTACAAGACTCTCTTAAAGTTCTGTTGGACCCAATGCCGCTGACATAAAGAAACGACACGAGAATGGACACGTCGATCGACGCCTCGAAGGCTAAACTCTAGGAAATTATTCGAACTCCGACTCAACCGATTATCACTTCCACCGGTGAGATGGGCTGGTGTTACGAATTTCACGAAAATCACGGAAGAAATGTTGAACTGAAAGGTCAAACAGTGACTCGAAGAGTCGCTGATTACAATCAAGGTGTTGTTATGGCTAACCGGCCGTTAATAAAAGGTAAAATATTTCAAATGGAAATTGAGAAAGTTAATAATCGTTGGGTATATAGTATACTATGTCGTATAACTTGTATATCGCCTCAGAAAGCACCATTCCCTTTGACAGCTTTGGGTTTTAAAAAGTACTCGTGAATTATTTGCAGTGACTGGATGTCTCACAACGGTACTAAAGTCAAGACACGTTACAGTGGAAACTTGAAAAATGTTCAAGCTGGCTCAACAGTAGGCTTATTAATCGACGAAGGTTCCCGATTACATTTTTATGTTAATGGATTTGATCAAGAAATAGCCGCAACAGATATTTCGCCATATGTATACAGAATTATAGACTTTTACGATCAGGTAGAAAAAGTATCAATAATAAGTCTTATTGCCGAAACCGTTCTTACTAACAATGACGCTATTAATTTCGCGATAGCCAACAATGTAGAGTGCGTCGCCAAATGAGATTGAGGATGTTGAAAATTTCCGAGAAAAAGCTGAGCTCGGTTGTCATGAGAAAGAAAATTTCCTTGAAATTCCGTGCAGTCTACCGTTAAACGTTCGGATCGATCAAAATGAATTGACCAACTTCAACGCTATACAAACAACGTCATCGCGAGGTAATCCGTTGGAAAACGCAACTGCAAACATAGCTGCATCACTTGATAATATTGCATATTTCAATAATGATATACCGGGCAAGTAGATGAGTAGCAGCTGTAACTCAGACAGCAATAGTTCTACAAGTAAATTGGAAATAACTAACGAACCACCACCTGCTGCTGCTACTACCACTACTACTGAACTTGAGTGTTTTAAATTTGAAAATAATAATATTAATAACCATCCGTATGATACGTATGACAATAATACAATGTCTAACAACAATTTGAGTAGTGATAATGATAATCATGATGAACAAGCTATGTCGAGCAATATGTCAATATTAAAGACTGCTGTTAATTGAATGAATGCCAACAATGCAATTAATGAAAGTATCAAGTCTAACCGTCAATTAAATAATATTCCTGGTTTTCATTAAAACAAACAATCTAAACGCTAACATCAATGTTAATCTTAATAATATTAATCAGAATAACAAATCTCAGTGCAACCTCATGAGTAATTTAGCTGCTACATCTATTATTTTGTAGTCTCAAGATTCTCAATTGATTAATCATCAGCATCATCACCAGAATAGTAAACTAAGTTCCAGTAGTACTGTACTCCCTTACCAAAGTCAAGTATAAAGTCATAATTCCCAACAATCTACATTAAGTTCTACACAGACATGTCTTCATCAAAAACGCCGCTGAAACTCGACAATAATTTTATCACTCTCTAAAAAATGTGAACATCTGAAAGCTTGTAAAAAATTGAAGAAATCTCTTGTTCTCCCAAATGAATTTTTTTTACTCGATGAAATTATTTGTTACTGCAATTCGTGTTACAAAGTCGACAGCGATGGAGCTACTTGTAAGGAAGGAGATCTTCCAACAGAGTTTGCTGTTCCCATAAGGTGGGTTAGCTTTCTTCTTAAACAGACTATCAATACTAATCAAATTCCTCAGAGTACTACTGATAAGTAGCATGTTACTTACTATAGAACACGTTTAGACTCGATTAGGTGAAAATTATATATTATTTTTCCTACTCATTAATTTATCACTTATTTCATTATAATTACGTATTTTCTTTTTTATTATTTAAGATGGATTATCGATCACGGGGAGTTATTACCCATAAAACAGTTGGACTTCAGTAATTTAACAACAATTTTCGATAGAGAAGATCAAAATCCACAGTTTGTATTTTCGCCAAATATCAAGTACGTGACTTCTGAAGAAATTAAAAAATATTCATAAGCTTGAATTATGTTTTTTTAAGGTTATAAGGATTTTTATTATTAAAAATATTTTATTTTAATTTTAATATTTTATTTTAGATACATTGACATTCAATCAAATAAAAAATTAAATGCTTCAATGGCGTTTCAATTACTGGTGAAATCTGGATCTTACATGATGGATTTAGATAAACAGCACGGAGTAGAACCAATTGAATAGGCTACTAAAGAGGCTGGTGCCACAGTTATCATAGCTTTTCTTATTAATCTTGATAAATTATCTAATATTCTAATATAATTATCTAATTAATAATTTAATATAATTATTAAATTATTAAATTATTAATTATTAAATGAAAATATTAAAAAAGTTAAATTACTTTTTATAATACTTATAAATATATTTTAATAGAATAAATTTATCGCTGTCATAATACGTATTTTATTTCAATAATTAATGGATCCAACAACAGAGCAAAAGTTTTTTTTTAAATATATTTTTTTTTTCTTTTCATTACATTTCAGGTTCACTAGTCATAGATAATAGTTAATTCTTTTTGTAAACCCTTTTAAAAATTTTCTATGAAAATACAAACTCATCATGCACTTAATTAACACGAATATATATATCATTTTTTCCATATAAATATTATAAATGCCTATTTTTAATGTTAAATAAATTCACCTCTTACATGAATATTTTAATAATCATATTTATAGTTATATTTTGTGATGCGAAAATATATTTTTTTATGTAATAAGCTCAATATATCCGTTAAAATATTAGATATAAGTTTGTATTCTATTCTATTTATTTAATAATTTCAAATTTACTCTGCTCTTTCCCGCTCAACCAGTTGATTGAGAAAAACAAAAGACAGTTAAAATACATAATGTTATTATTGTTGTTTCATGACGCCATTGAATAAATAAAATTCTTTTTTGCTAATTGAATTATTTGAGTAATTGTTTAAATAATTTATAACATTAATTTCAACAAGTTTTAATATTTAACAATATGACTTCTTGGGCGTCTGTGCCTTCTGTGGAAGTTATCAATCGAGTGATAAATTTTGAAATTTGTACTGATAATGGTGAAATTAAGCCAAGGCGTGATCCTGTTTGGACGGATATTTGTCAAATTTGGAAGCTTTCATCAGGAAATTATATAAAAAAACCGATAAGCTTATATTTCGAAGTTAAACAAAATCGGAACAAGATCTTCGAGCGGTATCTTAAAGAGCGTGGTTTAGATACATCTCAGTTTATTGAAAATAAACGTCCTTCCTCCCCAGAAAGTGAAAATGAAAATTCAATTGACAATGATAAAAATAAAGAAAAATTTATAAGTTTTAACATTAAATTTACTAAAGAAGAGTGGTTGAAAATTAAGCCAATTGAAAAAATTGATTGCAATAATAAAAAATATTATGCATTGCAAAAAGGTTGGACTACTACTGTCGCAAATTTAATTTATATTAATCAAAAATTACCGTGTGCGTTTAGCTTTCCCCAGCAATCTGTTTACTACTTAAATAATGATAATAATGTCAATAAATATATTGTGAAGATTTCCGGGTTTTGCACTGAAAAGTTATGTAAAGCTGCCATCCTGGGGGAGTGTATATTTACTTTTAGCAATGATGAAAATATTAGTATGCTAATACATACAGCGCAAACACGTCATATTCCTCATTCGAAAAAACGACATGTCACTGGAGAACAAAGACGTGAATTTGCGAAAAATCTGGAACTACGAAAAGGAGAGTTATTTAAAAGAAACTTAATTAACAAGTACCAAGAGTACGGTGAGCAGGCAGCTCCTATCATTCCTAATGCACCTGTCCTTAATCAAATCCGCTATGAAGGAAAGAAAATTCGTCTTGGTGTCCAAGGCACCTTATGGGACTCATTAAAGCACTTGAAACATAATAATGTAGAATATCATGATGTAATCAGGCAAGTAGGATTTGATAAATTTTTTATATTTTATTGGACCAACCAGCAAACTGATTTATTCAATGATTTATTAACACTGAACCCGCAGGTGTCTTTAGACGCTACTGGAAGTGTAGTTCGGAAAATTCTTTACAGTGAAAATTATCACCATGGCCCGATATTCTTATATCAAATCATTATCCATATCGGTTCCATAATAGTTCCAGTTTGCCAGATGTTGACTGAAAGACATGATACCAAAATTATTGCATTTTGGCTTTATGAGTGGATTTCTGCAAAAGCTCACATCCCTCCGGAAGTTGTGACAGATATGTCGGATGCTTTACAAAATGGCATATGTATGGCATTTTGTAACATGACATACAAACAATACCTGTCAAGCTGCTACACATTTTTAATGAAGAAGAGCAAAGTTTTACCACGAACCTATTTAAGGATTGACATTGCTCACTTAATTCATAGTGTGGCAACAGAAAAAAGTTTTTCGTCGGTTAAACTTGTCGTAAAAGATTTTTATTTAAGAGCTATTGGTCTAATGAGCACACTACAAAATTTTACAGATATTGAAAAAATGATGAAAGTATTGTTAAATATAAGCCAAAATGAATATGGGTGCAAAAATGACATTCAATGGGTATTAACAAAATTAGAGACGTTTAAATTTGATGACACCGTTATTGATTACAAAAATATTAAAAACAGCAGTAGCTGTGACAAACAAAATCATTGTAATAGCCATTTGGTTTGTCACGATGAAGAATTAGAAAATAATGATTCTGATGATTCTAATTTTAAAACTTTACCAACTGATCTTGATTTAATTAATTATATTGATAAACTTGTTGAAGAAACTCATAATAATATTGATTCTAATGACTCTATCAAATTTGATGACATCAACCCTTATTATTTAGTTGGTCTATTAAAAAAGTTAAAATTTTTGTTTAAACGATTTCCATCATGGACAAATGTCATGCGTAAGCATTATGAGTCAGAACATAACGTTGCAACTTCTTCTCGTTCTGAGAGTTATTTTAAATACGTAAAGGAGAATGTGCTAGATAACCGACAACCAACCCGAGCCGATATGTTTATAATTCAGCACATACAGACAATCACACCTAGATTAATTGAAGCTAGAGCTGCTTATGATAAGCTGCAGATGATCACTAAAAAACCTTTAAATAAGCCTCAAAAATTATCCGAAGAATCCGCATTGAATTGTCAAGAAAATTGGAGAAACAAAAACAGACTAGATGGAAATTTAGATCTAGATCCCACTGAAGAAACAATTTCTGATAATTCGATTAATGAAAGTGAAGCAAGAAAAACTAATGACAGTGAAAGTGAAATTTTAAAAACAGAAGAATCTAAAGGACCAATTTTGAATAATACATCGGATTCGGAATTTACATTAACACCTACTAAAGAAAATAGTATTTCATTTAATAAAGATTTAAATTTATCTGAGCCAAAATTCCATTCTACTCCTATAACATTTTCTGATACATCACAACTTTCAAATATTTCAGTGAAAAAAAACGAAGAAAGTAGTTTCTCAATAGTATTGGACGAAAAACCAATTAAATTTAAAATTCACGAAACTCAGAGACCAATAAAACGAAAACAAACTTCAACATGTACTCCATGCCCGCCAGTTAAACGAGGGAAATATTTGGTTCCATTTCCATCTGTAAAAGTATTACATCAAAATGCAGCAGCCAAAAATTCAAAAAAAAATAAGAAGCGACCAATGATACAAAATGGCTGCATTAGTAACCCTCGGAAGGTTGGTAAATTAAAATTATCAATAAAAAATACATGCCCCTTTGATAGTATAATTGAACTTCTTTCTTTTTCTTATTTAAATTTCAAGGGCTTGAAAAGTTTTATCGATAATCAAAAAAGTAAATCTGAATTCCTAGAAATCTTACTTTTTTATGCAGAATTTGGTGCTATAGCCGCATTTAACAGTAAAAGATTTAATTTATTACGCAAGATATATAGCGAACAAAATTACTTTATTGACTGTCAAGATGATGTTGTTGAATTAATACAGAATTTATTGATTCATTATGAATCTGTCACTGAACATACGTTTTGCATGGGATGTAAAAGTTCTGAAACAAAAAAAAAATCAGTATTAAACGTTAACGCTACATTAGTATGGAATAATGGCTTTGACTTTCTAGAAGAAAGTATTTTGAAGGATATTGAAAATGAAAAGTTTTTTTGTAAAAAATGTAATGAAAATGTGACCGGTCGAACACTGAATTTCGATTCATACTTATGTTTAAATGTAAATCATTTTTATGAAAAAATACTTTCTACTCAAAAAGGTAAACAAAAAACATTTTCAAAAAGTAATTTGCGAGAAATCCCTATAAATTTAAATATTCAGGATAAAAAATATTTATTGACTGGAGTGATTGAATTCCAACCATCGAGTATACCAGATGGTGTTGGACATTATATAGCTTATACTAGGACAATTCAAAACAAATGGACTGAACTAAATGATTTAAAACCGGGTCCAACAGTTTTAAAAACTAAACTACCTGACATTCGAATTGTTTTATTATTTTATGTCTTAGTGTAAAAAATCTATGATTAAGATTCACTCGATTATATGTTTTTGTTTACGATGTATAAGATTTTACCTGATTAAATATTTTATCTTAAAATTATTAGTGTATTTGTTTTTTCTAATATAATTATAAAACTAAATTACATCAAAATTAAATTGTAATTATATGCTAAGAAAAAGATAATATTGATTAGTGTAAGAAATTTCAGGTAAGTATATTTTCATTTTTATTACTCATTTATAATTAAAAATTGTTTTTTTCAATTTTTATTTTATATCAAAAGCTACAGATCAAGTTAAGTACTTAATTTTGGGATTGATGATAAACTTTAACGTTAATCGATCATTAGAAATTTTTGTATCCTCTCTAGCAACCACTTTAATTAAATTATTATCAAGCTTAATACCTTAATTAAGATTAATGAAATTAACAATTGACCCGGTTTATTTATCACAACAGTTTTTTATTTATCACAACAGTTTAAACTGAGTCAAATACAGCTGCATCTGTGTAATTAATATTTCCATGCATTAACACCACTGAAATTTATTTTGATAATTAGTTTATTAGCTTTTTCGATACTATTTGTTTATTATTATTGTTGTATGAAATTTTACAAGTACATACCAAAACATCTGTCAATAATAAAACTTTAAGACCTATAGAAACAACCACAAAAAATCCTTCATTTGACAATGGTTTTCAGCAATTTTACCTGGGATAAAGAAAAAAATATTGATTAAAAATAAAATAAATTTGACATAAGTCTCTGATATTTTTTAATTTTTAATTAACTTTCATTTAATCCATAAATGTTAAATTTATTTTTTAGTCTTCACTTCATTTAATTTAAATATAAAATACTTCCATTACGAATAAAACTTTTGAGGCCTACTGATGATTAATCCCAGATAAAGAATAATCTTGAGTCATTCGCTCAATTTTTTTTCTGTTATAATTTTCTTTTTACTCTAAAATACATAAAAACTTTTTGTATAATTCTGATTGGCGTATGATGTATATAATAAATAAAATAAAATATTGCAAGATAACATTAAAATTCACGTAAAAGTGTTTAGTCTCGAAGTTGATTAAATAAGTTTTTTATTATTAGTCAATTCAATAGATTAACTGGTAATTAAATTATAAAGCGGCGGTACTAAGACTTTTTTTTTTTGCTGAGATGCGCCCAGCTGGTCTTTAGGGAGTCCCGTACTACCAATAGAAAAATCTTCAAAAAATAAATTTTATTATTTGAGATTTAAAATATTTAACACCAGACGAAGGCATAATATTGACCATTGACCATTGGCATAGGTTGTAAGTTGTCAGTCATTTTCCATATGAAGCCGGCTTAAGCTAATGTTGCATTGACATACATACAGTAAAAACTGTTAAAAGTTACCCAGGTTGCCTTTCTCTCGCTTTTGTTAGCGTTTTATGAGAAATTGAGACAGATAACCTGGGTAACTTTTAACAGCTTTCACACCAGATCCATTTATCCCGTTACAGTAAAAGCTCTTAAAAGTTACCCAGGTTATCTGTCTCGCTCTTATTGATGTTTTATGAAAAATTGAGACAGAACTACGGTAACTTTTAACAGCTTTCACTGTATGTCCGACGAAATTATATATACATATAAGTGTCGTTGTTGACACTTTTCGCGGCAATTCACTATAATTTCAATTATTGAATTATGTTTATAATAATAATAATAATAATAATAATAAATTATAAATAATGAATTTTGTTATTTATGCCTCGAAAATTGTTCTAACTTCTAACACATTAATTTCAGTATGCAGTTCTTTTAACACAAGGACATGTCTATTCATACGTAAAAAATTCCTGATAAATCTAAGCCGTGTGAATGTAAGTCCCTTAAATCTACGCTGAGTGAATGTAAAGGCTCTTATATTCATGTGGCGTGGATTTATCAGGACTTTTTTATGTGTGAATAGAAACATCTTTAAAACAAACAATAAAATAAACAATTAACAATTTCAATCTCAGAACTATAAAAAAGTATGTGAATGAACTTGCTGCACATGTTACTATATATATATATATATATATATATATTGTTCGAAATCATTTAATTTGATAGAAAAAAAAAATAATCATTTTTAAAAATAACAATAAACGAACATGAAACAATCTAGATTAGAAGGATTCTGATACTAATTAAAAAAAAAAGCATTACAGTTATAATATAATAATAGTTGACATTTATAGATTGAAGATGATGATTATTTACCAATTTCTTAAATAATTCGAATCTAGATTTAAATATTTTTTTGGCATATTTTATATTGGATGAAGGTTATGTTGAATAATATTTATATTTATAATATATAAATACATAAATACATATCAGACTAAAACAAAAAATATAGATTTAAATGTTTTTTTTTGTTTTTCTATTTTTAATATATCGTATATTTTATTTTAAGAATTAAAAAAGACTTTAAGAAAACTTGGGACCTTAATATTAATTTAGTTTATACAAATTTTATTTTTTAGGAATTTATTATTTAAAAAACACTTTAACTCAAATTTTTCGAATTTAATACACATATTTAAAAAAATATAATTATATATAATTTTATAGAATTACACAAAAATTACAAACATTATTATATACAATTATATGAAATTATATATGATTACATGAACTATAATTACAACTAATATCATATATCTAATTCTACTTAATGTTTTTTATGATTATGTATTATTATTTTGTTCAAAATTGAGAAATAAAATAATATATACAAGCAGTGGTTGCCGATAAACCGCTTTTTATTTTTTTTGACCACTGCAAGATAATAATTAAAAAAATTGAGATATCATTAACGACTCTCTTTTTCTATTATAAATGATTTTATCAATTTAGTTAAAATCTTAATAATTATTGTATTGTTATGAATAATTTTTTAAACGGTATTATAATCAATATGTTTCAATAAATAAATATATTCACGTAAAAAAAAATTAATATGTTAAGCACGTACGACAAACAGCACTTACATTAAACAATTTATAATTATATCTGTATAAATTTATTAAATTTAAGTCAATAACTAATTCAGATCATTTTTAACTAATAGATTGACAACAAGAAATATAAAAAAAATATTGGGATTTAGACGAGAATCATATAGGACTAAACATTTATAAGAATTTAAATATCAATGAAGTTTCACTTGTTCCATCAATAAAAATTATAATTCTTCTTTCCAATCTCAGATTGAAATATTAAAATCAGAAGTCTCATTTATTACATAAAAATAACTACTGTCGTGTGCTTTCGAGAATGGTAGGTAGTATACTAATAATAGTTTATTGTTAAAGAGTATCTAATTTATTAATGTTATTATTTAATCATTAATAGCAAGTCGTATTCATAAACTAACATTTTTATATAAAGAAGCATTTTTAAAATTTCCTAAAATTAAAAAATAAATAGTATATGAGGCATTAATCGTTGAAATTATAAAAATAAAAAAAAAAAATATTTAAATACAAAAATTAATTTGACTCTTGTAAATGAGCTGTTAGTAACCTGTCCGTGATTTGGAAACGCTTTATTTCGGTTGTTTACATTTTTATTTGCACAATATAACCTTAACCATGTTTAACTTTTTGCAGTTAGTGTAAATAAATAAATAAATTAAAAATATTTAGTCACAAAACCATAAAATTCTAATGTCTCATAGCAGGAATGCTAGTATTTTTTAATTATTATTTTATTTTACAATTATGAAATATGAAAATTTATTAACAATAAATTAACTAATTAGTATGTATGAAAAACATAAGCGTAATGTAATGTTCTGACGCCATTAAAATGTAGGTTACTCAAAAATTTTCTGTGATTTTATAATTTTAATTTCTTCATAAATTCCACGGCAACCTACATATTTTATTGCAAAAAATGAAACCTGAATATTTCGAAAACCTTATTTTGATTTTTTTTCTACCCCATCTAATTGGAGGTTAATGCCATAATTCGAGAAAGTTGTTAAGGTCTGACTTTCTCGTAAGACTCGGAAAAAATACTAACATTTTTAGAAATTTTTTTTTCAAAAATTTCCACGATGAAGAGTAAATTGAACTTCACTAGTAGATACATACAGGCTTTAACTATTAGATACAAATTAATTTTATGCATAATCTGATATTTTTTATTTAATATTGATGGCGAAAGGACCTCCTTAAGGTAAGAGACCCCATTAGTGGCACTTTTTCTTTTAATGAAAAAATTTTCTGCTTTAAATAAAAATTAAAAATTTTATTGATTTAAAAGTTTTAAAGATTAGAAGTAATATATTCATTATTGAAATTAATGATTTCATTAATTGAATAAGCACCAAAATCAAAGGAAGTGTCAGTAATGGGGTCCCCGCCACTAATGGGGTCTTTTACCTTACATAACATTTTAATTGTTATCATGTATTAAGTTTAACTTGGTTAGAATGATGTTAGTTAATAAATTTATTTAATTTATCAATTCATATTTATTCATTAAAAAATAATTATTTACAGAATATATGTGTCATGTTTACGTAAGAGGTGACAGTTTAGCTGATGTTTTAATTACGGATCATGAATATCCGAACAGGGTGTCACACACACTTATTACCAAAGTATTAGATGAATCTGCAACAAAGTATCCTTCAAATTCATCGTCAAAATTAAATGAATCGACCTGTGATTTTTCACAAGCTAACGTTTATCTTGCTAAGTATCAAAATGTTCGAGAGGCTGACTTATTGACTAAAATACAAAATGATGTAGATGAAATGATACTTGTATGTTATTGAAAAAATTTCAATAAAGTGAAGTATTGTTTAAAAAGCTATATTAAATAACAATGTTTTGTGCAATCTTCAGCATAACACTTCGAAAGTAGTATTACAAAGGGGTGAAAAATTTGATTATTCAGTAAAAATATCAGAGAGTCTGAGCATGCAGTCTAAAGCATTTTATAAAACTGCACGTAACTGATTCACACTGCAGTTTGATAGCTTAAATTATAATAATCCATTGAGATGATAATGAAAAACAAACAAATATTTTTATACATTTATTATAAATTATATTCGAAATAAAATGTCAATGTTTACCAATTTAAATGTATTTATGTACTGAGAGAAATTTTAATTCGTTTTAATTATCATAGAAACTTCAAATTTCTTAAAATTATTGTCCTCTTTATTGTGATTTTCAATTTATAACTCATTCATAAAAAGAAAGAAAAAATTGTATTTTATAACCTTATAACCGTGAGATATTTGTAAAAAAAATTATTTTGACCGTATAAATTAAATATCATTAAGTTTATTGGTGTTGGATGTAAAAAATAACGGTGAGAATAAATAATTGTTTCATCGTTATTATGAAGATCTATTATTTATGTATTTAACTATGTTTATAAATTGAAAAATATTTTTATAATTGGAGATGGCAATTTTATCCTGCTTATAATTTTTTGAAGACATATATTACTTCATGACTCACGTAAATTGTAAGATTATAAATTTAGTTAAAAAAAAAAAGAAAATATTAATTCTCTCGAATGGTTTAATCTATATTATTATAAGAGATTTCTATCTATATTAACACTCATCACGATATCTCAGAAACCATCAGACCTAAAAACTTGAAATTTGGTAGGAATATTCTTTTTGGTGAGTAAAGTTCAGCTAAGAACGGATTTTACAAAATTCCTCCCCCAAAGGAGTTTGCGGGGGCGTTAACAATAAAAAATTCCCGTTTTCCAACTATAGCTCCTACAGACTCTAAATTTGGTAGGAATTTTCGGTAAGTGATGTATAAATCATTTATGAACGAATTTTAGGATAGCTTACCCGACAGGGGATGGCGGGGGTGGGTGTTAACAATAAAAATTTTTAATTTCCAAGCTATAGCTCCCATAAACTTCACACTTGGTAAGAATCTGCTACATGTGAGGTAGAAATGATTTAAGAACGGATTTCATGACAACCTACGCCTAATATGGATTGCGGGGGTGGATGTTAACAAATAAAAATTTTGGTTTTCAAAATATAGCTCCTACATGCTCTAAATTGAGCAGGAGTCTTCTATATGTGATATAGAAATTATCTAAGAGCGGATTTTACAACGAATCACCTCCAATGAGGATTGCGGGAGTGAGTGTTAATTTATAAAAAATCTTAATTTCCAAAATATAGCTTCTAAAAACTATAAATTTGGTAGGAATCTTTCATTTCTAACGAAGAGATCATCTCAAAATGGATTTTAACAAATTCTACTCCTGATAGAGATTGCGGGGCTGGGTTTTAAAATCTACAATTTTGATTTACAAATTATAACTTCTACAGACTCCAAATTTGGTGAAAATCTTTGTGTATGATGTCAAGTTAAGCTAAGAATGGATTTTCGCGAATTTCAATCCAAAAGGGATTGTGAGTGCGTTAACAATGAGAATCTCTTATTTTTAAGCAATAGTTTCTATGGCCTCGAACTTTTATTGGAACCTTTTGTTTATAACGTAGAAATCATCTCGAATAGGAGCTAACGAAATTCCTCCCCTACATAGGAGTGCGGCAGTGATGATTGTCAAAAAATTCATATTGTTCCTTCAAATATAAAATTTGATAGAATCTTAAGAGAAACAGGAAATCACAGGGATTGCCTCCAAGGTCAACCGGTTTAAATATTTTTCTTTCTTAATGATTATATTTTCTAACAGTAATCGTCTTTTTGGCAGCGGCTAAAAAGTCATTATAACGTTTCCAAAATTTTACTTTACATGTAGCTATTCAGTCAACGGACTAAAAGATTAACATACATTTTATTTTAGCTGATTACTAACCAATGAATTGTTCTTATTACGGAAGAAATTCCCTGAATAAATAAAAGTATTGAGACAAAGAAAAAAGTATTGGATTGACTAGGAAACCAATACTTTACAATACTTTTCTCTTTGTCTCAATACTTTTTTTTAATCAGGGTTTTAATTAACAGCAACGTTCGCTGCACTTTGAACTAGGCAGATTTAAATTTCACTTATGAGACCTACAATAACTTTAACTGAAACTTTCAATGCTTATTTCAAATTTGTGCTTATTTCAAAAGTGTCAATTACTATTCGTTTTTTTTTTAAGAAAGCCACGGGAATGTTATATTAATTGCACCTTAAAAGTTACAATAAATATTAGCTAGAATGATCACATGGATAGAAGGTATATGCTAATTCGATGAAATTTGAAATCTCTGTAAATCTACAAATACAATTCTATAAACACCCAGCGGAGCGGGCGGGTAACAGCTAGTGAATTTTAAATGAATCATTTCACAACTAAACCTTAATGACTAAGTAATATCGAAAGAAGACTATATAAACAGCTTCAACATACCACTTAATATAAAGCAGATTGTATTTGTTTACCTAATTTTACGTTCTTCTTTAGATTTAAACAAAACACCTTTGTCGAGGTCTGGATCGTATCGTGGAGCAAATTGAACACATCCAACCAGAAAAAGGAAAATGTAATTGATTCAGTGTTATATAGTATATTATCAATGGGTAAAAGGAAAAAAAATATATTAAATCAACACTTCTCGTTGATGTTTTGCTAATACTAGATGCTGTTATTCGACATTCTGTTCTGATATTATCATTTCTGGAACATCATAAGGCATTCCAAGTGTTGAGTGAGTCAATGCTTAAGCTTGGTGACAGAAAATATCTCCTGTTGCCCGCTGGGCATCCTGAGTTGTAAATTTCGAATCATTCATTTTTTCAGTTTCTCTTAGGTATGCTTTAGAATATTTGATGTGTATTTATCTTTGTAAAATTTCTCGATGTCACTCAGATATTTGGAAGTGAAAACTTGCGAACTATCCTCTTCTGGTTTTTTCGTTTCTTAGAATACGAAGCTGTTTTTATTGACATTTGTTGTGTTTTTTATTTTTTTTTGACAGCCGGATGAAAACAAGACAAAAAATATGCATTTTTATTGTTGTTATTGTAAGTAATTAAATAATAATTAGATTAATGAGTGAGTTTAGTGCTATGGATTATGGCGAAATTAAAATTGAAAGAAAATCAATTGAATTTGAAGATTTTAAAAAATTTATTATTGGAGATAAAAAATTTGACAAGCAGTACTCCAATATTTATATCGCTCGGTTAAGAGCTTTGAAAAATATTTTAGAAAATAAATCCAAAGAAAAATGGGGTAAATAATTTTTTTTTTTTTAACTGAAATTGAAAATTTTTAGAAATTTTTTGATAAATAAATTATAGAAAAAAAAATTTATTAAAAAATTCTATTTTTTAAAACTTCAAAAAATTATATATTTATTTATTTGGCCGATATTTAATTTTTTTAATAAATAAATTGCTGTATAAAAAAATGAAAAAAAAAAAATGGACTTTTAGAAATTTTAATAAATTAAAAATGCAATTTTTTAAAAATAATTTTTCGGAACAAATTTTTTTATTTGATTAAATTAAAAAATGGTCAAGATATTTAATAATTAAAAAAAAATTTTTTTTTTAATAAATTACTGCAAAAAAAAAATTTGACATGTAGAAAAAAATAAAAAATGCAATTTTTTAAAAATAATTTTTTTGGAAAATAAAATTAAAAAATCGTCAGGTAAAAATAATTTTCTACTTCTAATTTATTTTTTGAGAAAAATCTAAAATTTTTTCAACTGTTTGTTAATTTTAGAGTAATTTTTTTTATTAATTATTAAATAAAAAAATTATAATTAAATATTTATATTATTTTTAGGGCAATATCAAGTAAAAACAATATCTCAACTTGGTGATGATAACGACGATGAAAGTGAAGCAGAGAAACTAGTCATACTTATAGGAATTATTTATAAGCATCAAGAATTGAAGCCTTCTATTTTAAAAGAGCTTAGTGATGAACTTCAATTAATACCACAGTCATCAAGGTCTAACTATTCATCTGAAAAAGACCAATTATTCCTCGAAGATGAAATGCTGAGGATTAAATTAATAGGCAGTGATTTAAATCATAAAGAAATGGTAACAGGATTAATTTGTGGTGTGTTAGGTTACCAGTCCAGTGGTGGAACATTTAACGTATGTTTTTTATTTAATTATAAGAAGAGTGTTGCTTTATACTCTACCTAGTAATTAATTACTTTTTTTATTTTAAATTCTAGGTCAAGGATTATTGTGTACCAGGAATTTGTCCTCAAGCTTCGGAATGTTCTCCTCTAATGTTTCCATCAGAAGATAAAATTTTAGTATTATTACTATCGGGGCTAGACTTATCTGGAAATCCGGACTCGTTGCACTATCAACTTTTGAGTGAATGGATCAGTGGGATGGCGGGAAATAATCAAGTTCAAGAAAATTCAGCTTTTATTGCACAAGTGATAATAGCTGGTAAGAATTTTAAAGATATCAGCTTATTCTGATGTTACACTCATCAAAAGCTTTCATTTGAGTACCCACATGCATTTTTATATATTTTTCATATATACATATATATATAAATATATAAAATATATGAAAAATTGATGTGGATACTCAAATAAAAGGTCTCAATGAGTGTAACATCAGGATGAGCTTATATCTTTAAAAATGTGAATAGTTCACAAGATACAAGGTCATTTCTTAATTATTAATATTTTTAAAGATATAAGCTCATCCCGATGTTATACTCATCAAGAGCTTTCATTTGAATACCCACATGCATTTTTATATATATTTTTCATATATAAATATATAAAATATATGAAAAATTGATGTGGGCACTCAAATGAAAGGTCTCGATGAATATAATGTCAGGGTGAGCTTATATCTTTAAAAGTGTGAATAGTTCTCAAGATACAAGGGCATTTCTTGATTATGTTAAATTCCACTATACTTTCTTAACTATTGATATTTTTCAAGATATAAGCTTATTCTGATGTTACACTCATCAAGAGCTTTCATTTGAGTACCCACATGTATTTTGATATATTTTTCACATATATATGCATATATATATAACATATGTAATA
Organism: Cotesia congregata; assembly: GCA_905319865.3. Classification (NCBI taxonomy): domain Eukaryota; kingdom Metazoa; phylum Arthropoda; class Insecta; order Hymenoptera; family Braconidae; genus Cotesia; species Cotesia congregata. The sequence continues at coordinate 6,540,859 of CAJNRD030001119.1, forward strand.
TATATAAATATATGAAAAATTGATGTGGGTACTCAAATAAAAGGTCTCAATGAGTGTAACATCGGGGTGAGCTAATATCTTTAAAAATTTCAATAGTTCACAAGATACAAGGTCATTTCTTAATTATATTAAATTGCACTATACTTTCTAAATTATTGACATTTTTAAAGATATAAGCTTATTCTGATGTTACACTCATCAAGAGCTTTCATTTAAGTACCCACATGAATTTTGATATATTTGTCATATATACATATATATAATATATATATAATGTCGGGATAAGCTGATATCTTTAAAAATGTCAATATATAAGCTCATCCCGATGTTACACTTATCAAGAGCTTCCATTTGAGTACCCACATGCATTTTGATATATTTTTCATATTTACATATATATAATATATATAAATATATGAAAAATTGATGTGGGTACTCAAATGAAAGGTCTCGATGAGTGTAACATAAGGATAGGCTTATATCTTTAAAAATGTCAATAGTTCACGAGATACAAGGTCATTTCTTAATTATGTATCTAGAGATACAGAATTTTTTAATGCAATCTAAGTACTTATCAAAATAAATTTTTAATGATACTAAATTTCACTAAAAAAAATCGATTTTATCATATGTCTATCCTGAACACAAAATTTTTCTTATTCTCTTAATAATATAGATTAAAATTGTATTCTTTTATAGGAAACAGCATAAAAGGTTCTGTCGAAACTTATACACACAAAGGATACGTGGACTCAAAAAATAAATTTACAGCTGCTACAATGGAAACAATACTAGCAACACGTAGATTTGATACTTTGCTAAGTGAAATTGTCTCGACATCAAATGTCATTCTAATGCCTGGGCAATTTGATCCGTCAAATCATTCGATACCGCAACAACCTTTTCATCCCTCTATTTTACCGCTTTCTTTCAGGTATGTTATACATTTTTTTTTATCAAAAAAAAAAACTATATTACTTGTAGACGTAAAAAAATTTAAGGTATAAAAGCTTGTATGTCGCCACAAATCCTTGGATTGGAAAAATCGGAAGTAGAATTTTAGCAGGCTCGAGTGGTCAACCAATAGAAGATATTATGAAAGTAGCGAATTTAAATGAGTATTCACCAATTGATTGGTTAGAAAAAACATTATATTGGAGGCACTTTGCGCCAACAGCACCCGATACACTTGCTGCCTACCCTTACGTTGAAACTGATCCATTTATTATGGACGAATGTCCTGATATTTATTTTGTTGGGAATACTAATGAATATGCAACAAAGTGTGTAATTGGTGATCAAGGACAAACAATTAGACTTATTTGTATTCCCAAATTTTCAAAAACACACACAGCTGTTGTTGTAGATTTATTGTCTTTAGAGACTTGGCCGATAACTTTTCAGAATTAGTAATATTATTAATGAATTTTTTTTAAATTATTTATTATTTAATGTTCGTAGAAAATTGTTGGGTAATTAATTATTTACAAGTGGGGTCAAACCTAATATTTTTGGCCATAAAAAATAGATGAATTGATGGATCATTATAATTTTTTTTAACTTCTTTGTTTTTACAGCGAATTTATGATGGTGATATCAAAAATATCAAAAAATTAATATTTTAATTAAAAAATCATCTTTTAAAGTTGGAAAAAATTTTAGCTCTCATTTTTTTGGATAAAATTTCTATTTTATCTTTTTTTGAAATATTTTTTTTGAAAAAAAAAAGAATAATTTAAAAAAAGGTGAATATCATAATTTTCTAAAAAATTAAAAAATTTTTTTGAAAATTTGTTAAAATTGTGATAATTAACATTTTTTTTTTAATTGTTCATTTTTTAATATATTTTTCAAAAGAAAAATATATTAATAAAATCAAATAAAAATTTCGTTCAAAAAAATGAAAAAAAAAAAATAATTGACCCTACTTGTAAATATTTACCAAAAATACTTAAAAAATTTAATTAATTTATTCGATAGAGGCTGTAAGAAATTTTAAAATTTTCTACAAAATATGAATTATGTAAATATATTTTTATAATATAGATTTATTTATTTATAATAATAAATATAATATATTTCTTTTCGATGTTACATCTATAAAGATAGTTAGACGTTTTTATTTTTTATTATCTACAATACATTCATTTATTTAATTTGTTCCATAAAATACTTTCCATTATTTTTTTCTTGCTCAACAATCAATATAAATTACATAAAAGCTTTGAATAAGGAATCCCGGAAAAAATAGACCCGGAAAAAATTTTAAAGTTATGAAAAATTAATATTTCATTAAAATTATTATAAAATAATAATTTATAATAATAATTATAAAAATAAAAATTAAAAAAAAATACAATAATAATAATAATAATAATATCACAAAACTCTTAAAATTATTAAAATTATTATTTTATAATAATTTTAATGAAATAATTAAAATTTTTCATAATTTAAAAATTTTTTCCCGGTCTATTTTTTCCAATTACTTTAAATAAGAGTATAGAATTTTTTTACTTTCACTAATAAATGCATTTTCTACGTTAGACAAGAAAATATTTATTATTTAATTATTTTCTTATAATTGATTTTTTAAAATTTAATTTTATTTAATACTGGAAATCTGGCACAAATAGATTTATATAGATTTTAATAATTACTTTTAATTGTATATAGTCTAATAAAAGAGAAAAAAAATTTTTAAATTAATGAGAGAAAAGTCTCTGCTAAAAGTTTAGAAAAAATTTTCTTTACATCTTTCAATTGGTCACTTTCGTTGATAAAATTTGATTCAAGTTTAAAAAAATAAATATCGTTTAAAAAAAGTTGATGCATAAAATTAATTCATGTAAATTTTATCATAAAATATTCCTAGCTTTTTTCTTTTTTTTTTTGTATCTTCCATTCTTTTTAGTAAGATATTAAAAGTTTAGTATATATTTTGGTCAATCAATAAATTTTAATTATCTTTCCAAAGTGAATTAATTCGACTAGGGTTGGTAGAAAATGTTTGGAGTTCTGGACTAGAAGATCTCGAGGACGTGGGAGTATTCATATTTAAACAGTCATTAATATGATCTGATTTTTCACTATCAATAATTGGAGTTGTCTGAACATTTGTTGATTGTTCGTCATTTCTCATTGCACAGATAACGTCTGTCAGTGCAACAATATAATTTTTAGCAAGCGTCAATGTTTCTATTTTAGACAAACGTCGTTCTTTACTAACATGAGGTATGACTTCTCGCAAGCTCTAAAATTAATATAAAAAAAATAATAATATGAAATATAACAATTGATTTAATTCCCAACAGGGATATAATAATAAATTTAGAACCTGAAACGCGTTGTTAAGACTGTGCATCCTCATTCGTTCTCTCTCGTTACTTTCTAATCTCCTGAGAGTTCTCTCCCTAGGTGTATACCCGCGAGAAGATGACTTCAAGCTTGTTAAATTATTATTAAACCTTTCAATCCTTCTCGATGTTTTTCGTAGTGCTGAAACAGTTTTATTACTCGACTGGTCTTCTAAATTCCAATCTTTGTCCAAGCTGTCTTCGTTTGTCATTTCTGACCGCATGTTGTAGAAATAATACACTGGCGTCTGAAAATTAAAAATTTAATAAATTTTAATTTAAATAATAACTAGCAACCTTGCAGTCACTATGTGACTGCCGTAACTTGTAATACAAGAATAAATAAAATTTTGCTATATTAAATAATGAATTTTGTTAAATTGCACTGTACTTTCCTAACTATTGACATTTATAAAGATATAAGCTCATTTTGATGTTACACTCATCAAGAGCTTTCATTTGAATACGTACATGAATTTTTGATATATTTTTCATATATACATATATATAATACATATAAATATATGAAAAATTGATGTGGGTACTCTAATGAAAGGTCTCAATGAGTGTAACATCGGGATGATTTTATATCTTTACAAATGTCAATGGTTCACGAGATATTTGTTAAAATGCCCTGTACTTTCTTAAATATTGACATTTTTTAAAATATAAGCTCATTCTGATGTTATACACATCAAGAGTTTTCATTTGAGTACCCACATGCATTTTTGATATATTTTTCATATATACATATATATAATATATATAAATATATGAAAAATTGATGTGGGTACTTAAATTGAAGGTCTCGATGAGTGTAACATTAGGATGAACTTATATCTTTAAAAATGTCAATGGTTGACAAGATACAAGGTCATTTTTTAATTATTGACATTTTTAAAGATATAATCTCATCCCGACGTGACACTCATTAAGAGCTTTTATTTGAGTACCCACATGCATTTTGATATATTTTTCATATAAACATATATATAATATTTATAAATATATAAAATATATGAAAAATTGATGTGGGTACTCAAATGAAAGGTCTTGATGAGTATAACATCAGGATGAGCTTATATCTTTAAAAATGTCATTAGTTCACAAAAAAGTATGCAATTTAACAAAAGTAATTATTTAACTAACCAAAATTTTATTTATTTATAGTTCAAAAGTCACGGCAGTCACATAGTGACTGCAAGGTTGCTAGTACT
>CAJNRD030001119.1:6545476-6597794 GCA_905319865.3 Cotesia congregata
ATTTGAGTACCCACATGCATTTTGATATATTTTTTATATATACATATATAGAAATATGAAAAATATATGAAAAATTGATGTGGGTACTCAAATGAAAGGTCTTTATGAGTATAACATCGGGATGTGCTTATATCTTTAAAAATGTCATTATTTCACAAGATACAAGGTCATTCCTTAATTATGTATCTAGAGATAGAGAATTTTCGAATGAGGCCAAAAAACTTATCACAATAAATTGACTAACGGTGAGAATGATATGAAACCTTGAAAAGGCAGAAATTTAAATCAAGACCTTTCCAATGACACTAAATTTATTAATTAATTAACTAAAAAAAAAAAAACGATTTTATTATATGATTATCTTGGACACATAATTTTTCTTATTCTTTTAATAATATAGTTTAATCACCACTTACCGGTTTATTATCACTTCAAAATAATTGGATCTTCTTAAAAGATGATTACTATTATTATTGATAAATATTCATCACCACCTGATTGATTAAAAATAATAAAAAAATTTATCAATAAATAATTACAAACTATAAATAAAATAATTAGACTAAAAATAAAACCCGGAAAAAAATATACAATTATACTCACTAAATAAGAATAAAATTCAAGGAAAAGATACTTGTTGAGCCACGTTTGAACGACGACTGACGTCGCGACGTCGGGGTGCGGTCGGCGCCACCTCTCACCCTCCCAACAAATTTCAAATATACACCCTGTGTCATAATTGCAGAGCCAATCATTTTAATTCCTTCCTTTCGTAATAAAATAACTTTCTCTATAAATTTACTCAAGCTATAAATATCATAGCTGATATATTTTTTCTTCTTCATACTTTTATTGTTTATTTAAAGAAATTTTAACTAAAAATATTTACAAAAATTAGACACCCGTTAGATTGTAGTCTACAAAAAGGTTTATGTATAAAATGTATATATGAAGTGGCTGGCTACAGGTGGGCGTATGACGTAATTCGCCCACGCGGACCCTTTATTATCGCAAAACACCACCCGAGCACCCCAACCACCAACGGTTACGATTGAGCATGTGTCTGTTTGTTACGACATAGAACAGTAAGAGTGTCGCTCGAACGCTTCATGATTGCTCATTTTTTTTCCATTTCATTTTTTTTATTTTTTTTATCGCTGTAATATAATAATGACTAGCAACCTTGCAGTTACTATATGGACTATAAATAAATAAAATTTTGGTTTATTATTAAATTATGAATTTTGTTAAATTACACGGTACTTCCTTTAATATTGATGTTTTTAAAGATATAAGCTCATCCCGTTGTTACACTCGTCAGGAGCTTTCATTTAAGTACCCACATGCATTTTCATATATTTTTCATATATACATATATATAATATATATAAATATATGAAAAATTGATGTGGGTACTCAAATGAAAGGTCTTGGTGAGTATAACATCAGGATGAGCTTATATCGTTAAAAATGTCAGTAGATGACAAGATACAAGGTCATTTCTTAATTATTAATATTTTTAAAGATATAAGCTCATCCTGATGTTACTCATGCATTTTGATATATTTTTCATAGATACATATATACCATAAAATATGAAAAAAATTATTGTGCTTTTTTTTTCTACTTCATCAGTATCATAATTTTATTAACGATAATAAAACTTTTATTTGATTAATTTTAAATTAAACTGAAGTCAGCTGTCATTTTTTACAAGTAAATTACTATTAAAAAAACATTTTTTTTAAAATTACAACAATAATATTTTGACACATCTACAAGTGGAATTTTTTATAATTATTCATTTGTTGAAAAAATAAAAACCAAAAAATTATCATATGTCAGGTGACTTCAGTATCATAATTTCAAGGCTCAAATTAAAATATTTTTTCTTTATAAAAAATTTTTTTGAATTAATTATCAAGATTTTGAAGTGATAAGTCCTAATTAATGTATAATTTTATAATTTTACGATTCTCTTATATTGACTGATAATAGCTAAGTGCCTTATTTGTCATATTACAGGTTTTATACTATCTAGATGAGCTAGCCTTTGTAAATTTTGGCTGGATTGAGCTCCCTAAAATTGTTAAGTTAGAACAAAATTTTTTTTTTTAATAACTGGTTAATAATTGTTTAACGTAAGAATGAAACTAAATTACACACAATTATTTTCATTAATAAACCTATTCAATAGTGATCTATTAATTAATTTAATGGAATATAAAAAATAAGGTCCCGCCGAGATTCGAACTCGGGTTATTGGATTCAAAGTCCAATGTGATGCCGCTACACTACGGAACCTGTTCGATTCTTGGGGTTTTAGTTTCTCTCATATGAAAGTCAAGGCAAAGTCTGTTTCAGTTCACGGAAAGCCAGTTACTAAATTATAAAATTTTATCTCTACATAGTAAGTATAATTAACTACGTGTTAGAGCTGAAGGCTATTAAGAAATTTAATAGATAAGAACTATCAATGAAAAAAGTACACAATTGTAATTTTTTTGTTTTTTTTATATATATATATTTCCATTATATTTATTTGATAAGTATACATAAATATCTTAATTGTTTAATTCAATATGATCAAATAAAAAATGGAAAAATTATGGGATGATTTAAGCGTGATTATATGATGAATGAAAAATTATATTTATAGATTACAAGCTGGTGGGCATACCGGAATGATTGTTTCTGTAAGAAAAAAAAAAATAAATAAATAAATATAAATAAAAGCAGTACGGCTGCCCAATTTCAAAACACAGTAACTAACATTTAGAAATTTTAAAAAATTTTTCTTATTAAAAAAAAGTTTGCCTGCCAAATTGATGAAAAATTTGATTTATGAATAGAAAATACTTGAATATAAATATTTTTAAGAAAAAATACTTGAAATTAAGGTGTAAAAGTTATAAAAAATGCAGCAATATTAAAAAAAAAATTAGGTATAAAAATTTTGCAGCTACTGTATTTTGAAATTGGGCAGCCGAGTTAAAGTAAGTAATAAAATAAATATTCAAGTTACCAAATAATTCTATTGACGTATTATGAGAGCCGTATTTATTGCTGGCTTTGCAATAAAACATTCCGTATTGTCTTTTTTCAACAGTAATAACACGAAGAGTTGTGTCAGATATTTCATCAGCTGTAGCGAAGTGTGATATCCGATAGTCTCGATTATTACTGATTTCTTCACCGTCTTTGATCCATGAAATTGCTGGTGGAGGATAAGCTTCTACGTGACACTCTAAATCCTGGTCATACGTCAGAGCTTGACCAACATAAGGTCGCTTGGCTGTAACTACTGGGGCAAATTCGACTTCTACATTTATAATACGACGATGTCCACGTCCGACTCCATTTGTAGCAATACAATAATAAATTCCACGATCATCTTTAGTAATCGATGGAATAGTCAATATATTTCCTCTGCAATAATAAAGGTATTTTTTTAAATAACAATAATTGATGTATTTATCAAGAAAGTAATCAAATTACGTACTTAATAATTAAGCCTCCACTCGAAAAAGGAACAGATTGTCTTCGCCATGAAATAGTAGGTGCTGGATAACCATTAGCATAACATTCAAGTTGGACACTTTTTCCTTCAGTGGTAATAAAATTATTCGTTGAATTATCGGTTATTGATGGTTCGAATCGTACTTGTAATTGCACGTATGCTGGAGTCGGATTATCTACAGCAACTTGTACTCTACATTCGTAAATACCACGATCTGTTTGTTGGACATTGTCAATCTGTAAATAATTATTTATTTATTGCAAAAGAACGCAGATCCGCAGTATACATTAATAGCAACAATAAAATATTTCAAGTTATATTTGAATTTAATATTAATATAAATAATGAAAGGGAAGCTAAAAATAAAATTGGTGATATGATGAATGTATTAGTTATTTAGTATTGTATTTTTGATCTTAGTTATGAAAGCAGATATTAAATCTTCAAAGAAGTTGATATCTTGGCAGTGTTCGTTGACTAAATTAGCTATCCTCCTTCTTTGGACCATGGTAAACATAGTTTTTTGTTGTCTTAACAACGTCCAATAATAAGGACTTTTATTGAAAAAATAAAAAGGACAAACTTCAGGCTGCTCATCAGGATAATAATAAGGACTTTTATTAGCTGGAGTTTGTCCTGGTGCTCCACTTGATAAAATTCCTTATTAGTATCCTAGAAAGCAGCCTAGAGTTAATTCTTTTTATTTTTCGGATAAAAGGCCTATATTATTATCCTGATAAGCAGTCTGAAATTTGTCCGCTCAATCGTAAACATCAAATCTATTTATTTTCTCCATTGTCAATTTATTTAATTACTATCTAGAATTTTAAAATTATTTTTGTAACTAAAAAATTAATTCTATTTTGAAGGTTACTTCGCTTGAATTCTTTAAAATTAGAATCATTTAAAAAATTAAACAAACAAAAGTAAAGCTTGAAGTTGGAAATCGTAACGTAGCCTAATTTATTATTTATTTTTTTGCTTTTTTTTTTTTAATTGCTAAATCTCGCATCTGATTGGTCAACTAAAATTTTTAATAACTCCAAAACCACTCAAAATTTTTAATCACAACTCAGGAGTTTTCTGCTCAAAATTGTCTCCTCTATCGGATTATTTTTGCTGTAAAAGTAATTCTGGATCACCCTGTATGTTGTCTTAAGCTTGGCCTTGGATGGATAATTTCAAATTGTTTCCGTTTCTCTGGCGATTCAATATATCCGTTGACGGATTTATAGAAAAATATTTAATCGGCAACTTGTCGACGACTTAGGAGACTATTGATTTTAAGTTATTTAATTATAATTCTTTATTTATAGAAAATTTTAAATATTACTATTATTTCTTTATTCATCAGTAATGAAGTCAAAATTTTTTGCGGCCTTCCATAAAAAAATAATACAAAGTATAGAATTTTATGAAAATAATGAAATTAAAGGCAACGTAAAAATAAAAATTTTAAATTAAAGTCCAAATTAAATTAGATTACTTCAATCGACTTAGATGTACTACTATTATTATTGTGATTATTAACATACCCGAAGAGTGTAAGTTGAATTGTCGGCATAATAAGAAATAGAAAATCTCGAATCTCCAACAATTAAAGAAGTTCCCGAAGAAATTGGCAGTCTTTCTTTTTCGCTCTCAACTTTTAACCAGAAAACTGGATATTCATCGCCGTATACTACCGAACATTTTAATTCGACTGACTGTCCAATATCCACGATTTGTTCCTGGGATAGATAAGATATCGTTGGAGTTCTTTGAGCATAAGTAACTAAAAAGAAAAATAAAATTTTATTGATTTATAAATAAAATTGTTATATAATAGAAATATTAATAAAAATAGCATAAAGTCATCATTAGAAACTAATGATTAATTAATAATTGAATTTCTTGGATATTACTGTAAATATGTAATCATACTTAAAAAAATGTTGATTATAATGTCTATTATTTCTTCAAGAACTTATAAAAAGTGAAGGATTAAAAAATTCTATTGAAAATAAATGAGATTTCTTAATTAATAAATATTTAAAAATAAAATACTAAATATTTTAATTTAATTCAAGTTGAAAATGAAATAGCAGTTTGTCTGTTCTTTCAATTGTTAACTATAGAATAAAATTATAATAAATCAATTAAAACTTACTTTCGGTAATTGATGCTATAGCGAGAAATATCCCCAGAATGAATTTCTTCATTATAAAAAATAAAATTTTATTTATTATTTTTCAGTTATGAGTTAAATTCACTGAGAGCTAGCACGTCGAAGCAACTGGTGTTATAAATATTTAAAAGGAAATACGAATAAATAAATCAAGAACTTTAAAGAAAATATTATTATTATTTTGTTGACTCTTGGATGCACAGGGTGAGTATGACAAAAGTGGAATGTTGCTGGGTATAATACAATGGATGAGTGAAGCGATGAAAAAAATCCGGTTCTTGATTTAGTAGTTTCAAGGTAAACTCAATGCCACTGCGCTAGTATATTCCATTGCTTCTTATTTGTGAAAACTTATTATAGTAGTAGGTGTTGTTAACACCCAGGGTTTTAAAATATTCAAACACGCACTTTATCATGAATATATAACAAATTATTTCCATAAATTTTTTATCAAGACCTAATAAAATTTTTAATTTAAAATTCATCTGTCAGAAACTTGAGTTTTATTCATTAAAAATAAAAAAATGACATTAAATAATACACAACAAATATATAGTAAGATATAATTGAGGAAATTTCTAAATGATATATAATTAAATTAAAAACAATTGTAACTAACGGCTGATTTTTTTTATATAAGTTCAGAGATTTTTATCACTGTTATCAATTGTTGGTAAATTTGATTTTTAGTTTGCCACAACACTTATCAAACAAAACATTTTTGTAAACATAACCTATAAAAATAATAACTATGTATTTACAATCACAACGTTTATATGTTTGAGATTGAAAAAAAGATTTGTTAATTAAAATATTTAGTGTTTAGTAAGAAAATAAAATTGGAATAATGAGTACCGAAGAAAATTCATCAGTAATAGTGGTGAAAGCAAAACCAGTGAGGAAAGTTTACAAAGCAGGAGCTGTTCGTGTAAATAAAATTCCTCAAGAATTATTAAATGATCCAATATTAAATGCTGCTATTGCAGCGTTACCTGAAAATTATAATTTTGAAATTCATAAAACAATATGGAGGATAAGAGAATTAAAAGCAAAAAGAGTTGCTCTGCAAATGCCAGAAGGTCTTCTACTGTACGCAACGACAATTGCTGATATAATTCAAGATTTTACTGAGGCTGAAGCTGTCATCATGGGTGATGTTACTTATGGTAAATGTTAATGACATTTGTTAGCTGTCACTTTGCAAATTTTTAATTTTATTTATCAATAAAGTTTGTTCCTAAAAAATTACATTTTTTAATTTTTTTAAAATTTCTACATGTCAATTATTTTTTTGCCATAATTTCTTTGTTATAAAATTCTTAAAATTATTAAATATATGCTAAATTTATTTTCATTAAATAATGACACAAAAGTTAGCTGTCAATTGACAATTTTTTAGTTTCATTTAACGAAAAAATTTTTTCCAAAAAATTATTTTTAACTTAATTTTTTTAAATTTCTAAATGTCAATTTTTTTTGCCATAATTTATTAGTCATAAAATTCTTAAAATTATTAAATACATACTAAATTAATTTTCATTGAATATTATGTCTAAAATTTTATAATTTTTATTATTATTGTTAAAAAAAAAAATTAAAATACTAATTTAAACAATTTATTTTAATACAGGAGCGTGTTGCGTTGATGATTTCACAGCCCGAGCGTTAAACATAGACCTGTTAGTCCACTACGGCCACTCATGTTTGATTCCAATCGACCAAACTCAAGGCATCAAAGTTTTATACATATTTGTGGACATTAAAATTGACACTGCACATTGTATAGATTGTCTAAAAGCAACCTTGCCAGTAATAACAAAAATTGCTCTTGTGAGTACAATTCAATTTGCTGGAACTTTACAAGTAATTGCCAAAGAAATGAGGAGTGCTGGATATGAAACTACTGTCCCTCAAAGTAAACCTTTGAGTCCTGGAGAGGTACTAATAATTTATAATTAAATTATTAAATAATTTAAATATTGATTCATTTGTTAATTTTTTATTAAAATTTTTTTTAAACAGATCTTGGGTTGTACTGCGCCACAAATCCGGTGCGCAGATGTTTTAATTTACGTCGGCGATGGTAGATTTCATTTAGAAGCCGCTATGATCGCAAATCCAAAGCTCCAATCCTACAGATATGATCCTTATGAAAAAAAACTAAGTGAAGAATTTTACGATCACGATACAATGCGAATGGTGAGACAAAACGCTATTGAAAATGCCAAAGGTGGGCAAACAATTGGTCTTATTCTTGGGACACTTGGTCGTCAGGGTAATCCAAAAGTACTGGATTCACTTGAAAAGAGAATAATTACCTCAGGAAAAAAGAATGTTAATATATTGATGTCTGAAATTTTTCCTGATAAAATATCAATGTTTTCCGACATTGACGCTTTCATACAAATAGCGTGTCCACGATTGAGTATTGATTGGGGAACAGCGTTTACTAAACCTTTCTTAACTCCTTACGAAGGAGCTGTTGCACTGAATCTTTCGAAATATGACCTGGAAAAACCTTATCCAATGGACTTTTACGCTTCATCAAGCTTAGGACCTTGGACTCCTAATCACAAACCACAAGAGCTTGAAAAGCAAAGTGATGCTTGTTGCGGAAAATGTAAATAATTACTTGAATAAATTAAATTATTTGTATATCGTATATAAAAAAATTTAGCACAAAAATTAATGAAAAAGTATAAATTTTATTTGAAATTGTTAAACAAGAAAAATTGATTTAATTTATAATTTTAAAATTCAAACGACATTTTTTTTTAATTACAAAATGATGAGTATTTTTACTTAGAATCAAGCATTACAAATTAAATAAACACTAGACATTATTTTAGACAATTTTTCAATTATCGGAGCACTTCAGCAAAAAACTTCTGAAGAGTCGCAGAATAGCCCTGAAGGATTTGTTGTACGAACATCACCAGTTTTTCCCTTGTTATTTTTCCTCTTGAATAAGCAGACACTGCATTCATGAATTTTACATACATAAGTTCATTGTTAGCTCTTAACTCCGTAGCAACACTAGTCGAGAATTTCGCCAACTGTTCAAATGTACAAAGAAACTTAGACTGATCCTATAGCTGTAGTCCTTCAAAACGGTCACTCCAATTGTAATTATATTCAATTTTTTATAATTTTATATTAATATTATGACAATTGTTAATAATAATTATCGCAACACTTATGGCCAATTCTATTTGCCTTCCAACTCCAAAAATTTAATTATGTTTGTTTGAGAATAAATTTAATTTCTACTATGACTGTTCGTCAATATAGACTAAAGTAATTTGAAGAAAATTTAGAACCGAACGGAGTATAAATACTGAGAGGGTGTTATTAATTGTTTATGACCTTGCACCTTACAGGAATATTATAATTTTTTTTTTTCAATATTCAAAGAACTGAATGTATGTATAGACTGTACATAGTATTATATGAAATTTTTGGAATTTGTCTATAATTTACTATTAATATTGGTATTATTTCTATATTCTTACCCCCACATTAACGCATGGGCAGTTTTAGAAATAAATACCCATTTTTGTCCCATTTCTAAGTAATTTATCACACAAAGAAACTGACTAATTTTCTAAGAAAAATAATTACTATCATATTTAAATACTTGTGGCGATTCTTTTATTTATTTTTTCAATAACTAATTACTAACATCTCAATAAGTCCCATACAATCCTCTTGTTTTTTTTTTTTTTATGATGCTAAAATTAGCAAACGTTCAACAATTTTGACAGACATTTTTTTAAAAATTATAGGATTCTTAAGCACTGAAGACGATAATATTTTCAGAAACATGGGACTTAAAGATTAAAACATAGCAATTCGTTGGGTAAAAAAAAATTTTAATGTTTTTGGGGGTGATCTTGAAAATATTTCAATTTTTTGATTGAGTGTCGGTGGAGTCAGTGTACATGTTCAAAATTTGTCCCGTTTAGGTAAAGGTTTATTCAAACGTAAGTAATTAAATATTTAATTAGTTTGTATACTTAATTAAATTAATTAATTACAGACAATAATGCAGGAGGAATAAGTTTCAGGGGAACTGCTCTAAATTGCATTTCATGTTGTAGAATCCGATGACTCCATTTGGTCCTGTAATTGAAAAATTAACAGCTGAGACGCCGTTCATCACTAATCAGGGTGGCGATTCACCTGGAAAACCTGGAAAACCTGGAAATGTCAGGGAATTTGAAATTTCTGGAATAGTCAGTGAAAAGTCAGGGAGTTTACTTTAAAAAATAAACTAGAATGCTGTAGAAATATCAATTATTGTATTTTCAAAAGTTTAATTATTTAATTTAATTTTCAAAAGAAACTAATCTTGTTTGAATAGTTGAAAATCTGCAAAAAAGTATAACATAATTTATAGCTCTAAATTTTTACTCAATTCTAGATATTAGATATAAATTTTAGCATACAAAAATTATTTTTAAAATAATTTGCAATTATAACGGATATTTGAATAACAATTATTTTTTTGTAGGTTCTGGAATTTTATTTTTGGTCAGGGAAAAGTCAGGGAATTTTGAAATTAGTGTTCAGTCGCCACCCTGACTAAATCATCAGCAGCGGTGAAGCTTATAACGCGCCTTGGATCACCAGTGTCGTTCCGAAAGAAGGAATTTATCCTGGAGGAGGTAAGAACTAAACTTTACTCAAATTTGCTAGAAATTATAAAAATTTTATTTTGTTTTCATTTTTATTTTATTAAAATTTTATTTTTTAAATTATTAAAATTTTTAATTCATCAGAATTTTGCGCAAGATTTTTTTTACCCAAAATTTCTTGTGCTTTTGTTAATTTACTTTCCAAATTGTTTTTATCCTTGTCGATTTGCGCTTTAAGACTAGTAAATTCATTCTCACGACTATAGTCTATACTTATAAGTATAGAATTTTGAGTCTCAGATAATTCAGCAGCAAGTTTATTATTCAAGGCCATTTGTTTCTCCAAGGTCGCAACAACTGCATTGCACCGATTATTTAGTTCTTTCAAATATTTTTCATGATCTCTCTCCATTTTTTGCTTATCTGCTTTCAATTCCTCATTTTCGATCAGTGCCTTCTCTTTACTTTCTAACTGGATGTCCAATTTTTTTTGAAACTCTACCACTTGAGATTCTTCAATTAATTGAAATTCCTTCAAATCTTTGTTAGTATTTGTTTTAGGTTGTTTTACTTCAGTCAACTGAGCTTTTTTTCTTCAAATTTCTGTTTTAGTTTATCGTTTTCTTCCTTCTTTTTTTCCATATTGCTTTAAACTGTTCACTTGATCAGTCAAATTATTTCTTTCAAGAGTCTCCGAAGCCAATTTATCTTCTACTAATGAGAGATCATGTGTTTTTTCATCTATTTTCATTTAGGTGTTCAAATTTTGTTCATTAACCTGCTTCAACTTCAAATTAGCATCATAAGTTTAGTTTTTGATATGATTTATCAGCGACCTCATTGTATAAAACAATTATCTATATTATTAAGAGAATAAACGAAATTTTGTGGGCAGTGTATTTATATGATAAAATGGGTTTTTATGGTTAAATTTGGTATCGTTGCGGAAAGGTATTGGCCTGGAGTTGTGTCTTTTCAAGGTTTCATATCATTTTCACCGATAGTCAATTTATTATGATAAGTATTTAGGCTCCATTGGAAAATGCTCTATCTCTAGATAGATAATTTAATTATAGTATATTGTGTAACGAGTGCGACAAGTTGTCGATTGCCCGCGAAAGCGAAGTTGAACGCAGGAGCGAAGCGAATGCGGTCATTCGCTTGAGTGAGTAATCACAACATCGCACGAGTTGCACATACTATTTTGTATTACAAATGTGGCAATATATGTGGGCACAAAATCAGGGTCCAGAGGCAGAGCTCCGGTGAGGTCTAGGGAAATATAATCTCCTACAGAGCAAGGCATAAATTTGCCAGTGAAATTTTATACCTTTCCACAAAATAATAGTGTTTTTCCGTGGAAGGAGCTAGAGTATTTTGCTTTTCGAATCATTCTGACTACGAATAATTTTATCATTATTCACTCGCCGAAAACCATACTTTATTTTTTCCTATTTTGTACATATTTTCTACCCTTTAGTTTCGGCTAAAGTGCTGCACCTACAGTTGGAGCACGGTCCTTATAGCAAGTTATATACAGTACAACCTGGTTATAAGTTACGTTGGATGATCTACTCACTCTCACAGCTGTTATATCTATGTTTTAAATATTTCACGTTAGTAGAAGAGAGAAAGAAATATAACTTGTAACTAAGTTGTACTGTATATTCTAATTATCATCTCAAAGGTTATTGCAACTCTGTGCATAGTGTTAGTTACATTCTACCCACGTGTTATAATTCACGATATTTCCTAGAAATCGTTTAGTGCAACATTTTTCCATTCCAAATTTATCGAGTGAAAATATAAAAATTGAATTGGTGGATAGTTCTTAAATTTTTGTTGAAAAAACTTAATATCAATAAATTGTTTAAATAATTGTAGCCATCTTCAAATAACCCTCAGAACGTAGAGATAACTAATTAGTAAAATCTAACCATTTTCTGGTTATTTTGATTTTTAGTAGTTACTAAAGTGAATAACAACTCTCACTCTTTAATTATTAAAATAATTAACAAAAATTGTAATTGTAAAGAATAGATAATAGTATGGTCTTAGTTGCAGACCGGCGTAAGGAGGGTCTGGACGTAGATAAACATAATATGCATGCTGCAATTGATAAATATCGTTTAGCAGTGCGTCAAGCTATTTCAAATCATCAAATTGGACATAATAGCTCCTTTTTTGAAGATAAAATAATTAACAATGCACCTATAGAAACGACTGGACCTTTTGCTGGATACACGGCTTTGCATATAGCTTGCATGGATGGAGATGAAGAACTTATAAGATTATTAGTTGAAGACTACCATGCAAATGTAAATGCTGTTGCTGACGATGGAACTCAACCTATTCAGCTGGTGCCAACGTTGATGCTGAAATAGGAGAAGAACTTTTTACAACATACATTAAAAGTGACAAATGGCGTAACGATTTTGGGAATAAGATGACTTTGTTAACTTTTTCGATCCTAGATCGTAATAATTATTCGTTTACGATATCATTAATCAAAGGCAAAGCAAATTTGAAAGTCAAGAGTCTGAAAAATAAAACACTGTTGATGTATGCCATTGAGAGTTATAAAAATCCTTATCATTTCGATATAATGCCATCTTTATTTATAAAAGAAGTAAATGATCATGAATGGATAAACGCCCGTGACAGTGATGGTTATACTGCTGCCCACTATAGATTAAATAAAAAAAAATTAAAAAATGATCCATACTTTGGTGATGACGAACATCATATTCACGTGATGGATAATTTATGTAGCGCAGGTTTAATTGAGGATTTACTTGATGCCGGTGCTGATGTTAACGCTACCATAAATGATGATCCAAATACTCTATTAATCAATATAGCGGCTCGCAAGCATTATTCAAAAACACTGGAAAAATTGTTTTGCATATCATGAGAATATTTCAAAATCAACGGCTTTGCATTCTATATTACAATTTAAAAATCCACAGACACAATACAGTATTGATATGAAAAGAATAAGTATTTACTTAATTCTAAAAGACCTTATTTATAGGCGTACGTTTGGTTTATTCGTTCCTGAAGGTGAAAAAATATTGATGGAGAAGTTAATTGCTGAAGACATAGATTTCAGGAAGCTAGCACACACCTACGAGCAAAATATTATTCAAGGGGAGTTAAAAACAAAAGTGCTTAAGTATGATGATAAAAGTATAACGTATTTTGACTTCATAATGTCATGCTTTGATGATAGACGATCAGGTTTGATAGTGAAAAATAAATCCTTAATAGACGCGTTCGAAAATACTTTTCCGAACCCTGAATTTTCTACTTTATTTGAGTCACATAGGAATAACCGTGAATATATTAATATTTTTTCCGTGGAAGCTTTTATTACTGCTGATTATTTGTTCTTCCGAAAACAAATTTCGAAAAGAATAGAAAAAACTTCAAGAAGACTTGAGCAGTTAGAAGAATTAAAAAAAGTAGAAAATCTCCGTAAAGCTATCCCTTTGTCATATGAATTGGTATTAATAATAGTAGAATATTGTAATTATCAAGAATTAAAAAATTTTATTCAGGCTTTTTATTTATAATATGTTCACTTTTGTAAACAATACTAAATAATTATATTAGTAGTAAATAATAAAAAATAGTAAAGAAATAATTACCTTGGTATTTATTTATTCTCATTATTCTTTATTGTGTATTAATGTAAACCAAATTATTGTAAATATTCGGTTACTACCGATAACGTATTGTAACATCATTACTTTTATTTAATATGAAAATTAAGTTAGCCGACATTTGAAAATTTTTAGAATTTTTTTTATTAAAAAATTTATTACAAAAAAATTTTTTAAAAAATGTCACTTGTAAAAAACTTCAAAAACTATAAGTGCAATTTTTTAGAAATATTTTTCTGTTTTAATTTAATTATTAAAAAAAAATCAAATAATTAAAAACGTCGGCTAACTTTAGTATCATTTATTTAATGAAAATGAAGTTAGCCGACATTTCAAATTTTTTGAATGAAAATTTCAATTAAACAATTAAAAAAAAAAATTGTCACATGTTGAAAACTTGAAAAACACTACAAGTACAATTTTTTAGAAATATCTTTTTAGTTGTAATTTAATTAATAAAAAAAATTAAAAATTTTTAGACGTCTGGTAATTTCAGTGTCATTTTATTTATAAAAAAATTCGTTATAAAGATCGTTTTTAAAACAAGATCAAAGAATAAAACACTTACGCCACCTATGCAAGTTTCCCTAATCACTCCACGAGATGTCACTCTGTGTAGTTTTCAGTGCAGCAGCACAATCCACAAAGCCGGATAAGGAAGATGGCCGCCATCAGTCGCCATCATGGTATAGCAGAGTGCTTCGTTTTATCACAAGAAGAATTTTGATTTAGCACTATAGTAATGTATTTAATAGCGTGTAAAAATATCAGATAAAGTGTGTAATTTGTTTAAAATATTATTATTTAAAAAATAGTTATAAAGGGTGAGTCTTGCCGACTGACGGGTGAAATTCCCGCTCAAGTTATACTCCACGATTATATGCTCTGCCCCGTGTGCTAAGGCCGACACGCGCCCGATTCTGTATTGTGCTACTGCGGTTGTTATTTAGTGTTGTTTAATCCGGTTTTTATTTTTACATTTTTTTATAACAATTATTGACATTTTATATTTGATTTTTTTTTACAAATATATATACTTACATATGCACACATAAGTATATATGTGGATACGTGTATGTGTATGTCTATAACTATATATACATGTACATATATTTTATAATAATTCATATAAAGTGTATAGTTTAATGAAGATAATAATATTTAAATTTACTATTATTAAATGTAAATTCGGCAATTATGGCTAAGTTAATAATTACGACAATTAAATTTGAGGTAAACAACTGGAGCATTTATCATAACATTAAAGTTAGCAGACTAGAGAATTTTTTAATTTTTATTATCAAAAAAAATTTGTTCCAAAAAATTGTATTTTTAATTTTTTTAAATTTCTACTTCAATTTTTTTATATTTTTTTTTTTGTCATAATTTATTTATTAAAAATATGCTAAATTAATTTTCATTAAAATTAGCAGTCACTAGAGAATTTTTAAATAAAAAAAAAAAAATTTGTTCCAAAAATTATTTTTAAAATTTTTTTAAATTTCTACATGTTATTTTTTTTTTGCCATAATTTATTTGTTAAAAAAAAATTATTAAATATTTGCTAAATTTATCATGCATTTATCTCAATATCGTGTGATAAAAATTATTTTTTATTTAATAAATTAACTGACATTAATAATTAAAATAAATTTATTTTTCAGATCGAGATATTGGAGATATTTGGAATATAATAGAGAAAAGGGTATACACAATAAGGTATGCCTGCTGTGAGCGTATGTGATCCGGTAGCGGCTGCACTCCGACACTCATTGGAGGTCGGTCAATCTAAGTCCTCCACCGAGGATATTACTATCTCATTAACTAGCGGTGCGTCAAGAATTTTACAAAGTGAAGTTCAATATGAAGAAACAGATGGTTACAAATCAATAGTTTTAGACCAACTTAAAGCCAAGTACATTGTATTAAGTCTCCCGAATTCTAACTTGAATAATCATCAGTCGGATAATAACACAGGATCTAATACAGCTCGTAAGAAAAACGAACAAATTAATAAAATGACAAGGCCTTCCTTGCCAGAGCCAAAAATAACGCTCTATCAACCGGAAAAAGTTACCCTAGGTTGGGATAAATCATTTCCTGTTGGTTCCGGGTTAATAAATGTTGGAAACACATGTTATTTAAACAGCACACTTCAAGCACTTTTTCACGTACCTGCTCTTGTTAATTGGCTACTTACTGACTCTCATCACAATTCTAAGTGTGAACAAAATGGTATATTTTGTTATTATTATTACTATTATTAATAATATTATTTTAGTAAAGAATTTGGTAATTATTTACAAGTAAGGTCCAACATTTTAATTTTCATTTTTTTTTTTAATGAAATTTCTGTTTGACTTTATTTATTTATTAATCATTAGAGAGTATTTAAAATTTAATAACATTAATTTAAGAGAAAAATTAATTAGAATTTAATTAATGAAAAAATGAGAAAAAAACATTATTGATATATTATTAATATATTGAAAATTATTAAAAAATTATTGATATATTTTTTTTTTAAATACATAAAAAAAAATGAACAATAAAAAAAAATTGATTATCACAATTTTTACAAATTTTTTAGAAAATTGTGATATTCAACTTTTTTCAAATTGTTTGTATTTATATATATATATATATATCAAAAAAAGATAAAATAGAAATTTTATCCAAAAACATGAGAGCTAAAATTTTTTCCAACTTTTGAAGGCAAAAAAGCTATCGAAATTTTTATTTTTTTTTTCACGGTATTTTTTATCATAAATGCTGTAAAAACAGCAGAATAAAAAAAAATTAAAAATGTTAATTTTTCACCTAGATATGGCCAAAAATGAGATTGACCCCACTTGTAAATAATTACCTAATTTTATTTCAGTAAAGAATTTTATTAATAAAAATTTTTTCTAGCAGGCGGGGGAGAGTGTCTTACATGTGCAATGGCAAAAACTCTTCAATTTAGTCATGAAAAATCCGGCAATGCTATTAAACCATTTTATATTTATAATAAATTAAAATGTAAGCTTTTTATACGTAAATTTATCATTATAATACCACCCAGAAAAAACAAACTTCTTGTGCTAAAAAAATTTTAAGTAAGACAAAAGTTATTTTGAAGCTCGAAAAAATTTCCTGGCTTGAGAAATTTTTTCATTCAATAATTTTTCAATTTTAATATTTTCAAAGCCAAGAAAACTTACAATCCACACAAGAATTATTTTTTTTTTTTTAGTACAAGTATTTATTATTTATTATTTTATTTTTAATTTTTTTAGTAATTTGTCGGACTATGGTCCCAGGACAACAAGAAGATGCTCATGAATTTTTACGTTACTTACTCGAAGGAATGGAGCGTGCATATTTGCAGCGCCACAAAGCGACAAAATTAGATAGTTATTCAAAAGAAACCACCCCGATAAATCAAATCTTCGGTGGTTACATTCGTACTGAAGTAAAGTGTCTTAAATGCCAGCATGTTTCAACAACCTTCCAACATTTCCAAGACTTACTGGTAGACATCCGGAAAGCTAACACTCTAGACGAGGCACTGTCCAGTTACTTTAGCCGCGAGGAGCTGGACAACAATGACTACAAATGTGAAGCATGCAAAAAACGAGTACCAGCTACAAAACAATTTAGCTTGGAGCAACCACCAAAAGTACTCTGTGTTCAATTGAAGCGTTTTAGCGTACTCGGTAATAAAATATCGCGTCACATAGGTTTCAAACAGACTGTAAATATGGGACCTTATTTGTGGCGTGAACCTGGAGAGCCTCCACGAAAGCTTAATTACAAATTAATGTCGATTATAACCCACATGGGACCATCTGTTGGATGTGGACATTACACTGCTGTTGCACAAGTATCGTCTGGTCAATATTATTCCTTTGACGATTCTTGCGTTCGTTCGATAAATATTTCAAATGTTTTTAATACTAATGCATATATTATGATTTTTGAAATGGAAAGTCCGGCTATTAATAATCAACTGCCACAGAATGTTAAGTCCAATGGACTGTCTAATTTAGCGACATTTTCAAACAGTTGCTCTTTAAAATCTTCAAGTCCTAAGCCATCAACTTCCGGGCTTGCTGCTTCTGCTAATGGAGTTATTAAATCAAATGGTTCTTGTAATAAAATAATTCGAGACTCTGACTCTTCACCTTCTCCATCTTCGTCTTTTTCATCCGCAATTATTGGACCACAATTACCGCCATCAAAATTACTTGAACAAAAAACTACTCAGCAGAAAAATTCTAATTTTATTGGACCATTATTGCCAAAAATTTCAGCTGAAAAAACGCAACCGAGACTTGTAATGCAAATTAAAAATGGAAAAGTTGCTAATGGTAATAATGGCAATAGCTTGGTGCCATATGATGGCTCTAGTGATGAAGAAGATAATTCCAAAAATAATAACTGTAATCCAAATACTTCCACTAAATCTTCAACCAGTGTCTCTAATGGTGTAACAAAGTCAGATAATAAAATACCCACAGCTACAAAAACAGATTTTAAGACACTTAAATCTGTTAATACGATTGCGCAAAAATCTTTACCAATTCCTAGTCTTACGTCTAATGGATCCGCAAGCAATAACAATAGTTTAAATAATAATAGTAATGGCAACAATAATACCAATAATAATAATAATAATAATAATAATAATAGTAATAATTCTGCTGGTCAGAGATATCAAAATGGTAAAATTGAAAATAATAATGGTAAATTATCGGAAACTAATGGGAAAGATAAATGCCATCAACCAATTCGAATTAAAGTCAATAGTAATTTAGAAGATAAAATTCCTACTAAAGCTGCGAGTAGTATAAGCGGTTGGGAGGTTTCCAAAGATGCTCCTTCTCCAACTTCGGGAGCTACACCCAATGGTTGGTCTGTCACGGATAATAACAAGTAAGTTTTTATTTATTTTTCATTTTATTATTATAGTTACTAGCTACGTTGCAGACACTAAGTGACTTCCGTGACTTGTGAAGTATAAGTAAATGAAATTTTGCTTTTTAAATGATGATTTTTATTAAATTAAACTGTACTTTTTTAACTATTGACATTTTTAAGGATATAAGCTCATCCCGATGTTACACTCGTCAAGAGCTTTCATTTGAGTACCCACATGCATTTTTGATATATTTTTCATATATACATATATATATGATATATATATAAATATATGAAAAATTGATGTGGGTACTCAAATGAAAGGTCTTGATAAGAATAATGTCGGGGTGAGCTTATATCTTTAAAAATGTCAATAGTTCACAAGATACAAGGTCGTTTCTTCATTATGTTAAATTGCACTGTACTTTCTTAACTTTTGAGGTTTTTGAAGATATAATAAGCTCATCTCGATGTTACACTCATCAAGAGCTTTCATTTGAGTACCCACATGCATTTTTGATATATTTTTCATATATATATACATATATATAAATATATTTCATATGTACATACAAATATATAAAACATATGAAAAATTGATGTTGGTACTCAAATGAAAGGTCTTGATGAGTGTAACATCGGGGTGAGCTTATATCTTTAAAAATGTCAATAGTTCACAAGATACAAGATCATTTATTAATTATTGATATTTTTAAAGATATAAGCTCATCTTAACATTACACTCATCAAGAGCTTTCATTTGAGTATCCACATACATTTTTGATATATTTTTCATATATACATATATATAAATATATAAAATATATGAAAAATTGATATGGGTATTTAAATGAAAGGTCTCGGTGAGTGTAACATCGGGATGAGCTTATATCTTGAAAAATGTCAAGAGTTTACAAGATAAAAGGTAATTTCTTAATTATGTACATAGAGATAGAACATTTTCTAATGGATTATTATTATTTACAGGGAAGAGAATAAAAAATCAAATCACACATCCAACAATAATTCAACACCCAGTGCAGCAGCACCACGAAATTTCAACGGAACTAATCGTTCTGACACAGTATCGCATCTTTATAAGATGTCACATCGTGGTTACGGATCTAGTTCAGGTAAATTTATATTAAAAAAAAATTAAATAATTCTTATGAATACTTATGGATTGAGTCTAATTAAATTTTGTAATTTTGTCAAACAGTTACAACCTGGAACGGCTCCCGAACACAGATGGACCGTGAGGTAGACAACGAACGACGTGAAGAACGTAAGCGTCATTTCAACGCAGATGATGAAGAAATGGACAGAGGAAGAACGAAAAAAGTAAAATGCCATCGAGAATATGAAAGCCGCTCGAATCCGGGGTACAATCCTTTCCAAGAGTATCACAATGGAAAATCCTGGAACCGATCAAACGGCGGTGGAAATTATCGACGATACTATAATAATAATAATAATAATAATAATAATAATAGTAATAATAATAATAATAATAATAATTCGAGTTATAATCGACAGGGTCACGGAAATTACCGACATAGATATCATAATAATCATCGTGATCACTATCATCGTAGGTAGAATGCAATAGGATTTAATTTAATAAAATATTAATTTAACAATATTATTATTATTATTATTATTAATAGCTATTAAATAGCCAGTGAGGTTTAAGCGGTATTGCTGGAAATTAATTGTATAAGAACATATTGCATTTTACAAGCATTAGACATATTTTAATTAGTTAAAAGTATAAATTGAAATTATGAAAATACAATTTATTAAAATTAAGACAAATAAGTTCCAGAACGTAATTTAAAAAATAATTATTATTATTTTTATTAAATATAATTTTACTATTGTATTCAATTGATATAATTATTATTATTAATCTCATCACACTACTTTATCAAACTAGTTATTATTATTAAATAATTTCAGTATATATGTAAGGAATAATATTATATAAAATAAAATTAAAAACCAAAGTTTTTATTTTTTTTTTTTCGGGGTAATTTAGTAAATATTAATCCGTCCTTTATTATTTCGAATCCTCGAACCCTTTTTGTCTTTTAA
The DNA here is from genome assembly GCA_905319865.3 of Cotesia congregata. NCBI lineage: Eukaryota > Metazoa > Arthropoda > Insecta > Hymenoptera > Braconidae > Cotesia > Cotesia congregata. The sequence continues at coordinate 6,566,462 of CAJNRD030001119.1, forward strand.
CTTTATTAAAATTTTTTTGAAGGTAATTTAAATTTCCTTGGATAAAATATAATATTAACTCCTTACAAGAACTGAATTTTTTCCGTAATGTATATAAGTAAAAAAAAATGTATGCGATTTTGTTATTTAGAATTAATCATAATTATTCGTGAAGCTGATATATTATTATGATAGTTATAAATAAAAATAATTTGTAATTTACACTTGGATGATTTAAATTGGATTTTTACAATTCATTTTTTTTTTTTTTTTTTTAATGAAATTTGTGCACATTTTAGTATATAAATAATTATGCATAATTTATTATATGCGTGAATAATTAAAAATTATTAAGAATAAAAAATTTGTTTAAAAATTAATTAATAATTAATTTGTCTAAAAATTAATTATTAATTAAAAATAACATATAGGAATTTAAATTATGAAGAAATGTTACTAAGCTGTATAAAATTAAAACTTGAGCTTGATGTTATTCATTGCAGCTAATTATTTTTTATTAAATTGTAACTGTTTGTAAAATTTTTCCTAATTTTTTTTTATTATATATACTTATTCATTTCTATATGTACATTTTTTTTATTCATATATATGTATGAAAAAATATTCCCTTGTTTTGATATTCAGAATAAATTAATATTAGTAAAAATAAAAGAAAAAATAATAATTGTTACAAATTTATAGTAAGAACAATTATAAACGATTTATTAATCGTCTAGCTTCAATAATTAAAATTTTTAAGTATACATTATTGTTATTATGTTTATTTAAAATTAAGAATTAATTCATAAGAATTATTAATATTTATTTGTTAAAAAAATTGTCAATATTTGTGATTTTTATTTTAATTGCTAAAATCGTATTAAAATAAATTAAATAAATGACATTTTTTGTTTTTAACATGTTAACGATTGTCATTTGTTTTGCTTTTGTTTTTATTATTCAGTCTGTCATTTTTAGTAAAAATTTATATTTCCTACGATGGAAGAGCTAGAACAAATAGAATATGTACCTGAAGACGTAATTGTTATTTCGGATCAACAAACTTTGATAGACACGCTCGTAAAAAATGTAAGAAAATTTTTTTATTACTCTAATTTATTAATAAGATAGTTTTTTTTATACTTACCACAGTTGGAGATTTTGAGGGCAGAAATTCGTCATTGTAATTTAATTGACTCCAAATTTGATAAGAATCTTCAATTTTTCAAAGAGAATAATAATTATTTAACTACTAATTTACAATCGCTGAGTAGTTTGGCCGAGCAGCAACTGAACATGGAAATGAAAAATAAAATAACTGAATTTGTCAAACACATTTATCAATCCTGGGAGTTAAATAATAAACAAGTATGTAATTTCTATTATTAATAGAATAAGAAAAATTTCGTCTTTGGGATAGTCACATGATAAAATCTGTTTTTTTAGTCAAATTTAGTTGATCCATAATTAAGAAATGACCTCCTTGTATCTTGGGAAATATTGACATTTTTAAAGATATGAGCTCATCTTGATGTTACAGTCATCGAGACCTTTCATTTGAGTACCCACATCAATTTTTCATATATTTCATATATTTATATATATGTATATATGAAAAATATATCAAAAATGCATGTGGGTACTCAAATGAAAGCTCTTGATGATTGTAACATCGGGATGAGCTTATATCTTTAAAAATATCAATTTTTAAGAAATGACCTTGTATCTTGTCAACTACTGACATTTTTGAAGATATGAGCTCATCTTAAGATTACACTGATCAAGACCTTTCATTTCAGTACCCACATCAATTGTTCATATATTTCATATATTTATATATATGTATATATGAAAAATATATCAAAAATGCATGTGGGTACTCAAATGAAAGCTCTTGATGAGTATAACATCGGAATGAGCTTATATCTTTAAAAGTATCAATAATTAAGAAATGACCTTGTATCGTGTCAACTATTGACATTTTTAAAGATATAAACTCATCCTGATGTTACACTGATCAAGACCTTTCATTTGAGTACCCACATCAATTTTTCATATATTTATATATATTATATATATGTATATATGAAAAATATATCAAAATGCATGTGGGTACTCAAATGAAAGCTCTTGATGAGTGTAACATCGGGATGAGCTTATATCTTTAAAAGCATCAATATTTAAGAAAGTACAATGCAGTTTAACAAAAGTCATTATTTTTTTAAGCAAAATTTTATTTATTTATAGTTCTCAAGTCACGGAGATCACATAGTGATTGCAAGGTTGCTAGTTATTTTTAAATTTACTTAACCATCTATTAAAATAAATAATTAATTTTTTTTACAGATAAGTGATGAGTACGCAACTTATTCCGTTGCCAGCCGGACTGCTTATGGAGTCGCATTAACATCGCTTCTATATGAAATAAAAAACCAAGTCAGTACTGCCGAAATTTATCTTCAACTTGGAGAGTCTCTATATGACCAAGAATATCTAATTAAAGGACATATTTACTGCAGTGAATTAAATAAATTACTTAATCTTCTAGAAGGATGTGATGAAAAAGTTCAGCAGTACTTGATGATCTCCAAAATGAATTACAATTTACAACAACTTAAAAATTTAATTGAAGAATTTTCACTCTCTAATAATTTATTATCTTGTAATTATTCTGATAATAACAGTGAGGTATTTAAATTTTTATATCAATTTCTTACTGGTGAGCTTCTTGGATGGGAGCCAGTAAATCCCGAGTTTATTCTTAAAGAAAACGCTCCTAAAAAACCGGTATTTATAACAAAAAATAACAATCGCCGTACTCAATTAAAAAGTTTACAACATTTACCATTATTTAATTAAAAATTTTAATTTATGTTTTTTAAATATTAATATAATAAAATTTTTTGTTTTAAGTTTTGTTTGTTCAATATGATTGTTATCATTTATTCAAATGAAACTTTACAATTATCAATAATATAACAGAAATAATTTTTACATAATTTTTTTTCTTTTTTTTTTTTTTTTAGCAGAAGAAAAATATTAATAATAATTATTATAGCGTCACTGTTTGTAACAAAAAGACTAGACTTTAAAAAATACCTTCGAGATTTGGTAAAACAGTTGGTGCACCAAGTTTAAGAGTCAAATCACGGCGGCGCATGAACATCGGTGGTAGTATTGGTGGTCTTTCAGGAGGGGCTCTTGATTCGGGCGTATAATTAGTAGCAACAGGTGCCCAACCTTTATCAGTTAAGCATTTGTAGCATAATTTTGTCTCTCCTAGACATTGAGAGTGAAATCCGTGCCCGCAGCCAAAAAATACCGTGTAATCTGTACACTGACTGAGAATTTGTCGACAAACTGGACAAACTGTGCAGGCACTGGCACACGCTCTTCCTGCATCTCTAAAATAAAAAAAAATAAATATAAGACCCAGTTATTGACACTTGCAATTTTATTTTAATTAAAAAAATAAAATGTTCGACAAAGATCAATTATCTTAGAATTTATAATTCAAAAATGATCTATATTATTAAGAGAATAAGAAAAATTTTGTCTCCTGGATAGACACATGATAAAATCTTTTTTAATGAAATTTAATGGATCCAGAATTAAGAAATTACCTTGTATCTTGTGAACAATTGGCATTTTTAAAGAGATAAGCTCGTCAATATTTAAGAAAGTACAGAAGAATTTACCATATATCTGGCGAAATATTGACATTTTTAAAGATATAAGCTCACCCTGACATTACACTCATTGAAACCTTTCATTTGAGTACCCACATCAATTTTTCATATATTTTATATATTTATATATATGTATATATGAGAAATATATGAAAAATTGATGTGGGTAGTCAAATGAAAGCTCTTGATAAAAGTAATATCAGGATGAGCTTGTATCTTTAAAAATGTCAATAATTCTCTAGATACAAGGTAATTTCTTAATTATTAATATTTTTAAAGATATAAGCTCACCCTGACATTACAGTCATTGAGACCTTTCATTTGAGTACCCACATCAATTTTTCATATAATTATATATATTACATATATGTATATATGAAAAATATATCAGAAATGCATGTGGGTACTCAAATGAAAGGTGTTGATGAGTGTAACATCAAGATGAGCTTATATCTTTAAAAACTTCAATATTTAAGAAAGTACAGAGCAATCTAATTTACTAGAATCGATTTTTTTTTTATTAAAATAAAATTGCGTGTTAATAACTGCACTTTCTACCTTAAATAAAAATGATTACCAATTAATACAAACCAAAATTTCTACATACCTAAGAGTTTTTTTCAACGACTCATGTAACTCCAAACTGACCAACTTAGCAGTTTTCTCCACCAAAATTTGTTCGTATCTCGAATGAGTCAACACTCCCGTGAGCAACTGTCTAATATCCCCAACAGTCCCCGAAGTAGCCAAAGGATGTTTCAAAATCCTCTCTAGCACAATCGACAAAGCATTAGTCCCACTTAGCGCCTCAAGAACAATCTTCAACAATTTCCCCCTTAAATTCTCCAACTTATCCTTTTTATCATTCTTATCACTCTCCAAATCATATGACTTTAAAACAGTTTCAACAAGCGGCATCCAGTCCAAATTCCCCGCAGACCTCCTACACAATCCCGAAACATTAATCGTAGCAGCCACAACATCTTCCTCACTTCCACCATCACAAAAATCTCTCAATTTTTTCTTCAAAATTCCAGACAACAGCTCAAAAGCTTCCTGAAAATTTCCCATTTTTTCATACATCAGCGCCAGAGCTTCCTGATGCCCACTTTTTTCCACAATAACCAAAGCTTGATCCAGCCTACAGCCATGAGCTCCATTCATATGACCAACAACCCTTGCGGGGTCATACTGACACATAAGCTCCAACAATCTCTCCAATTGCTGAGTAGCCAACTCAACCTTACTCGCTTCCTCATCATTATACTGATTAATTAAAAACAGCGCCAATAAAAGCGAGTATTCAAGACTGGGATCATTTTTCAATCTTTCAATAATTTTATCAACCTTCCCAGGAATTCTTTTAGCAATTAAACCAGCTATTCTATCAACATCAATCCCAACCAAAGCCGGAATATTATCAAGAACAACTTTAATAAACCCACTTGTGGAAAGTTTTTCCAACCAGGACCAAACTTGGTGCTGACGATAGCAATCAGCTATAAAACACTTACAAACAGACGTCCAGTCATCCCTAGCAGTGTAAATCACCTCCGCAATTTTGTAATAATTAACCCTCTGCGCTAAAGTTAACAAAACATTATCCGTAATTCCATTTAACTTATGCGTATAAATTAATTGCAGCACCGCATTTTCCCGCTCTAATTTTTGGTCCCTTACAATTTTACTACTCAAACTTTCCGTGCACAATAATTCAACGAGCTGCTTCAAAACTCCAGGCTCCAAAGTAACATTTGTATTAGCAACTTGGTTGGCAATAAAAACCAAAACCGGTGATTTTTTATTCTCATCTAAATAATCCTGACTTTGCGGACTAGGAGGCGTAGAAGGAACCACAATAGTCAATAAAATATCAATAAGCCGCTGACGTTGCCTATAACCCATCTCAGTTTTAAACTCCGGCTCCTGAAACGCCATTGAAATAACATCCAAAAATCCCCTCGCATCAAATTTTAACAAAGTACGTAAATAAGGGTACTGTCTTTCACTATCCGCTGCTAGACTAGAGTGCTGAGATAGTAACGCAGCTAGTATCTGAGCTTTTGCACGCGGAGGCTGTCCTTCTGGTAAATCTCCTCGAGGAAATCCTCTACCTGCTAAGCAGCAGCTTGCATAAACCAACAGCGCATTCCCAAGTTTAATACACTCTCTTGACAAAGAATCCTTATTTATCAAATAATTCTGCAAGATTGGCATCAATTGGTGCACTGGCGCAGTATAGTCACCTAGTGCAACTGTCTGGAGGTGTATCAGCGCCTCCCAGAGACACTTTTCACGGCAAACAGTAGTTACCTGGTGCATATCCAAGCAGTCTATGTCCAATAAAACAATTATTGTTTGCAGTGACTCAAACCTCTGCTCTTTTTCATACAAAGCTACCAATTGCTGGGCTATTAACGGAGGCAATCTCGGTGGAAGACTTCCGTCGAGCAAAGGTGTTTCTAACGCACGTAAAAAGTAGCCTTTTAGGAGCGTATTGTCACAAACTAAGTCCCAAAGTGGGCCGAATAATAAATGAGTGTTTTCTAATTGCACTGCGTAGTCAACGCAAGTTGAAATTATTTCATTTTCTGCGTTATTATTATTGTTGTTGTTATTGTTGCAAAAAATACTATCACTAGGATTTATATTACTGCTGCTGCTACTGCTGCTAGTGTTACTAGTAGTTTCTGTAGTTGCAGTTTCAGAAGAAGCAGCAATTGTTGGTAATTTATTAAGCTCTTGCATATACTGCATAAGAACCTGACTCGTTTTAATAAAAGTCATGCGCTTCCTAACTTTTTTAAGCCCACTTAGCCCCACAACAGCTTTCCCTTTATCCTGATAAAAAGCCAACCCTAGAGCTAGCGCCTCAGGGAATCTTTTTTCAAGAGTCAGGTACCTCAATCTTTCAGACCAGGTCCTTATAAAGACAATATGAAGCCTCCGAGTTCCCAAAAGAAGCAGCTGACTTCCGTAAGTTATTACTGTGTTATAAGAAGCGCGTTCTCCTGCTAACGCCATTGCTTTAGAGACATTTCCGCCTGTAGAGAGTCCCTTAAAGTGACTTGAAGAGTAGGAAATTCCCACTGGGCTCATGTCAATTGTCTCTAGGTCTTCTTGGGTTCTTACATCAAGAAGATGGAGCCGCTCTTGAGTGTCTAGGATTGCTAGAGATCTAGTATTGAGCCATCTTAGGTTGCTGATGATGTAGGACAGTGTTATCCTGCGGAGGGGCGATAGTCTGACTCTGGAGCCTGCTTCTGAGCAGACTTGATAAAAATGTACTGTTGATTCTCGAGCTAGTGCAAGTACTGGGTCGATAACTCTCGAAGCGTCGGGCGCTTGAATCACTACTAATTGCCAGGAGACTTGAGGAGGCGCTGTGGCTGGGCCTAGAAGCGGGTGAGTTAGCACGACTCTTATCCTGGGTCTTATGCAAACTACTATTACTTTTGATAGTGTTGCTAAAGCTACTAGAATGTAACTCTTTAAGGGATGTCTTGGTAGGTTATTTAATAAAAGAGGCTCCAAGGTGCAGACTTCTCCTCTTGAGCCGCTGAATAAGCATTTACTGTCGCAGCCTCTGACCCCCATTGTCCTGGTGAAGGTCAGTTCAAAAACGGACCCGCCGCTGTCGCTGCAAAGAGCCAGGGTTGGTAAATCCGTGAACTTAACGTGCAAGACAGCTGTTCCGGGTGGGTGGACTTCAGTTAGGACTCTCAAAACTTTCCCAGCGCTGCTGTCTATCATCAAAATGTGTCCTCTTGCGAACCCAGCTAGCAATCTACTTCCGTCATGGTTGAATCCTAGAGCTGAAACTGAGCCCTGGTGTCTGGCTTCTTGGTTGCACCAACGCAAGGTTTGCTTTGAGTCGAAGGCTAGAATTAAGCCGTGGCTGGTCCCTATTACTAGCATGTCTCCACCGGCTGCTACTGCACTCGCTAGGCCGCCGTTTACTTTCTCACTTGCTGACTTTATTTGAGATGTTATGCCTCGCATTATTGCGTGCTTTAATATCACACCTGATAGTGGGAATTCAGGGTTTCTTGTCTGGGGTTTGTTTAGGGAGTTTAGGGATAGTAAACTTCCGATACTTGTCGTTTCACTTCCGTCTATTGGGTCTGGGCCGAGAAGGTTTGAGGGTCCTAAGACTGAGGATGAGGAGGAGGCTACTGCTGAATTTATATCGAGCTCCGTTCCGGAGAGAGATGCACAGTCTGGCTCTGTTAGGATACTTTCTAACGAGGGTAGCTTGTCCACTGCTGGTATTGCATATTCAGTGTCGTCCAACTGGAATTTTTTATATGATAATTAATGTTGCACATATTTAATAATTTTTTTTAATTTTATAACAAATTACAGCATAAAAAAATAAGAAAAAAAATTGACATTTAGAAAGTTAAATAAATAAATAATGCAATTTTTTTTAATTATTTTTTCGAACAAATTTTTTTGTTGAATAAAATTAAAAAATTGTCTAGTGACAGCTAACTTTAATGTCATATTTTTTATTTATTTATGAAAATTAATTATCACATTTAACCATTTTTTAATTTTTTTTAATAAATAAATTTTTTTCAAAAAATTATTTTTAAAAAATTGCATTTTTTAAATTTCTACATGTCAATTTTTTTTTGTCATAATTTTTAGAATTTTCTTAACAAATAAATTATTGGAAAAAAAATTGACAAGAAATTTTAAAAAATAAAAAATGCAATAATCTTTTGGAAAAAATTTTTTTGTTAAAAAAAAGGTCAAGTGACTGCTAACTTTAATGTTATATTTATTTATTAATTATTTTATTAATTACCTCATCAATGTCAAGATTAATTGCTTCAGCCGCGAGATTCTCTTGGGATCCAATCTCTGATTCAAATCCATTTTCAGCCATTTTTTTTTAGTTTTCATCTACTTTTAATATTTTATTATTAACATTTTTTATCAACAATTATTTAATTACTTTTTACTCACATACAAATACGTCAGATTATCACTATCTTTGTTGTTATTATTATTAATGTTATGACAGTTTATAGATATAAAAATTAATAAAGTGATTTGTTAAAAACATTGTTTTTCATATAAAAAAATTATTTTTTCCAATTAAATATTACTGTTATCATTCTTATTATGATTAATTTGATATAATTGTAAAATTTTAACAATATACTTTTTTATCATTTTGTTTGGTTTTGGTTCGGTTAAATGACATTATTTTATATTTTGATAATAATAATAGTGACAATGTATACCTCTCATTTGACATGTGGATGTAAATATAGTCGGTGGAAGTTCAAAGATGGCGGTATAGTCTTCATCTACGGTGTTCCTTTAAAAGTAGTGAAAAAACTTACTTACCGACAAAATTGTTTTTAATTGTTTTAATCTTAATTTATTATTATATATGTTTGATTAAGTTAAGAATATTAAAAATTATGAATTTATTTTTATTATCTTAGAAGAAAAGAAAATTAAAAATGATTAATTTATAAAAAAAAAATTTTTTGACATTTACTATTAAGATTTTATTATTATTAAACGTGAAAAAGAAGTTAGCTGACATTTCAAAATTTTTAGAAATTTTTTATTAAAAAAATTTCAATTAAACAATTAAAAAAAAAAAAATTTCACATATTAAAAACTTAAAAAACTATAAGTGTAATTTTTTAGAAATATTTTTTTAGTTGTAATTTAATTAATAAAAAAAAAATCAAAAATTTTTAGACATCTGCTAACTTCAGTGTCATAAAATAAATTATAATTAAATTAGCCGGCATTTGAAATTTTTCGGAATGTTTTTTTATTGAATAAATTATTACAAAAAAATTTTATTTATAAAAAACTTGAAAAATTATAAATGCAATTTTTTAAAAATATTTTTTAGTTTCAATTTAACAAATTAAAATAATAAAAAATGTCTGCTAACTTTAGGATTATTAAAAATTCACTGTATTTGATTAAGCGTGGATAATTAAGGTAAAAAAATGAATTTTTTTTTAATTCTTCTTTTAAAAAATATCTATAAGCGATAAAAATTAATTTTTTATTTTATAAAACACTATTGAAAAATCTTTTTTACTAGAATACATCCTTATGTCATCTGTAACATGATGTAGTATCCCAGGCAACACAACAACGTTCCATTTATCTACATCAAAGTCAACGAGGCAAAATACTAAATAAATTCTTTCATAATTACAATTATAATATCGTAAAATTTTTTTGATTGTAACTTTAAAAGGTATTTATTAAAAATAATAATTAATCTTTTTCTTACAGATGTTTATCACGTCAAATCATTTTTAATAATTATCATCATCATTATATCCTATTGCAATTACATAATTTTACCCGTAATTTGGTATAATAATGAACATTCAACAAGAATTTATGTTTATGTAATGTATACATACATCTACTTCTAGCATTTATTCAGTTATTTGGATAAATTATAGCGTGTATAATGATTGTCATTATTATTAGCAGACTACTGCCAGTAGTAAATTTATATATATTATACAGTGTCACGAATATCATTGCGGCATGCAGTCCAAATAAATTACATCCATATACTTCTATATGTTCATACATTTATAAATACTTACATCTATTGATTAGCTATTCTTCTTATTAATAATCAAAATATTGAAATTTTCTATAGAAGAAATCTTAAATTTGTTTCCCAATAAATTATTGAAGAAGAAAAAACTTTTAATACACGGAAAGAACAAGATGACACTGGATATCATCTCAGATTATACTCAGTGACATCTGAGGCGAAAAAAATTTCAGATGGTAGCTAGTATAATCCAGATTATACTGAATAATATCTGGATAATACTCATTGTTATCTGGATTATACTATCTACTATCTGAAAATTTTTTTCACTCAGTATAATCTTGTTCTTTCCGTGTAGTCTAATTATTTCAGTATCATTAAATTAAACTATCACATAAAGTTTACAAACTATGTTAATAAAATCCTTAACTATCTTAAGAAAAAAAAAAATTGTTGAAAGTTGTAAAACATAAATTAGATTAAAAAGAAGAAATAAAAATGATAATTAATGATAACTAAATTTCAAATTAATTAAGAAAGTTAAGGCTTTAATTTTTCTTTTGCTTTTTTACTTTTTTAAAGAAGAAATGATTTCATAATAAATTAGCAATGATAATAATAATAATAATTTTTTTAAGACTATATTGAACTTAATTGATATCTTAAATATAAAAATAATGTAATAAAAATAAATAAAGAATGATTATTTATAAAAATTCGATTATAAATCAAGATAATAATAGCTCAAACTTGTTACTTTTTATTTTTTAGTTTTATACTTAGAGTTTTTTTTTTTCTCAAGTTCACTGTAATTATCCTGGCGTGTTGTTCGATTTCTGGTACAACTAAATAACTAATACTAATAATAATAATAAAAAGCAAGTGAAACGAAGAAATCGTATAAATACTAATATTTATCTACGCGACGTCGCGTGCCTTGCTCCAAGTCCCCACGACTCCTATCCGAGAACACGCTAAAAAGCTCAAGCACAACCGCAATAAGACAAGCGACAATTCCGCAGTTTACTCTCAATCTTCTTACTTGAGACTCCTCTGTGATAAAAGTTCTTCTTTATTGTCTTTAGAATTTTTTAGACTTCTATCGTCTTCTTTTTAGTCTTTCAGCATCCTTCCCATTCATTGAGAATTTAATTTTTAGATAAATAATTATCATGTTGGCTAAAAAACGAGTAATTTTTAATTTAAGTTATCTTCTTGATAATTTTTAAAATTGATTTTAATAATTTTATTGTTTTTTTTTTTTTTTTTAAGGGAGGTCTTAATAAGACCAGAAGAATGGCGAAGAAAAATGCACCGGCAGCTTTGCAAACTGAAGTTAGTAATGATGATGAATGGACTAAAATTTTGGAACGAAAAGGTCTTGTAGGTAATTTTATATTAATTTTTAAATCAAGAGAAATATAAAAAATGTTATTATTAATAAATAAATACTAAAATACTAAATAAACTAATGAAAATAAATTTACTATTAATAAAAATAATTTAAAGTTGTAGATGTTTATTCAGATTGGAGTGGACCATGCACTGGAATGGTGAGCATTTTAAAAAAAATAAAAATGGAAATTGGCGGTGATTCATTAAGCTATGCGACGGTAAAAAAATAAAAAAAAAGATCATTTTTTTATTTAATTTCTTAAAAATAAAAATTATTAAAATTTAATAATTATTTTTACAGGCAAAATGTGATAATATTACTGATCTTGCACGATTCCGAGGTAAAAGTGAACCAACGTGGATGTTTATTCATGTAATCATCCATATCTAATTTTAATAATTAATTAATTAATATTTAAGTAATTGTTTATTATTTTTAAAAAATATTTATGCACATATAGAACGGCAAAATGGTAAATTTAATGTTTGGCGCTTACTGTCCGGAATTACAAAAAATGTTGACCGATGAAATTCAACGGGTTAAAAATAATGAGCCTCATGAGTAAATTAAAAATAAAAGAATAATTAAATTAATTGAATAAAATAATAAAATTTTAATTTTTTAGATTTTGTATTGAAGTAAGCGAAACAAGCCCAGAAGAAGAAAATCGTTTAAAAGTACTTGAAGAGAAGCGTCTAGCTAAAGAAGCTGCTAAAAAAGCCCAAAAAGAGCATCAAATAAAAGCTCGATATGAAGCTGAGTTGAATCATTTGACGAGTTGCTTGAAAGACCAAACGTGTTTGATACTTTATCCGTGGGTCTTTAAAGACGAAGACGGTCACAAGCGAGATAAAAAATCAAGCTTACCATACATAGATTTAATTGAAAATGTTCTTCCAATTTATTTCACAGTTGAACAAGAGTTACGTAAACATTTAAATGAAGAAATTATTTCAAAAATTCTTGCTGAGGTATTACAAAAATAATTTATTGATTAGTTATTATTTTATCGTAATACTTGCATCAAATGTTTTAGTCTAATTGGGAAATAACCCCGGATGTTAAGCAACTTTTAATGGATGGAAAGTGTATGTTCATGCGGGTAAAATTTGTCAAAAATGATACGGAGTTAAGTACAGAAGAGAGTTTACTTAATTTACTATTTGGCGAGTCAATTTTGCCAAAATTATCTGATCAATATCAGGAAGGATGGTACGCATTAAATTTATCAATTACTTTTGCATTTATTATTAGTATTATTAAATATTTTTTTACACAATAATTTATTGTATAAAAAATTTTGTATTTACTTTGAAGGGCCGCAAGGAATCTTTCCACGGCCTTGATAAATAAATAAATATTAATAATAATAATAATAAATTGATAATTATAAAAATTTTTTTATTAAGTTTCGCAGAACGTCATAATAAGCCAGCATTTATTCCTCTCGGCAAAGATAGTTTTATTTTTCCCGTTGTTTGGGCTCCGCCAAATTTTATGAATAAAATTATAGTCTTCAAAACAATATTTAAAAAATATTTAGATACTACATTTCCCGTAAGTATTAATAATTTAAATTTTCATGTTTAATTTATAAAAAAAAAAAATTGTTTATTGTAAAAAAATTTTAGTATGAAGACAAAACGGATGCAACACCAATTATAGTTTTCAAATTTGATAGTACTCGAAAAAATGAATTGAAAGTTGTTTTAGAAATGCAAGAATCTGAAGTTGTTCATTTTGGTATTTTTGAAAGAGATAAACCACCTGAAGCTAAACTTATTGCGACAAGTATTGACGAATATGAAGAAAAAGTTGAAGAAAAAACTGGGTATATTAATGTTTTTATATTATCTTAATTATTGTAAATTTTTGAGTAGGGTAAAAGTACCAGTTTTGGCCATCTTAGGGCCATTTTTTGCCACTTGATATTTTAATAAATTTGTAAAAAATTTAACTATTCAAGTAAAATTCTTATAAAATTTATGAATTAGTATATTTATACGAATTATTATCACAATACATTTGTACGGATCTCATAGTCTTGAACTTATAGAAATATTTATACAATAATTTGAAAATAAAGTGGCCAAAAAAGGTACAATGGCCACGAACGATACTTCTATCGTACATATTAATATTTTAGATACGAGACATATGTTTGCGTAGTTAAAAAAATCGGCTCAGAAGCTTTTCTAACATTTGCCGGAATTGGTCCCTACCATGTTAGTGAAAATCCCGACATAGCTATCGAGGAATCAAAATTATATTTCCCAGACATAATTCCTGCTGATGATCAATCTGATGATGAAGAAAAACCAGAAGATCTAGACGGGCAAAGTGGAGAACAAACAGCCGAAAATGCTAATGGATAGATGGCTTAATATAATTATAATTATCTGTTGAATAGTTAATTTTAATTTAATAATAAGGTAAAAAACCTAGTTAGACACTTGCAATTTTATTTCAATTAAAAAGAAAAATCAACTTAAATAAATTAATAAATATAATTTATTGGATTATAAATTTTAAGATAATTAATTTTTTTAGAACATTTAATTTTTTTCAAGTAGAATAAAATTAAAAGTGTCAACTAGACCAGTGTCAATAACTGGATCTTTTACTTTACAATTAGTTTTTTTTTTTTTTTTTTTTTTTTTTTTTTATAAGTAATATTAATAATAATAATTAAAAATACTTTGTAAGAAAATAAAACAAAATCAAATAATAAATAAGTATAAAATTCTCTGTCAATTATTTATTCAGCGAAAGAAGTAAAGTAATAACACTGATATACCAAGCAGAGTACACTGTTTACTTCTTGTAACCACAGCTGCGCCTACGTCCACGGGCTCGCTCGAACTTTCTACCCTTTGAACGCACCAATGGTTTTGTGTGCGAGTGCGGAACACCAGGAGCCGGTCCAAAGTGTTTGCAAGCTTCTCTTGCAGTACGACGTCCTTGCATAAGAACGGTGTTTTTACCAGTTGGTGCTCTGATTGCCAATTCGTCAAAAGTTATCACCTCACCTCCGGCCTTAAGGATACGTCCGCGTGCTTTAGCAGTGACTCGGAGAGCGCATACCTAGATTAAAATTTTAAAATCATTAATATAAAATACCATATATAAATATAAATTACCATGAGCATAAGATTCAAATATATAAATTAAAATAAATTGTCTTCTATTTATTTATTAAAATTATAATATATAAAAATGGACTTACTGTCATTTTCGGGCATTCGAAAATTCTAGCGTCGTCAGTAACAGTACCAACAATGACTGCAATGCATCCTTCACGGTTGGGTTTTTTCATGAATCTAACAACACGAGCCAATGAAATTGGTGGTCTGTTGATTTTACTCATAAACAGACGCTTCAGGATAATCCTGTTGAATTTGGCTTCGCTACGTCTTGCCAAGTAACGATATAACTATTATAATTAGAAAAAAAAAAAATCAATTAGTTTTATTTACAAAAAATAAATAAATAAGGTAAAAGACCCCATAGTGGCAATTTTTATTTTTTAATCAAAAAATATTCTACTTAAAATAAAGATTAAAAATTTTTTTGATCTAAGGATCTTCAAGATTAGAAATAATATATTCATAATAGAAATTAATGATTTAATTAATTAAACAAGTATTAAAATCAAAGTGTAAGTAATAGAGTCTTTTACCCTAAATAAAAAATTGATATATTTTATAAATTGTATCAGCTAATATAAATGATCTTTGCTAAAATACTCAGACCAGAATAGGAAAGCTGAATTTATTATAGCGAACGTTCAAATTGGACCAGTTTTATTGAGAAACTGACACAGAGTGCGGTTCGCAAAATTTAACAATCAATAAATTGCAATTAAATTTTTAAAATTTATCATAAAACTAACAAGTGTCTTAAGTACATTATTGAAAAGTATGACATTTAAATTAACAAATACTTGGCAATTTTTGGAGCTTAAAAAAATTAAATTTTTTAAATAAATTTTTCCTGACTGGAGTTTGTTAAAAAAATTAAAAATTGTCACATATCTCTCAATTTAAATATCATATGTAATTAAAAGACTGACATGCTTTACAGTTTTAACCTCCAAATTGTTATTCACTTAATCCATAAAAATAAAGTGCAACAAATACACAACTTGAAAATTATTTTTAGACAGTGAAATAAAGATTAATTTTAATTTTGATATTATTATAAATTATAATTAATAAAATTACCTTGACGAGAAGACGCAAGTAAATATCCTGTGACTTTGGCTCGACACGGCGAACCTTGCGATCATTTTTATGGTTAATGTCAATACCCTATAAATAAAAATAATTAATTAGAACATTTCACGATCATATTTTTCACACATTTATTGCACATAATTTAATTAACAATACATTAGTGCTTCGATGTTTCACGATATTGATACAAATTATTTAAGAAACAGATTTTTACCATTTTAACAGCGGGGCTGTACGATGAAAGAGAGAATGCTCGGTCACGAACCGCGTGGACACAAAAATCCTGGGAGAAGGGAAACAGGAAAATACACAAGCGCGCTCTGTACGCGATTGTTGTTACTCAATTTTTGTTTACAAAATAACGCGCCAAGTTAATTTTTTTCATAACTTTTTAATAATTTATTTTTTGAATTTCAAAAATAATTTTTTATAATTTCATCTAATTTTTTACAATTAATAAATTCTTATTTTTTTTTACTTGTGATTAAACATTTATAAGATCAGTAAGATGTTCGTGACTTTTTTCCAATTATCGTTTAATATCTTGTGATATATTTAATTTAATAATAGTTTGTAATCACGATCTTGCTTCCTCTGACCATGAAATATATATATATTTTTCCAACTTTGTTTCATTAGATCTATATAACACGTTACAAGGAATTTAAGGGAAAATCATCAATTATAAATGATAATTATTTCGAATAATTATCGTGACTGATGAAAAATTTTTTTTTGTTTTAAAACTTATGTAACATGTTTTTTTTTTTCTTCCTAGTGTGATAATTGGTAGGATAATATTTATCATAAAACATTTAAGATAAACTTATTGAAAATTAGAAAATTATTACAATTTAATGGAGTTTATATTTAATTTTTAATTCAATTAATCAAGTTTATTTTCTTCTGATTAATTGAGAATTTTATTAGAAAATTTAAGAATGATCAAGATTAAAATTAAAAGTATTAAATTAATCTTCAATAGAATAATTCATCTTCAAATTTTTAAAAAATTAATTTTTTTTTAATTTCACAGATTTTTGTCAGCTATTTATTATAAAAAAATATTTTTTTTATGATTAATTTATAATTAAAATCAAAAAAAGACTGACAGGTGTCAGCTGATTTCAGTATCATATTGTTGAATTGTAAACAAGTAATTTTTTAACATAAAGTTTTAGATAATATTGTTTAAAAATAAAATATTACAATAATCTGAAGACACTAAAGTTACATTATAGAAAATTTTTTATGATTATAGGAATAATTGAATATAAAAAATCAGTTCGCTTCTAAAAAAATTATTACAATTATTATTTATAAATTACACTTATAATTTTAATCACCAAAAACTTTTTTAATATAATAATATTGAAATCAGCTTACATCTGACAAATTTTTTTTATTTTAATAAAAAACAATTTGCATTTGTTATTTTTTTTGAATTTCTAGATGTGAAATTTTTGTAATTAAAATTTTTTCATAGAAATTTAATGGTTAAAAATCCAAAAAATTGACAGATATCAGTTAACATCATGATACCAAAATTAGCCAGTAATTTTTAATTTTTTTAATTAATTAAATTACAAATAAAAAAATACTTAAAAAAAGATTACACCTATAATTTTTCAATAAAAATTAACTTAGCAGATGTTTAATAATTTTAAAAATTTTTATAACAAATAAATCATAGCAAAAAAAATGACATGTATAATTTTTTAAAAAAGGACATTAAAGTCAGCCGTCACTTGGTAATTTTTTAATTTATTTTAACAAATAAATCTTTTCTGAAAAATAATTTTAAAAAAATTGCATTTACAATTTTTAAAAATTTTTACATGTCAATTTTTTGTTCTTATTTTTTTGTTAAAAAAATTATTAAATATGTTTCAAATTGATTCTCATTTAATAAATCAAAAATGCAATTTTTTGGAACACATTTGTTTGTTAAAAAAAATTAAAAAATTGTTAAGTTCCAGCTAAATCTGTCATAATTTTTCAAAACTTACATATGAAATTTTATAATAATTTTATGAAAATTAAGTTAGCCGACATTTCAAAACTTTTATAAATTTTTTATTAAAAAACTTTTAATTAAAAAAACTTAAAAAAAAATTGTCACATGTAAAAAACTTAAAAATCTATAAGTGCAATTTTTTAGAAAAATTTTTTTAGTTGTAATTTAATTAATAAAAAAAAATCAAAAATTTTTAGACGTCTGCTAACTTCAGTGTCATATAATTTTTCCATTAAAAAAAATTATTAAAATTTTCAGATATCGGCTAATTTAATTTTCCGAATAATTTTTCAATTTAAAAACTCCCGCAATATAAATATCAATACGTCGTCGGCAACAACGTCAGTGTAAAAAATATAATGCGGTTATTTGTACCGAGTTTTTGTTTATTTTCACTAGATTACGACACTTATGTATTATTATTGACGATCATCATCATAAGTAGTTTTATTCTACTTTACGTACGAGTAATCTTGATAAAGCCGGTATGCGATATATATATATATATATTTATGACAACTTGTAAACGAAACGAATAGAGATGGCGGCAATCGTATAATATGTATATGTAAAACCCATACCAGCAGTCACGGAGAGACAAGCTGTGTTAGTTTCTCTCCTCCAGTGATTTTTTAACATACTGCTGCTGCTGCTGTTGCTGTTGTTTGCAGTAGCTCAAGAAAAGCCTGCGACAAAGGACCGTTTAATTCTCTCACTCGTTAAAAGTTTTTAAATTGTTTTATATTTTTTAAATCGGTTAATCCTTTCACTTAAATTTAAATAAAATAATTAGTGTGCTTTTTTAAAGTGATAATTAATTGTGACAATTATTCATTTGAATAATATCTTGTGCGATGATGTTATACACTCTAATCTATAAAACTGGTTGATAAAACTTTTGAAATAATAATAACTTTAGATCTGGTTCGGTATAACTCTGATTTATTGTATAGAATACATACATAATAGCCGTAACAATAATAATAATGACAATAGTAATTGTAAAGAAGTATAAAAGGGATGAGAATAGCCTAAAGTACCTTGCACCCCCTTGACATTTAGCCCAAGTGGTGCACCCCAAGTAATTATTTTTATTACACTGCTAAATTATTTTTTTTTTATTCTAATATAATTATTGTTGTTGTTATTATTAGTGTTAAAGGTAATAATGTTTGATTTTTTATACAGCTGAAATTTTATAATTTTTTATCTCTAAAAAATATTTTTTTTCAATTGATAAAATAAATTTAAACAAGTGCATGCTAAGATTTGTTAAATTTTAACTAAAATTTTCTTTATCAATATTTTTTTTTATGAAAATTAATTTAGCATATATTTAATAATTTTTTTTTATTTTATAGCAAATAAATTATGGCATGAAAAATTGACATGTAGAAATTTCAAAAAATAAAAAATTCAATTTTTTTTATATTATTTTTTTGAACAAATTTTTAATGTCATAATTTTTTATCAAAATTAATTTGGGGATATATTTAATAATTTTTAAATATTATAGCAAAAAAAAATTGACATGTAGAAATTTAAAAAAAAAAAATGCAATTTTTTGGAACGAATTTTTTTGATAAATAAAATTAAAAAATTGTTAAGTGACTGCAAACTTTAGTGTCATTTTTTTTTAATTAATTATAAAAAAAAAATTTTCTCTTTTAATTTATTAATATAGAATTTTTTTGTTAAAGTTTCTTCATAATTGAGTTGTTGCAAAAAAAAAAAAAATGACAGTTCTTGTAATTTTAGTATCAATTTTTTTTTATTTCTCATGATTTAAGTGTCAATAGTAATTTTTATTCTTTGATAAAATTTAATATCATAAATTAAAAATTATTGACTCAGTTTATTTTTCAATACAATGATATTAAAATAAAAAGGAATTTGAAAATTTTTAAATAATAAAAAATTACTTGTAATATTCGAAGACTTGAAATTTTTTAATAATTTATTTTTTTAACTAATACTATCAATTTTAAAAATTTTTTTAACAAATCAAATACAATAAAAAAAATACTTCTAAAAATTTTCACTTTTAAATTTTATAAATTTTCAAGTGTGGAATTTTTTAATTAATTTTTTTTTATAATAATTTAATTGCTATAAAATTCTAAGAAAATTTTTAATATCTGTCAACTTCAGTGTCGTTTTTTTAACGCATAAATTACTGAAAAAAAAATTTAAGATGTCTTTAAATATTGTAAAAAAAATTAGGAGCAATTTATTAGAAAAAAAAAATTTTTTTCCTTGAATTCAATATAATTCAATCAGTCTAACTGCAATGCGTTAATAAAATTTTTATTTTATTAATTTTAATTATAATGAACTCATTTTATACAATAGATCTGTGTTATGAATGATTGTTGTTATTATTATTATTATTATAGTTAATATAATAGTGAAATTAATATAATAATGGATCAAGAGTCATCTCAATTACGATCGAGTACTTTGCTCGAAGAAACATTTTACATAACGTCCAAGAAGAACACCTATTACCGAGTAAAGCTTACGGAAAAAGGCTTGAGTTTAGAAAAAGAAAGTAATGGTGGTACTAAAACGGAGACAATTGCTCTTGGCGACATAATTGGCTGTAGGTGTATGAGATCAAAACGCCGAAATACTGGGAGCTGCGCTTGCCGTCCAACTATTTCAAAGCCTCAGATGAGAGATGTTGAGTTCAACGAGACATATTCTGGATGGGATCAGCTGGATACTTCGGCTTATTTATATATTTATGCGTACACGCTGAAAAAAGCACGTGTAAAAGGAGCTCCAAGACGCCAGCGTACGACAATTACCCTGAGATTTCGCAGCTTTGATAAATATCAGGACAATCTTCGGGAAGCCAGCAGATGGAGGCTTGCTATTAAATGTTTAATAAATAAAATTCCAATTCCTAAAAATTTAATGAGTCCGAGCCATGGGAATTTGGATACTCTATTAAAAGGTAGTAAAATTTATATTTATATTCTTAACGAGCAATTTTGCAGTCACTATGTGACTGCCGTGACTTGTGAACTCACTTGACTTTTGTTAAATTGCACTGTACTTTCTTAAATATTGACGTTTTTAAAGTTATAAGCTCATCCCGATGTTACACTCATCAAGAGCTTTCATTTGAGTATCCACATGCATTTTTATATATTTTTCTTATATACATATATATAATATATATAAATATATGAAAAATTGATGTGGGTACTCAAATGAAAGGTCTCGATGAGTGTAATGCCAGAGTGAACTTATATCTTTAAAATTGTCAATATTTCACAAGATACAAGGTAATTTCTTAATTATGTTAAATTGCACTGTACTTTCTTAACTATTGACGTTTTTAAAGTTATAAGCTCATCCCGATGTTACACTCATCAAGATCTTTCATTTGAGTACCCACATGCATTTTTATATATTTTTCATATATACATATATATAATATATATAAATATATGAAAAATTCATGTTGGTACTCAAATAAAAGGTCTCAATGAATGTAGCATCGGGATGAGCTTATATTTTAAAAAATGTCAATATTTTACAAGATACAAGGTCGTTTCTTAATTATTTTTGAATGCAGCCTAAGTATTTACTTATCATCCTAAATTTATTATCGGTGAGAATGATATGTAATCTTTAAAAGGCACAAATTCAAGACCTTTGAAATACTAAATCTCACTAAAAAAATCGATTTTGTCTTATGACTAACCTGGACACAAAATTTTCCTTATTCTCTTAATTATATAGATTATATATTCATATCTAATTTTTTTCTCTGTATTTATAGCACTCATTCCCGCAAAAATTTTTAAATGAATTTATCTCAGCAGCTAAAAACGTCATTAATTTTATAGATATTATTAAAATTACTATTCATTGAGAGTTAAAAAATTTAATCATAAATCCCGATGAATTTTAATTAACTTGGACTTTTATCTTTGGTATGAGCAATAGTTGTATAAAGAAACAACTAAGAAACTCACTAAACTGTTAAAGATATACAACACCTTATTGATTATGATGACTGTATGGGTATTTTTTTACTAAAAATAAGTGATAAATTACTCGTTACTCGTATATACAAACACGCACATGGATTATATTTGTTAAATTATCGTAAAACATTGAAATAGCAACATTCATTAACAATGAGTAACATATACACATATTTTATGTACGGATGGATATAATATGTACACCGGACGTGCCTGTGTATATATATACACATGGAACACGTGTGTACGATTAGCGGGACACGAAGATTAGTGTATTATGTAACTCAAAGATACAAATACATACACTATATATGCTTGATAGACACAATCGTCGGCATCTGGAGATGTGCTGGTTAAATTACAGATAAATGGAAAATTATTATAATTAATTTGTGTCTACTGTTTTGTTTCATTGATCATAGGTTAAACGAAAATTAATTATTAAATTATTAGCTATTACTTGAGAAGAAATTTTAATAATTTTATTTAATCTTCTTTTAATAAAATTTTTAATTAAATTAATTTAATAGTAATCATTTAATTTAATAATTAATAATTAATTGAAAATTAATTTAATAATTAAAAATTAATTTAATAATAATAATTTTTTTAATAATAAAAAATCTTTAATAAAATTAGCAGCTTAAGATTTTTTATGTATTATAATTAATGCAATAAATTATTATTATAATTTTTAAATTAATTTAATAAATTGATCAATTGATTTCTTAATTTAAAATGAATGATTAATCTATTAACAAGATAAATTAATAATAAAAGAAGTTGTAATTGGTAGCCGTCTTTTTATATCGATTATATTCTATATGGTTGCGGCTAGTTGCTGCTACTGCACCAAAACTTACCAGGAGAGAACCAGGCCAGGAAAATAATTAATTGAAAACTGTTTAGTTGTGACGTAGATTATAATACATATCATGTGCTCTACATAATGATGAATAATAATGATTAATTAAAAAAAAAAAAAAAAAAATTTGATCTTGGATTATTTTTCTTTTTTTTTTTTTACTTGTTCTTTTTTATGCATTCTTATCTATTAAAATAAAAATCATAAAAATAAAAAAGATAGTTTCACAAGATGATAACTGACGATAAATAAACAAAATAAATTTTTTTTTACAACGACGGTAAATATTTGTTGTGACGTACAGAGTTCGAAAGGTCAAAATTTTTTTTAGTAATATTTATGTTGCATCACCAAGGTTGTCTATGAAGCTCATTCACTAAATATGTTAACATAGGCTGAAGGGAATTATTAAATAATACTGCAAGGTTAAATTACTTTTAATGGACAATTATTGGTATTTTAATTATTTTTTTAAGCTGTTAATTAATTATGAGTTATTATGTGGCAAGCTAAATATTAAATCTTAATTTTATTTTTTATTAAATTTATTGTTAAAAATTGTTATTTTATTTTTAAAAGAGATTATTGTTATTTTATTTTTAAAGATAAAGTTAAAGGTATTTATTTGATAAGAGTTCATTGTCGTTATTTACAATTTAATTAGTACACCTTCAAGTACAATTTTATATCTGGATTATATACAAGTATATCTCTGTGCATAAATATTGAATGAGTGCCAAACCATCGAATAATAATAATTAAAATGAAGTAATTACATACAGTACCTAGCTAGACTGTTGCTATAAATTGAATTGTTTTCACTTTAAGTTCTCTTTTCCGCAATATTACGTTACTTCTTTGGTTGAGTTGCTGTTACTGCTAATTTAACTACTCATACAACAAACGCCTAGTTTTTACCGTCCATTATTTATAATGTACTTTCCGTATTCATGCTTTCAATCATGTTTCACTATTTTTATTCTATTATTCTTATAATTTATTATTAATGAATAGTCTTCTTGGTGAAAGTTATTGATTAGATTAAAATTATATACTTAGGACAAAAAATATCTTCTCAGGGTATCTTAAATGTAACATCCGATCTATCGTATGTAAAATGTGCAAATTATTATTATTACACGGCTGATGTCCAATCTAAATCCATTAAAAAATAATTGCCAATATTATCATTTAAAATTCTTCTGCTTAATTGATATTTGATATAAATAATAATAATAATAATAACAATTTGAATTTGAGCCTTTTCAAGGTTTCAGATCATTCTCACCGATAGTTAATTTATTATAAGTATTTAGGCTGCATTCGAAAATTCTCTATCTCTATATCTATAGATACATAATTGAGAAATGACCTCGTATCTTGTAAACTATCGACATTTTTAAAGATATAAGCTCATCCCGATGTTACACTCAACGAGACCTTTCATTTGAGTACCCACATCATATTTTCATATATTTTACATATTTATATATATATATGTATATATGAAAAATATATGAAAATGCATGTGGGTATTCAAATGAAAGCTCTTAACGAGTGTTACATCAGGATGAGCTTATATTTTAAAAAACGTCAATATTTAAGAAAGTACAGTGCAATTTAACATAATCAAGAAATTACCTTGTATCCTATAAACTACTGACATTTTTAAAGATATAAGCTCATCCCGATGTTACACTCATCGAGACCTTTCATTTAAGTACCCACATCAATTTTTCATATATTTATATATATATATTACATATATTTATATATGAAAAATATATAAAAATGCATGTGGGTATTCAAATGAAAGCTCTTGATGAGTGTAACATCAGGATGAGCTTATATCTTTAAAAATATTAATATTTAAGAAAGTACAGTGCGATTTAACAATTATTTAAATGTTATTTATTTAAATATCAAAATTTTATTTATTTATAATTTACAAGTCACGGCAATCACGTAGTGACTGCAAGGTTGCTAATTATTATGATTATTAAAATATTGAATTTTAACTATTTTTAAAAAATAATTTAATAATTTTTTTCCAGCATGTTCAAGCGAAGAAAAAAAACTTTTAGTTCTTTTAAATCCAAAATCTGGACCTGGGCGGAGTCGTGAAATCTTTCAAAGGCGAGTTCATCCAATATTATCTGAAGCAGAAAAACTATACGAAGTTCACGTAACTAAATGTCAAAATTATGCGAGAGATTTTATAAGAACACGAAATATTTATCAGTGGAGCGGAATATTATGCGTAGGAGGTGACGGAGTTGTTTTTGAAGTTATAAATGGTCTTTTAGAAAGACCAGATTGGAAACGTGCGTTAGAAGAGCTTCCTCTTGGAATAATTCCGTGTGGATCTGGTAACGGTTTAGCGAAATCAATTGCATACGCTAAGCAGTAAGTTGAATTATATTTTACAAAAATTATCTAATAATTAATTAATTTAATAAATTATTTTATTTATTATTACAGAGAACCTTACGATTCAAATCCATTTCTTATTAGTGCATTATCAGTGGTTAAAAATAAGTACAGTCCAATTGATTTAGTACGAATTGAAACAAGAAGCCAGATTCTTTATTCATTTCTATCAGTAGGCTGGGGCTTGATCGCGGACATTGACATCGAGAGTGAGAGGCTCAGAGCTATTGGTGGGCAACGTTTTACTATTTGGAGTATAGCCAGGCTTATAGGTCTTCGTGTTTATAAAGGAACCGTCTCATATTTACCTTGTGATAATAAGGTCCAAATACCGAGTATAAATGAAAATAAAACGAATGGAACTTATTTATATGAGACTAAATCTTACAATGATAATAATGGCACTGGGATTATTAAAAATAATCATGATATTATAACTCATTCAAAAAGTTACGGCGACGACCTTGATCGGTTAAGTATATTATTCAATATTCCGTAATATAAATAATCATTATTGTAATACCTATTTATTTTAATTTATTTTAATTAGCAGTTATTGTGATGGAGTTAAAGAATCAAAAAGTTACCATGATGTCCTTGACTCAGTAACAAGCGATTTAGGAGACATGTATTTAGACGATGATAATAATGAAATAGTTGGTGAAAATTTATCGCTTGAAACTGAAGTTCAAACTCGAACTAGATTGGATAGTTTTTATTCAGCTACTTCTAGAAAATCTACTTACTATAGTACTGGTTCTGCTTCAAGTTATCATAGTATGGAAGACAGTAGCAGTTTAACACCAGGTATATGATTTTTTTTTAATTAAATAATGACTTTTGTTAAATTGCACTGTATTTTCTTAAATATTGACATTTTTAAAGATATAAACTCATCCCGATGTTATACTCCTCGAGAGCTTTCATTTGAGTACCCACATGCATTTTTGATATATTTTTCATATATATATTTATATAATATATATAAAATATATAAATATATAAAAAATTGATGTGGGTACTTAAATGAAAGGTCTCGGTGAGTATAACATCAGAATGAGCTTATATCTTTAAAAATATCAGTAGTTGACAAGATACAAGGTCATTTCTCAATTATTGATATTTTCAAAGATATAAGCTCATCCCGACGTTACACTCATTAAGAGCTTTCATTTGAGTACCCACATGCATTTTTATAAATTTTTCATGCATACATATATATAATATATAATATATAAAATATATAAATATACAAAAAATTGATGTAGGTACTCAAATGAAAGGTCTTGATGAATGTAATGTCAGGGTGAGCTTATAAATTAAAAAATGTCAGTATTTAACACAATACAAGGTCATTTCTTAATTATTGATATTTTTAAAGATATAAGCTCATCTTGATGTTACGCTCATCAAGAGCTTTCATTTGAGTACCCACATGCATTTTGATATATTTTTCATATATAAATATATATAATATATATAAATATATGAAAAATTGATGTGGGTACTCAAATGAAAGGTCTCGATGAGTATAACATCAGGATGAGCTTATATCTTTAAAAATTTCAATAGTTCACGAGATACAAGGTCATTTCTCAATCAAGTATCTAGAGATAGAGCATTTTTTAGTGCAGTCTAAATACTTATTATAATAAATTTACCATCGGTGAGAATGATATAAAATCGTAAAAAGGCTCAAATTCAAGTTAAGACCTTTGCAATGACACTAATAATAATTTAATATTATGATTTTTAAATATAATAAAAATAATTTTTTAAGATGGCGAGGAGAACATTGTAAATAATAGATGTGTATACGGGCCATCGTCAAGTCTTCCCGCTTTGACGGCACAACTTCCCAGCGGGTGGACACAAATAAAAGGTACGGTTATATAAATAACAATATTGATAATTTTATAAATATTTATTGTAAAAAAAATATTTTTTTCAGGAGAATTTGTAGCTGTTCATGCAAGTTATCAATCACACATCGGTGAAGATGGATTTATTGCTCCGAGAGCTAAACTTGACGATGGAATAATATGGCTTTTAATTATTAAAGCTGGTATAACGAGAACTAATCTCCTCCAGGTAATAAATAATAATAATAATAAATTTTTTTTAAATTAAAATTGTTAATTATTTTTTTTTTTTATTGCAGTTTCTCCTCGGTTTAAACGCTGGTACTCATTTAACTAGTACCGGAGTGGATATGATTCCTGTAAAAGCATTTCGTATTGAACCAGAGACAAGTACGACTGGTAATATGACTGTTGATGGAGAAAAAGTTGATTATGGCCCGCTACAAGCCGAGGTCTTTTCATCTATGGCAACAGTCATGAGTCCTTGACGAGAACCTTGAAAAAAACCTTAGTTTCTCTAAACTTACATATTTACGGCATTTCCTAAAAAATATTCCAATGAATATTTAGATCTTATTTTAAAAAAATATTCAATTTAAAAGAAATTTATTATTATTGTTAGTAGTAATTGAGATAATAATAATTTATCAATGTCATATTGATAAAAAGAAATATGGTATCAATTTTAATTTTTTTTTTTTTTTACAAGTTAATATCTTTAACCAATAAAATTTATGTTTGTAAATATTGTACTTTCACCTCATGATTTGGCAGCGCGTTATCCCATTTGGTGGGACACACTGTGCCCTATGATATTGTACTTTAATCATCGAGTTGATAATTATCTTATTAATATTAACTTTGTAGATAGAATAATAGAGCAAACCAATTGTTAATGCAAAAAATGTGTATTAAAGTAATGAATGTCTAGTTTTTTATTTATTAGTATATAAATTTTAGCTCAAGTGAAAAATATATTTTTGTTCAACATAACTAATTTTAAGTTATTCAATTTATCAAAAAATTATTATTCAGAATTTGAGAATTATTATTAATTAAATGAAAATAAAGTAATTATTTACAAGTAAAGTCCACTATTTTAATTTTCAGTTTTTTGAACGAAATTTTTTTTTTAATTTTGATATTTTTTTTGAAAAATACATAAAAAAATGAACAATTAAAAAAAAATTGATTATTACAATTTTAACAATTTTTCAAAAAAATTTATATATTTTTTAGAAAATTGTGATGTAAAAAAATGAACAATTAAAAAAAAAATTGATGATCAAAATTTATTAAATTTTACAAATTTTCAAAAAAATTTATAAATTATTTAGAAAATTGTGATATTTAATTTTTTTTTTATGTACTTTTCAAAGAAAAATATATAAAAAAATAAAATAAAATAGAAATTTTATCCAAAAAAATGAGCCAAAATTAATTCTTATTTTTAAAAAGCAAAAAAGTTATCAAAATCTTAATTTTTTTCTTTCACGATATTTTTTATCATAAATGTGCCATAAAAACAAGCAATTAAAAACTGTTAATTTTTCACTTAAATATGGCCAAAATTAAGGTGGACCCCACTTGTAAATAATTACTAAAAATAATTTAAAAATAAAAAAAAATCAATTATTGACAATGATCATTATTATCAAAACTTGAAGTATTAATGTTATGCTTCTCCGTCCTAATTACTGTAAAACAATTTTATTAATAAAATATCACTTTGTTATTATTATTTTTATTTATCTTTATTCTATCATTTTTATATCATTGACTTATCAAGAATAAACAAATAATGTTGTTGTTATTATTGTTAAAAAATTTTTTTAAGTTATTTTTATTCATTTTTCTATTACAATATCTATATGAAATCTACTTAGTTCAATTTTTTTACGTACAATGTAAAATAATTACATATCACATATTTACAAGTTTTAGTTGTTTCAAAACTACAAGGTAAAATTTATGTATTAAAAAGAAAAACGAGTTTAAAAAAAAAAAAAAAAAAAAAACAAAAAAACAAATTTACAACTAGTGTCTATTTTGACAATGACGATAGTATATTAAATATAAATTTAGTATTATCATTTTAATACATCGTTATGTTAAGTAAAAATTTAATGTTAAGATTTGAGATTAATCATCTTAGTAAGAAACAAAAAATTATTTTAAGTAAGTACATACTTAAAAAAGTATTATGTATACATATAACAAGTTCTTTTTTGTTATAAATACAGTTTATAATAAATATGACAGGTTTGCTAATATTTTTGTTTGTAGTTATAAATTATAATTCAAGAAAGAAAATTATAAATATAGATCAAGAAATTTTTTGGTAATTATTTACAAGTGGGGTCACTATTTTCATTTTTTTGAACGAAATTTTTTTTTGAAAATTTTTATAAATTTTTTTTTTAATACATAAAAAAATGAACAATTAAAAAAAAATTGATCACAATTTTAACAAATTTTTAAATTTTTTAAAAAATTGTGATTCAACTTTTTTTTTTTTAATAGTTTTTTTTTTATGTACTTTAAAAAAATATATAAAAAAAAGATAATAAAAATTTTATCCAAAAACTTGAGACCAAAAATTTTTTCCAACTTTTAATTATTTTTTATCATAAATGCGCCGTAAAAATAAGAAGAATAAAAAAAAATGTTAATTTTTCACCTAGATATGGCCAAAAATAGGTTTGACCCCACTTGTAAATAATTACCAAATTTTCTTCGTAACTGTCAATATGAGCTTTGGTAAGCAATTTATAAATAATGTATAAGAAAAAAAAAATAAAAAATTCTCAAACGAGTAAATAATATATATTATCAAACAAAAAAAGAAAACAATTAATATTTATATTAATTTTTTAAACTTAGTGAGTCTATACTTGCGAGTAAATCTTTTAAGTCATCTTGAACTTGATCAGATGTATTAGAAAGAGTTATTCTTGAGCAAAAAGAACTAAGAGCTTCGATTTGTTCACAAGCGTCTTTTTGTTTTTGTAAGTATGCCAAAAGCATGCCCACTATTTTGTGAACTTGATCTTTAACTTTATTCATATCTGAACCTTGACAATTCTGCAACATTCTGAGTTTTGTCTGCGCCAATTGTAGGGGATTATATCCATGACGATCAGAGGATAAAACATCGGTTCCCGCTTTTAATAACAGTGTCACTACGGAGATTTTGCTTGTAACAGCAGCCAAATGTAAGGGTGTGTTGCCTATGCAGTCGGTTTGGTTGGGATCGGCTCCATAGTCAAGCAGGAGCTTAACTATTTCCGTAAATCCCCTAAAAAATATTATTTTAAATATAAAAAATTCATTTTTAAGGACATTATTTATTTTATTATATTATTAATAACAATTTAGTATAATAATTTATTATACCTGCAAGATGCTAAATGAAGTGGAGATCGGCCCTGATCATCATGATTATTCGGTGACACACCTTTTTCAAGTAATCTCGTAAGTAGTTCAGTGTTATTAGTAGCTGCTGCAAATCGCATTTTCCTTCCAGATGATGCACCATAAATACTATTTAATCGTCTAGGTTTTTGCGTCCAAAATAGACCGGCTTTTTTATATTTCCTGTTAATTTCTTGATACGGTACAAAACTATCATTCGTGTTCAACTCATCTGTTCAAAAATTAATAATGATCTATATTAATAAGAGAATAAGAAAAATTTTTAATTTTAGGATATTCATATAATTAAATCGGTTTTTTTAGTAAAATTTAGTTTCATTGCAAAGGTCTTGACTTAGATTGTGTCTTTTCAACGTTTCATATCATTCTCACCGATAGTCAATTTATTGTGATATTAAGGCTGCATTCGAAAATGTATCTCTAGATACATAATTAAGAAATGATTTTGTATCTTGTGAAATATTGACATTTTTAAAGATATAAGCTCATCCTGATGTTACACTCATCGAGACCTTTCATTTGAGTACCCACATCAATTTTTCATATATTTATATATATTATATATATATGTATATATGAAAAATATATGAAAAATTGATGTGGGTACTCAAATGAAAGCTCTTGATGAGTGTAACCTCGGGATGAGCTTATATCTTTAAAAATGTCAATAGTTAAGAAAGTACAGTGAAACTTAACAAATATCTAGTAAACTAATGGAATTATTAAAGATATAAGCTCACTCCGACATTACACTCATCGAGACCTTTCATTTGAATACCCACATCAATTTTTCATATATTTATATATATATATTAGATATATGTATATATGAAAAATATATCAAAATCCATGTGGGTACTCA